>JAEIFT010000070.1:600000-1011134 GCA_018904225.1 Lordiphosa mommai
CGAACTATCGGGCGAGTTTTAATCAGACTTCACGAGGCAAACTGTAAAACGAAATCGAAGAGAGCTTTATAAGGCAAACTTCATCGTGTAAACACGGACCTTTACAATATTTTAAAAAACTTACCCACTCAGACCCCGGCTTAACTCACATGACACCTGACTTAACACTCACCGATTTATCCTCCTGACTGTGCACATACTGCAATCCATTATGTTCATCCTCCCCCAAATGTGCTGGCAGGGATGTGGCCAATAGTCCATGTCCATGTAAATGTGCATGTCCATGCTGCTGCTGCTGCTGCTGTACCGTGGGTTGATGCACCACCACATGTTCCACAGTGGTGGTGGTCAAGGGCTGATGATGATGATGTTCATCGCTAACACCTTCATAGCCCTGCGACAAACCATGACCGGGTGTGTAATCAATGAAGGAGCTGGGTGTGGGCAACTTGCTGGCCTCACTGCTGGCTGGCAGTGGCAACTCCTTCACATCATTGTTGCCCGGCTCAATAATGGGCACATATTGTTTGGTCTTGGCCATGCCTATAAGCCGACCAGGCTGAACGCCCAGCGAATGAGCTGGCGTGTGCGACTGGACTTGCTGCACCTGATTGGGATGGAAGAGTATGGGCGCAGTGCTATCCTGTGGACGATCCACTGATAGATGTTTGCTCTGACGTTGCATTTTGGCTTGCATTTCCTTGGCCAGCAAATAAGTTAGACCATGGATTTGATCATCTGGAGATTTGCCTATTAAAGTGGATAAATGTTGGAATTCGGGCAACTGTTTGTAGTTTTCGGTGAGGCCATCCTCTTGGGCATGATATTCTATTTTGATCAAGGGGGAGGAGGCCACCGTAGGTTGTACCTCATATTTGTAGTGTTCCAGTTCGCTTTGAATGGGATCTGGCTTGGAGGGACGAAATTGCGGTGTTACCAGTTCGGCAGTGGGTGTAGCCAGTTCGGCTGAGTAGGTATGATGCACCTCCTCGGCTAGCGGTGTATCTGGCACTACTATGGGTTGAGCTATGACCTTTGCATAGCTGGGCTTGTACACATAACGTAGTTGCTCCACCACCGGAACAGGTTGTATGTGCACCTGTACGGGTGCAGCTTGGGTGGCCACAGTTGATTTAACCGCCACATATTTTACATAGGGATTAGGCTTTAGGCCATAGCTAAGGGGTTTACTTTTAAAGTGCTCATAGTCTAGCGTTTTAGGAGCAGGTAAATACTTGACATAGGCCTTACCACCATGACCCTCTTTCATTAGATGACTGATGACCTTTTGTACTTCATGGGGCAGAGCACTGATGGATTTCTTGGTTTTGGTAGGTGGAGCCTCTTTATAGATATACAAGCGCTTGGTTTCTGCTGTAGATTCACCCGTGAGTATTTGATTATCATCTGCCAAAGGAGTCGTGGGTGTGGTTTGATTTAATTGAGTTTCCCTGGTCAGCAGGGTAGGTGAAGCTAGCTGCTTGCCCTGACGCTGTAGAGCTGAGGGCAGAGCCTCTTTGGCATCAGCTAACTCAAATTTAAACATTTGTGGTTGTGTAGAGCGCTTACTACGCTTCGTTTTACGTATGCGCACTTGTAGTCCCTGCGGCTTACGCACTTCTCCGTTTGTGTTTGACGCAAGATTCTTCAAATCCAAGGCACGCGCCTGCTTGATTAATTGTGCGGTGCGTGCATCTGGTTCACGTGCATCTGTGGCCTCAAAGGGTATCATTTTCACCTGAAAATTGGCTGGCTGACGTGGTATAGCCGAACGTTTGGGGCGACGCGGTTTACGTTTTTTAACACCACTCTTTGCGGTGGTGGAGCTAACCGTTGTAGTTGCGTCTGTGGTCGTGGCTGTACTCGCACTATTACTCAAGGCCCGCTCCCGATGCTGTTTTAAAAATACTTTCAATTCTTTGCTGGGTTCCACCGCATCCGATAGCTCAAAACGTAGCATACGTGGTGCACTGGGCAGCTTACGCTCCTCCCTCTTAGTACGTGGATGCGTTTGAGTCTCCACCTGCTCATTGTGTTGATTAAAGGCATGCAGATAACTGTCATCCGTGGGATTGTCTATATGACGCATGCTGCGCAAATTGCGCTGATCGAAATAGTGTTGCATATCCTGGAAATAGTGTTAACTAGGTTAGCTTTCTTTGTAGATTTCTCAAGGACTTACCTCATAGCTGGCAAAGGTTTCAAGTGAGGGCAAACGCTGCCAGGTATCCGAAGTTTTGCTCAATGCCAAGGTAAAGGCAAACCATATTATCTAAAGAAGTTAAAGAAAGAAACATTTTTAAACATTTGCTAGGAAAATGAAACTTAAATTAAAATTTACTAAAAGTCGATTCTTATCTGTTACATAAACCTACACATAACCGAGTAAAATTTATGTTTATCTGACGCATATCAGCTATCAGGAAGATAAGAAATCGACCCTTTAATTAAAAAGATTACTGATATTTGTTGCTGGTCTATTGTGGAGTGTTACTTTGTTGGATCAATAAGTACCTATCTAGAGTCTATTTTCTCATCTTCATGTTTTTAAATCTAGGTGGTTACTAAAAAGAAAATGTTGCCTACTTTTAGGCCGCGCTTAAAATCATACACAAGCCTAGAAAAAAGTAGGCAGCATACATTTTCATAATAACCACCTAGATTTTAAAAGATGAAGATGATAAAACGGGCCTTACTTTGATTTAATTTTTTATCTTAAACTCCTGTTGCTCTTTTTGTTATTACATTATCTCTTGAGCTCAATTTTCTTTCTTTTCAAGTTGGAGTAGAAATAGAAGCAGGGCTAAGAACCTCTTAAAATTCGAAAGGGGTTCACTCCAAGGTTCTTGAAAGCACGAATATTTGTGGGTTCGGGTTCACGAAGCAGATTCAAATTGTCAGAGAATCTAGGTACAGGTTCTTTTTATACACTTGAAAAGTGTATATTAATTTTGCCCAGAAGTTTGTAACGCATAGAAATATTCATTTCCGACCCCATAAACTATATATATTCTTGATCAGGACGACGAGCTGAGTTCATTTCCGTCTGTCTGTCCGTCTGTCTGTCCGTCCGTCTGTCCGCCTGTCTGTCCGTCTGTCCGTCCGTCTGTCCGTCTGTCTGTCCGTCTGTCTGTCCGTCTGTCTGTCCGTCTGTCTGTCCGTCTGTCTGTTTCTACGAGAACTTGTCCCTCAGTTTTGAAGCTATCGAGCTGAAATTTTGCACAGAGTCTTCTTTTTACTGCACGCAACTAATATGTCGGAACCGGCCGGCTCGGATGACTATATCATATAGCTGCCATAGGAACGATCGGTCTAAGAAGTAGTTCTAGTAAGAAAAACTTTTTTGTTTTCCATCGTAGCGTCACTAATCTTGGTATATGTTAGTTTTATATGCTTTCACATAATTCTGGAAAAATGTATTAAAATAGGATCACTATAGCATATAGCTGCCATAGGAACGATCGGTCGAAAAATAAGTCTTTGTGAGAAAAACTTTTTTGATTTCCATCGTTCCGTCTCCAATCGTTGTATATATTTGTTTTATATGTTTCCACACAATTTTGAAAAAATTTATCAAAATCGGATGACAATAGCATATAGCTGCCATATAAACGGTCGGTCAAAAAACAAGTTCTAGTGAGGAAAACTTTTTTGTTTTCTATTGAATCGTCACCAATCTTGGTAGATATTAGTTTTATATGCTTTTACAAATTTTTGAAAAAATTTATCAAAATCGGATGACTATAGCATATAGCTGCTATAGGACCGATCGGTCGGAAAATGTGTTTTACTAAGAAAAGTTTTTTTTATGGTGTCAAATTTTTATTATCAATGATTTAAAATTTTTCAATATCGGATATCTATATCCTATATATATTTTACAGGTTAAATCAGTTGGAGTTAAGTTTTCCAAGTGTATTAAAACTTCGGCACAGTCGAAGTTAGCTTTGCCTTCTCGTTTTCTCTGTGTATGGAATTCCAAATTTGAGGTCGGGATACACTCGGATCAGGGCTCGAACCTGGGCCCATCTTTAGTCTTTACCATCTCTAAGATATGTTTTTTTATTCGAACAGACGATGAGAAGTTCTTGGCTGTTGATGCTTCTTGTTAATTTATTCTTCTGTCTATTTTATACAATTGAACGGTGTCTTCGAAAAAAATATCCAGTGGTCAATACGGGTACATAGTGACCCACTCTCGTAATGTACAACTCTACACTATGCAAATCTGGGCCAAATTATGCTTATGGTATAATAAGCGAGGCTCGAGTCGAGCAGCCGTCTGTCAGCCCAAGTCTCGGTTGCGCACACTGCACAGTGGTTGCTTTCATAGGCCAAAAATAAAAAAAAAAGTCAGAATTTTTTGAAATAAATGGTTGTACCATCTCTAATATGAATAAAGTTGTCACCACTAACTTTGTTTTCGTTTCATTATATCCTCAATTTCTAAAATTCGCATCTGTATTGGAGACACGTGTTCACTCTGTTTTTTATTTTGAGCGGCTGGCCTGTGAAGTGAACTTTAAAATCAAAAAAAATTTAAATAGTGTCTGAATAAATTGAATGAATGATGCATTTTGAACACAATGGTATAAACTTTATCTGAGAAATTTAATATGTGTTTTGTTTTTGTTGTGCTTTGTGTAACGTCAATTTTTACTTATGTGTAATTTTAGTGTGTTTTCCATATAACTTTCATTATTTCACGTAAGGTTTTAGTTGTGGCGCCCCTCTCAGCCCTTCCTAATTCTTTTTCCCTGACAGAGGTCCATATTTGGAATCAAAAGTGTTTACACTAGCTGCAAGAAAGTGCAAGTTCTCTAGTAATACTTAAAAGTACAGTGAGTGCCAGTTGTATGGATGACTGTTTTCTACTTGGCATTTTTCGCATTCTTTGCAATGCTTTTGTTCTGTGCAATGTATTTGTTGTTTTGTCACTGTGTTGTTGATGTTATTGGGTAATGTTGTTTATGTTAAAATAATTTTGTTTGCATATAATTATTATTTATTATTTTTGTTTTGGATCGGACTCTTCGTATGACTGCGTATTATCCCGAATGGTTAATTTTGAAATCTGGTGCGTTTAATAGAAGATTAAACGTTAAGCATATTTAAGTTTAAAAAAATGCGTTTTTTGTTCACTTTGAAAAATTAATTTACAAAAAAACTGAATTTTTTTTACAGTGTCCAACCACGCCCACTTTTTATAAAATCATTATTATATTTTAGTCAGCTTATATTCCAAGTTTCAGGTCATTATCTCCTTTGGAAGTATTTTTGGCCGCTCACTCCATATAACGCAGCCACTGTGCACTGCTTGTATTTTGTTTTTTTTTTTTTGCTGGTGTCTGTATTGCATGCATTTTGTTTTTGCTATTCTTTTCGAAGCGACTCAATTTCCTGAGCGACTTAGTGGCGGTAAAATAAATGCTGGTTTAGAGAAATAACGGCTAAAATAGCCAAGAGCTGTCCATCGCTGCTTTAGACAGGATCTAGTATTTTCTTTAAGGAAATCATGATACAGATGATATGTTTCCTTGGTCAAGAGGATATCAACAGCAATCCTTGAACAAGTCGGTTGGGTAATAACACATCGCAAACAATAACGTTTTTCAATTTAAAGTTTATTGACAAAAATTCCAACTTTTGTTACTTCCGAAGCTACCCATATGATTGATTCTCCACTCATTAAATCTAAGCCACAGCTGGCCAGCCCCCTATTGCATCATAGCCATAATTATGGCCTTACGTCAGACAAAAGAGTCAATAAAAGAAATGCAATTGAAATTTTAGACTCTGGCCAACTAAGTTGATTGACCATAAAAGGCAAAGCCACGGCACAAGTTCAACTTGTAGACGAGAAAGTGGATTCATGAATGGAGACCACGTTGCTCAAATGAACCGCTAAATGGTCAAGAGTCCCGAGACGCGTGCGCAACCAGTTTAATGGCCAACAAAAATTGCAAACTGAGAATAAGCTGAACCCAAAGCTAACTTGGGCAAACGCTTCCGTCCAAATATGGCCAGGCGACTTGCAGTTGTGGGTAGGTGGAAAGTGAAAGTGGGCAGTTGGACAGGTGGGACAGCAGGTTGCATTATTTATGGATTTGGTTACTATAAAGTTGGTTGATCTCGTAATTCAATCAGAGCTGCTGCTGCTGGTGCTGGTGCTGTCCTCCCTTGGCCAGCTTATCGCGTACACTCCCGTAAACAGCATTTAACTAAGCCCATCGAGCTAAATCCAAAATGAACTGTCAACGGTCGTTAAAAATGCAACCGCGTAAACATTTAACGGTCGTTAAAACTGCGCCTGAGTGAATTTTTATGAACCTGTCCCCGGCTGAACCAGGTCAGCCGGCGCGCCGCCTCCCTTTATAAGCGCCTACCCGCTATCCTGGTTGTGCCCTTTGCTGCGGGAGTAGAGAGCGAGAGTTGAGAACTGCATTTGTGTGGTGCATAAAATTTTATGTGTTTTCTATTTAACACTTTGGTGGATGTGTGTGTGTGTGTGTGTGCTGGGTGTGTGTGCTCCTACTTTCGCCATAGCTCGGCAAATGTCTTTTCATTTCAGCTCTGTAGCCGCATGCTTGAGCGCCATTTTAAAATTCAATAGAAAACTACAATAAAAAATTGTTGCTATTTGGGACGCTTGCGGTCGTTTTATGACTTTAAAAGTGATGCACAAAAAAAAATAGAAGAAGAGTATAAAACTAGTTAACCAATTTTTATTACCTCAAGGAACGAGGAACTTCAGTTTTTAAATGACTTGTTTTAAGTCTAGCCTTTAGGAAAGGTGAGAGAGAGAGAGAGAGAGACAGTGAACTTTTGTTTAAAAAATACCTGAATTTTTAAAAAAATACTTAACCGAACAAAAAATACTATATAAAAATCTACAGTTTTTCTATCGGCTGTTGGTCACACTTATTTAAAGTCGACTTGCTCAAACAAAATTTAAATAGGCGATTCGTCGGTTTTTTTTTACTATTAAAATAATAGTATTAGAAAAGTCGTGCGTGTCGTGAAATTTTTTTTGGACCGTTCGTGTGGTTTTTAATACCCTTTACTCGTAGAGTAAAAAGGGTATACGAAGTTCGTGCAAATGTATGTAACAGGCAAAAGGAAGCATTTCCCACCCCATAAAGTATATATATTCCTGATCAGCATCGTTAGCCGAGTCGATATAGACATGTCCGTCTGTCCGTCCGTCCGTCCGTCTGTCCGTCCGTTTTTATGAACACCTAGATCTCAGGGACTATAAGAGAGCTAGAGCTACCATTTTTTCAGTGTAGACTTGTATCTTCACGCAGATCAAGTTTCCCGCCCCCGCAATATGAAAAAAACCTCATATCTCCCACAATTTTGAAAAAAGATTGTTCAAACCTTCTAGACAAATATTTTTATCACATATACATTTTTATCATCAAAGTGTATATTAATTGTCAGAAGTTGGTACCGCTGATCTTTGGGGATGACTATATCATATAGCTGCCATAGGAACGATCGGTCTAAGAACTAGTTCTAGTTAGAAAAACTTTTTTGTTTTCCATCGTAGCGTCACTAATCTTGGTATATGTCAGTTTTATATGCTTCCACATAATTCTGGAAAAATTGATCAAAATCGGTTGACTATATCATATAGCTGCCATATAAAGGTTCTAGTTCTAGTGAGAAAAACTTTTTAGAATTCCATCGTAGCTTCACCAATCATGGTTTTTATTAGTTTTATTTGCTTCCACGTAATTCTGGAAAAATTTATCAAAATCGAATAACTATATCATATAGCTGCCATATAAACGGTCGGTCTAAAAACTAGTGTTAGTGAGAAAAACTTTTTGTTTTCTATCGTAGCGTCCCCAATCTTGATATATATTAGTTTCATATTCTTTCACATAATTTTGTAAAAATTTATCAAAATCGGATGACTATAGCCTATAGCTGCCATAGGATCGATCGGTCGGAAAATGTGATTTACTAAGAAAAGTTTTTTTAATGGTATCAAATTTTTATTATCAATGATCTAAAAATTTTAAATATCTGATATCTATATCCTATATATATTTTACCGGTTAAATAAGTTGGAGAAAAGTTTTTCAAGTGTATTAAACCTTCGGCACTGTCGAAGTTAGCTTGGCCTACTCGTTTATGTGATCAATGGTATCGTCTTTCAAAAACTGCAAGGGTATTTAAAACATCGGCGTAGCCGATGTTAGCCTCTTTGTTTTTTTTAATAGCGACTAATAGCGATCGGAAGACTATATTTTATAGTTGCCATAGTACCAATCGGTCGGAAAATGTGTCTTAATGAGAAAACTTTTGTATTTTTGATTGTAGCGTGCTTAAATTTTGAAGTCAACAATTAGTTTCTTAATGATTTAAAATTTTTAAATATCTGACATCTATATCCGATATATATAATCTATTGGTTAAATAAGAAGCGACACTTTGGCACAGTCGAAGTTAACTTTGTCTTATCATTTTGCTTCGGCTCAAGTGATTAGTCATAATTGGTTGCGGGTTCTCTTGCAAAAGCCTGCAGGACCTGAATGAGATGTCGCATCTATACAATGTTTTGTCTTTGGTTTTAGTAAGAAACAATATTTTCAGATTTAAACTGGACTTCAAATCAAGTTATATCAAAAATTAAACCAATTTGGATTATAAAATTCTTAATTAAAGAAACATTCGGTTCATGGTCACAATTGCTACTCCAAGGAACAAATTTTAAAAATATGCCAATTAAATTGATTTAAGTAAAATCGGAAGTCCATAAGTCACATATATTCCAAAGAAAAGATCAATTAGAACAATTACTTTTAAAAGTATTAAAAGTTTGTTTTGCTTTCAAGCTTTTTGTTGACTATATCCATTTTCTTTAGAAATTTTTAGATTCTTTTTTGTGTATTTTCTCTCCTTTTTTTTTTTGGCTACCCACAAAAATGTTGCTCAGGCATTTTCATTAACTTGTTGTTGTAATTGTTTGACCAGCAGTTTATGTAATTGTTTTTTCTGATTTCTATTTTTGTTTTGGTTGCAGTTGTTGTTGTTACATGCAACAAGGCAGAAAAACATTTGCCAAAAGACGAAATTGGGTTAGGCAAAAAGGCAAAACTTGTGCTAATTGTTGGCCAGGCTGGGCCAATGAAAGAGACGTCGAGTGGGAACTATAGGTAGCTTCCGCAGCAGCAGCAGCAGCAACTGCAGTCAGAACCAGTTTTGTTTAACCAAAGTCAAGTTCAATGCACATAAAAGCCTTTTTTCCTGTTAACTGTTGGATTGTGAGTGGGGTGGAGGCAACTTCCTTTTGGCCGCAAGGAAACGGCTTGCACACACAAAAAATACAAAAAAAAAAATGCTCAAAAGAAATGTGGAAATTGCCGCAAAAGTTTTCCATCCATTTAAATTGCAAATTTCCAGTTTCGATTGCAGTTTGGGGGTGGGGGAAAAAATGTTTTGAGTTTTTTTTTTCCATTTTATGAAGTCGAGGTCATAAAAGCAGCCACTACTTCCCCATGTCTTCAGGTTGCGTAATGAAATGGAAAGCATTTTCGCATTATTTGTCTTATAAATTTTTATGGCCCTGGCCCTGGCTAATTGAAGTTCAAGTGCTGGAGCATAAAAATATTTTTTAATGAAATATATGAAATGTCTGCCCGGAAAAACGCTTGAATGGCATTTTCAACTCCGTCGTACAATGGAATATGGAAATTTTGCTTGGCTGAAGATTTTCACTGACGCTTGTCGTTTTCATGCCTCAGTTGTTGGTTGCCGAATGCAATCGCCCGCCCTCTTATTTATATTATAATTTCTGTACTTACCATCAAGGTGAGGCCGAGGCCTGCCAGGGAGTTGGCCATATTTCTCTTGTGTCGCCGGAAGTTCAACCGAATGAGGCGTCAAGTTGCAGCTTAATTTGCAATTGTTGGCACTCTGCACTTTTATATTTCGTATTTATTTATTATTTCCACAAATTCTTGAAAATGATTTTTTCATATCCTTTTTTAGAAAAAAACCAACTTTGTCTATTTAATTTAACTTTAGCTTTGAGCTTTGTTTTCAACTTGGTCGTTGTCGTTGCTTCGTTCGTTTCTCATTTATTTAATGCGACTTTTAATTTGAGTTGAGTTTTCTTTTGTTTACTTTTGGAAGGAAGGAAAGAAAACCGCACGCTTGCGCGCTGCTGTTGCAACTGTGCCTCAAATTTTCGCGCCACTTGAGTTTTGTGTGTGTTTTGGGCTTGGGGCGCCTCGCCATTTCCATCAGCCAGTTTTTTTTTTTTATTATTTTTTTCCCCATTTCCAAAGTCAGTTTTGCCAGTTACCCGTAGACTTGCAGATGCTGTTTGGCTGTTGCATTTTTCATTTTTTGTTTTTTTTTTCATGAGATGTTTGAGAGATCTAGCGGGTGGGTATAATAAGTTTGTGATTAAATTTGTGACGCTTTGAAGGAAGTTATTTGCAAATTGGTCAAGGGAAATCTTAAGAAAAAATGTGATTTCGGACATAAAATTTAACAGTTGGACATCTGAATCTTCTAATCTCTAATGTAGTGATTGGTTGGAATGCGGCTTTAGCTGGCTTAGGTTTTGAAAGATTAGCTCTTAATTCATTTTCAAAGATCGATATAAAGACTTAACCAATCTCCCGGAAAGTTTTTCGAACGCATGCCGAGCCCTTCCCCAAGAGCGCAAAGCCAATCAGTCGCTTGCCAGCGTTCGATAATGTAGGTCTCAGCCGACACACTTTTTCGCCTCGCTTTTGTTGACAAAAGCTGATCTAGAGCTTTAAAAATAACTTTGCATCTGATTGAATGAAAACAAAACAAAACAGAAAGCATGCAACAGTTTTCTGACAATGTTCCGAACTTGTAGGAGGATTTCCCAAAATTACAAAAAATATTGTTAATAATGGGTGATTTTTTTTTATTTATTTGGAGCAGCGGTGTGCAAGTAATTTTAGTTCGCTGGCTGTCCAACAACAACAGGTAAAAAATCAACCCTTATAAACGAGCTTCGAATGGAGCAGACTTCTGTCTGCCCAAGTCTCAATCGCGCAAAATGCTCGTATTTTGTTTTTGCTGCCGACTGTTTGTGTTCTTTTCTTAAAGTCGCAATTGCCCCTTTCGACTAAACGGCGTTAAATTAACGAAACAAGGGTTTTGGCTAAATTATATATTAACCAAGTCCAATTCTTTCAGTCGGCAATCATCGCACGGTACCTTGCTCCAAAGTATGGTTCAATGATGCCGCCGGCTCACAAATCACACTAAATAGTGTATTTTTCAGGATGCATTCGGCAGCTCTTCAGACCAAATTTGGCAATTCAGTTTGTTGACGTACCCATTGAGCCAAAAATAAGCTTCGTTGTTGAAGACAATTTCTCGATAAAAAAAGTAGATCCATAATCAATTTTTTTATGGCCTTTGTTGTGGAAGATCACCTGGCTTCGGTTCTTACACTGTTTTTGTATAATTTCATACCGAGGTAGTTATGTTAAATCTTTTAGGTGGTCGAATAATTCACTGAGAACAGCGACGAATTGACATAACGGTTGATACAGCAGCAATATTCTCCTAGGTATGGACTCTCCGCACACGGTTTGGTGGATTAATTTCCAATAAAGTAAAACTGGTGCGAAAATTAGTCACAATAGCTTGAATAGCCTGTTTCGTGGGTAGATTATGACGATCTTACATAATTTCCGAAACACATTTCTTACAGAGCATGCATTTTTATAAAACAATTCAAGGGTTTGCAAGCGCTATTCGTTTGTTAAAATATTAATTGTGAAATAGCAAACCCTAACGAGCATTTTTCGCGTTGCCACAAGTTACGAGTCACGCTTGAGATTGCAAATAATGTTCGCTGAATAACCAATCAGAATAAAACTCACCCTTTAGTTTGATATATAAAATATATATATATAACAAGACTCCCACGGATGCGAGCGTAGCCGCGGCTATAAGCTATTTAAAGATACAAGGTTTTTTCAATAAGACATTCTGTACTTAAATTC
This sequence comes from Lordiphosa mommai, assembly GCA_018904225.1. Classification (NCBI taxonomy): domain Eukaryota; kingdom Metazoa; phylum Arthropoda; class Insecta; order Diptera; family Drosophilidae; genus Lordiphosa; species Lordiphosa mommai. The sequence continues at coordinate 612,012 of JAEIFT010000070.1, forward strand.
ATTGAACGGGAATAACTACACATAAATATGCAATCCAAAATTATCCTAACTTTGTTTTACATAAAAGTGCAGCTACAATTCCTAACTGGTTGTAGCATTTTTTAGCTTTCTTGAACTCAATTCGAGAAATATGCATCCAAAACTTGTATATGGGGGTTTAATTTCAGAACATACTTGTAACTTTAGTTATAAAATAAAAAAACCTTCCTTTAATAGGGACTTCGAACTTGGATAAAGTATTTTCCGTGTACGTGATCTTATGTCTTATGCTGTGAATGAAAAAGTTTTGTATACTTTTCAAATAAAAAGTTTGAAATTTAAAGCCTTTTTATCAGGGCTGCAAACCTAAATCATTTTTGCGGAGGTACGGTTCGTGGGTTCGAACTAAAATTAACTAATGGTTAGGGTTCAGAAATTTGAGGTTCAAGGTTTTTGTTCGAACCTTGGTTCGTCCCAAGTTTTACCAAATTTTTCTATTCTTCTTATTTGATCAGACAAAACTAACTAAGTCTTTTGTTGAACAGAACCAAAAGTTTTGGTTCGGAACAGGTTCAGGTTTATCTACTTTTTTCACAAGAGATTCGGTTCAGGGTTCGGTTCACAGTAAAAGAAAAGTCGGAGGTTCCGGGTTCGAAACGGTTCGGTTCAGAATATATAAATTATATGCTACTGACCAGAAATTCATTAATTTGACGATGTGTCACCTGATAATTTTGTACAATCCGTTTGCATACATGTTTGTTGTTTTTTGGCAGAACAACTTTTTTAGGGCGGCAAAATTTAACACATTATACACTGGTCCTCCTTTTCTTATCATTAAATACTATATGGACTCAAATTCACCTAAATCATCTCAAAAGAGTATTGCATCTTCGTTTCGCTTAACCTTCCAACTTGTTTTCTTATTTACAGCCTTTGCCTTGTTTTTGAGTGTTGTCGCTTTTTTGGCCATGGCTTTGGCCCAGGCGGCTGTCAACTTTTTTTGACCATAAACTTTTGCACAAAAATTTATATATGTGTTTGTTTTTTTATATATCATTTTATAATGCGCTCTGCTTCCACTAAGCCCCGGCTGAGCCGTCGACATGGGTTGTATAATTAATTTGTTAATGGCAAACTAGAGAAATGCACGCATTTCCTATGAGGCGAGATTTTATACGAGTCTGCCGCTGCTGCTGCACCCTATTCATGTCTGATTATATGATTTATAGGAAGAATTTTGATGTGAAAGTTCAACTGTTATGCAACAGGCAACAGCCACAAAACCCAAGATATAGGAGTCTGTGATCTCTGCTCCCTGGCTGAAGTCGCGGCACGCGCTCATCGGCTTGTCACGCACGCGCCACCGTCTGATGAAGTAGCTGACAAATTATTTTTATTACATCCATAGAGTTTTTTGTGTGAGGTTGAGATATCGCTGGCAATGCATCTCTGCTGGGTAGTTATTTTTTGTGGCGACGAAATAAAGACGATGTGGAGGAAGATTAAAAGAAGGAGGAGGACGGCAAGATTTTTTTTGTCACTTTCACATTAGCTGAAATTGAGTTATTAGGGGAGCTCATTTTAAGGCAGAGGCGGGGTAGGAAGGGCATCGATTAAGGGTGCCCAAGACAAGCTTCCAAGACTCGCTTGATTTAGAGGAATTTATTTAGGATTTTTACAATTTATTTACAATTTTGTAACAAAGCAAACATTTCTCCTTTAATGTCCCACCACACCCCTGTCTCCCCATCTCATTTTCTCTTTCTCCTTTTGTCTTTGGGCCCCCCCAAAAGCCACATAATTGCTGTAATCGTGGCAGATTTACAATCTCGTAATAAATTCAACACACAAAGATGCGCCAGAAGTAAGACCTACCAACAATTGTCCACCTCCGTTCCTCCTCTGCGTAGGCAACTGCAGCTGCAGAAGGCGGAAATCTCACACAGAAAGTTGCATTGCGGATGCAGTCGTCGTCGTCGTCTTCGTTGTTTGTCGTTGGCGGAAGTTTAACCAACTAACAAAGTGACTGAGACTGAACCAGAGAGGCGACATTTGTTGGCCAAATGTGTGAATGGCTGACGCTTCCATTTTGCTCGATGGATGTTCCAGTTTATGACAATGACCAAGCCAGGCTTTGAGTGTAAAATTCGTTTTTATTTTGTGTTAAACTTGGACAGTTGGTCATTTGGTTTTGAGGAAATTGCCAGCCTATCGAAGATCGGTTGCTAAATTTTAATTGAGCCGTTTTCGCCAGCTTCCTTCATGTTGGCCAACAGCCAGGATAGCTGTTGCAGTGGCCTTAATTGTCTGACACTTCCCGTTTTCGTGGTTCAGGCCAGAAATCTAATTACGCCATCGCCATGGCCAGAAAACCAACGAGCGCAGCAAATTGACAACACAATAAACGGAGAGAGGGGGGGTTTTTGGGCTTGGGGTGTCACACATGTGCGACAGTTTCTGATTTATGAACACAATTTCCAGTTTGACAATGAGACCGAGCAGATGAGCTGGCCTGGCTTCCCGCTTTGCTATCTCTCTGCCACCGACAATGCCTGGTACTGGCTTGTGTTTAGGTTATGCCAAGGAATGCCACACTCCTTCTTGGTCTAGGTGAGTTATGTTAATTGAGATTCGACTGGGCCGATAACATAAGAAAATGCACCAGCTGTGCGGCTGGGTCAATGCTTAAAACATTAGCCGGGCTACTGGACATATTTTAGGTCTAATCTGTCGCAGCAGCTGTCCAATGAAGTCACATAAAAATCAGCACCAAATTGTTCAGTCCATAGATAAGTGAAGGCAAAAAGAGTTGATTTTTCGGTTAGAGATGGGAATGTGAAGAGGAAAATGGTGAAGAAAATCCAGTAATTGGCAGTTTAAATCGTCGACTTGTTGAATAAAACTTTGTGAAGTAAGAGTGAATAATTTTGGGATTTTTGGGTAAGATGGAATATCCGTTAGTTAAAGTATCATTGGTTAGGTTCTACATATATATATATATATATGAATTATACTCCCATACTTATCGGATTATACACCCTTTTCCATATCGAATTGACATCGATCGAGTTAAGCAAACATTTTTTACTTCTACATCTTGGGGGCTATTTTTTCAATTTAGCAATAATTTTTTTCAATTTATTTCCGCCGTAGAGCTTGCACCGTATATCCAGAACATTAGCTCAAATACAACGGTTTACTCTAAGACCCCGCCCCGCGGTTTAAAAGTAAAATAAAACTTTGATCGTGAACCCACCTATATGCCTACTATTTTCCGACCTTTGGAGTGCATCTTCCCAAATACCAAAATAGTTTTTTCATCTTTTTTCCCCTTTAAGCCAACACACCGAATTTTATAACCATTTCATCCACCTTCACGCCCATTTTCCGACCTTTTGGATAAATTTCCCAATGTTAGAAAAATATTTTTTCATCTATTTCGGTCTATTAAGCAAACATATCGAATTTAATACAGAGCGGCAAAATTTTTCCTAGTACCAAAATAGTTTTTCCATCTATTTTCCCTATTAAGCTAACACACCAGATTTCTTATCCAATAACCCACCATCGCCCCCCTTTTTCTGACCTTTGGAGCGAATTTCACGAAATGAGAAAACTAAATATTTACCTTACACCATTTTCCTACCCTTCATTTTTGTGGGAGAATTTTCCAGAATCGGAAAACTATATGTCCAGTAAATTTGCTTATTATCTTTTCTAATCTAGTTTAAAGTCAACCAATTTAGAATTTTCCGGTCATTTTTCGTTATGTTATGTTATGTTTTCCGTTTCATGCTAGATTTTCCAACATCGAAAAAACTCATGTTGAATTATTTTGCATAGTATCCTTACAAACTGAGTTTAAAGTCAATCGGATAAAAAAGATTTTTCCATATAGAATTTTCGGGTCATTTTCATTCCCTAGGGCCAGATTTTCCAACATCGAAAAATCGTATGTCAACTTATTTTGGTTAGTATTCTCACAAACCTATTTTAAAATCAATCCTACAATCTGAGTTGAAAGTCAATCAGATGAAATATAAATATTCCCAGAGCATATGTTCTTGTCATTTTCCATGTGGAAGGATTTGTAGAAATCACGAAAAATACATGTCACACTATTTCGCTTAATTTACTTACAAACTAAGTTTGAGCTCGATCGGATGATAAAATATAGTTTCCTAGATAAGCTTTTCCGGAGTTTTCCACCCCTTGGTGGTGGAATTTTCCAAAAACCCGCCTTCTTCTTTTTTGGGCCCTTATCGCTTCTCCACCAAACTCTATTATTTGCTTTGAGTTCCCATCTATTGGTTTCTATTCCATAGACTTTTTTTACAGTTGTCCATCCAGTTGTTTTAGAGGATTGAGTCGTCTTGTAAAATCGCACTTTTTGCTTGCTTATTGTGCGAAAAGGTCTGATCGGCACTCACTTCCGGCTTTTTTAAAGAGCCAAGTATCCCCTGGGTAAAGTTCCAAAGCGAGCATATTGTAAGAAGGCGCATCAATCAACCGAAGTGGTCAATGACCGTCTTCAGTAAGTAGGTGGAAAAGTCACTGATACTTGATAAACAGAGGCCCGGAACTCCAAGATCGCCAGATATAGAAGTAGGGCCGGTGTGCCAACTTTCTCAATGAATTAAGTCACCGTAACACCAAATCCCCGCCTTAGTAAAAAAATTCACCAGTTATATAAAGTTCTGTAAAAGTTTCTGCTTTCTATTTGTTACCGTTTAGGCTCTGCGTAGATTGCCAATGAATCAGTGAATCAGTCAGTCAGGACAAACTCTTTGATATGTATGGAGATATATTTCACTTTTATGTTTTATTTGAAATTGGATCAAGAAAAAACACTTTTAAAAGGGTTATATGAATTTCAGTTCTATCAATAAATGATTTTTTTTCTTTAAATAATATTGTCTGCCTTTTCCCATGCATTATTTTTTATTTTCTTCTTCAATTTCACAAATCACGACATACATTTTCTAAGGCTTTCCAACTCCCATCACTGAATGCAAAATGCCAATCTCTGTATAAATGTCTTGACTTAGCCCAACCCCCAAAAAACATAAATTTTCCGACCATAAAAGTGCAGTTTAAGTCGGCTAAAAAAAAAACCCCCAAAAGATTTTATGGGCGAAAATTAAATGCCGATTGGCAGACAGAGTTCTTATAGGCCCTATAAATAACCCACATAAATGCGGTACATTTAATTTAATTTCTCTTTTTATCATACAAAAAAAACTTTTCTGTTAATGATGCAGTCCGAGACATTTAAAGGGTTTTCAATCAAAAATTGAATGGGGGAGAGAGACACACACACACACACAGCCACTCTGAGGCCACTCTCAATATACGAAGTCAACTGAAAACTCATTTAAGGCTCCATTTCACAATTGAGAAGACGAAAAGGAGGAGGTGGAGACAATCTGTACAATGACAATGCCAAACGTAGAGAACTTCGTATGCGCCTCTGCAAGACAATTTGCCACTTTAATTGCCGCAATTTTTTGCCCATTTTTAAGTCAAATTCACTTGATGTCCAAAGTCTGTTGGCCCTCACTCCCTGGCGACTCTTTTTACTGGCTCATGTGTCGTTCCATTTATTGTGTGTGTGTTTTTGTTGTTGTTGTTGTTGTCTTGCCTCCTAAAATGCTTTGTAATTGCAAACAATTTGATATTAAGTACGATTTCTAATTGTGCGAATGATTGCTTTCCATTGAGGTTGCCATTGGAGAGCTGCTGCATGTGTGTGTGTGTGGGTGGGGAAAGTCTTTATGGTCGAAAACAAAATTGAAAATGGGCAAATATTTTATATAGATTTAGATTTGACAAATGAGAATGAGTGCAGACAAGAGGGAAGCTCATTAGGAGGGATCTTAAGTTGATATAGTTGAAAGTGTTTTGGGGCAAAAATAGGCTTGTTGAATAGGCAAACTATGAACTACATTTTGATACCCTCAACTTTAAATTTCTGCAGAAGGTTTGAACCCGTTGTAAAGGGTAAGGTTCGGTTCCTTAACTTTCCTTTGTTCACAGCTTGTCTGATCATTGAAACCAATGCATTTCTGCTAATCTTTTCAAAGACCAGGTCTGCTTAATTTTTGTTGAAGCTAATTGATATTCCTTTCAATAGTCGATATTCATTATTGGTATAATTTCTACGTTTTATTTGAAAAGCCACTGTTTTTTTCACTTTGTTCTGGTTCATAAACATATGAGGCTTCATTGGCCTTTTTACAACTTTACTTTTGACTTATTTCCCTTCTCATAGTCCTGATATCCCGAGTGTTATTATTATTTTCAATACGCATCTTCAATAGACAATGCACAGATCCATGTACAGGAATTTGTATAAAGTGACTCAAGTAATTTTTTAAACCATTGAAAAACACCTCAAATATCCCACAATTTTGGAGTTAGGTTGTTTGAACCTTCTAGACATATGTATATTCTACTCAGCATTACTTATCGAACCCCCATACATTGTTTTCCGATCAGATGAGCGATGGTAGAGTTGCCACCCCGACAATTTGAAAAAAAATATAATATCTTCCACAATTTCAAAGACAGATTGTTTGAACCTTTTAGGCACATATTTTAATCGTCATTACTTATCGATCCACCATACACCGTTTCCAGATCAGATGAACGATATTCGAGTTATAAGCAAATCAAATAATTATGCTGGGCAGCACTGCCCGTAATCGTGATGGGCAGCACTTGCACAGTTTGTGTGACCCCAGACTTTAAAGTTATTAGTTATATACAAACAAGTACAGAGTATATTACAGTCGGGCTTGACCGACTTTTGTACTTGTTTTTTAATCGGCTATTGGTCACACTTATTAAAAGTCGAACAAAATTAAAAACGAAATTCAAGAGGCGATTCGTTAAAAGTTTCTTTCTTTTTATACACTTGGAAAGAGTATATTAATTTTGCCCAGAAGTTTGTAGCGCATAGAAATATTAATTTCCGACCCCATAAACTATATATATTTTTGATCAGGGTCATTTCCGCCTGTCCGTCCGTCCGTCTGTCCGTCTGTCTGTCCGTCTGTTTCTACGCGAACTAGTCCCTCAGTTTTAAAGCTAACGAGCTGAAATTTTGCCCAGAGTCTTCTTTTTACTGCACGCAACTAATATGTCGGAACCGGCCGGCTCGGATGACTATATCATATAGCTGCCATAGGAACGATCGGTCTAAGAACTAGTTCTAGTGAGAAAAATTTTTTTGTTTTCCATCGTAGCTTCACTAATCTTGGTATATGTTAGTTTCATATGCTTTCACATAATACAGGAAAAATTAATCAAAATCGGATGACTATAGCATATAGCTCCCATAGAAACGGTCGGTCAAAAAACTATTTCTAGTGAAAAAAACTTTTTTGTTTTCCATCCTAGCGTCACTAATCTTGGTATATATTAGTTTTATATGCTTTCACATAATTTTGAAAAAATTTATTAAAATCGGATGACTATAGCATATAGCTGCCATATAAATGGTGGGTCCAAAAACTAGTTCTAGTGAGAAAATTTTTTTTATTTTCCATCGTAGCGTCACCAATCTTGGTATATATTAGTGTTATATGCGTCAACACAATTTTGGAAGATTTTATCAAAATCGGATGACTATAGCATATAGCTGCCATAGGACCGATCGGTCGGAAAATGTGTTTTACTAAGAAAAGTTTTTTTTTATGGTATCAAATTTTTATTATCAATGATTTAAAAATAAAATAAAATAAAAATAAATAAATAAAATAAAAATAAAATAAAAATAAAATAAAATAAAAAATATAAAAATATAAAAATAGTAAAAATAAAAATACCGGTTAAATCAGTTGGAGTAATGTTTTTCAAGTGTATTAAAACTTTGGCACAGTCGAATTTAGCTTTGCCTTCTCGTTTTTTTACCCAATTTCACTTTACCAATTTTTTTTCGAAGTCCTCGGCTGCCTAAATGGGACTAAGCATGCCTAAAAATATTGCCGTTTAGCCTGGGCGTTAATGAATCAGTCAGTCAGTTGAAATAAGTGTTTCTTTATAAGGTTAAGTCAGAATTACTAACGCTGACTTAAACATGCAAATCGAATTCAAAAGATAATTCTTTCTAATACTTATCAAAGACAGATGGTTCCTATGGAAGCTATATAATATAATTATACGATTTTAAACAAATTTAGATACGATTTTCACATAAGTTTTTTGTCAATTATTCTTCCATTTGTAAAGTCGACCGTAAATCTAGTTTAATGCTGTCCGCTGTTTGATTTCCCCTCAATTTTATGAGTACTAAAAAAGGAACCCCAATTCACATAAGAACCCAACTTAACCCATCACACAGTGCACATAACTTGGCTTTGGCGCCAATAATAATGAAGTAAGTTAACGCTATAATTCCGTAGTTTATATCTTTGGCAGACTCTGTCAACGAAAATCCTCTTGAAAACTTTGCTCGAAATTAATTAACCACAACCGAATGATAAATATGCAGTAGTAGCCAAAAGTGCTCTCTCTTTCTCTCCTTCGTCCGTCCCCCCTCTAATCGGAATGCGTATACAATAAACCAAAATCACTGACAGAGCGGGACACTGAGTGGCCATATAATTAATTAAACTTTTATCGTTTTTGCTAACGATTCTCCACTCTGCCATTTAATTTGCTTTAATAGTAAATCCTTGAAGGAAGGAAAATCCAAAATCTTTTAATGCCACACACAAAATGGGAGACCGCAAAACGACAAAACTAAAATATCACTCATACGCCAAGTACACCCCCCACCCCAACGTCCCCCCTCAAACTCCCGAAATTTATGCGCGTGTTGTGGATCTATGTGGGTCTCTCTACTAAATTTCCTTGTCCTTCGCTTTGCTCTTAATCTAAATCTGCATGTCAACTCGAAGACCGCATAAATCACAAAATAATCCCCAAGTAAAATACCAAAGGCAAATGGCCAGCTGCCTGTGTGGCGGCCTGTGGGCGTGGCAAGTCTATGGGCGCGCGCATTAACTTCAATTGTCTTTTGTCTGCGGCCACGCCCACTACGAGCGCATCGCTCGTGTAAATTTGCTTTGACAATTTTCGGTAGGAAGGCGACAAAATGTCATTTAGTTGTTCTCCGTCCAACTCCCCCTCACATGACGGCGGCTTTACCTCTAGCCCGGGTTGGGTTCGGTTCAGCCGCAGCCGCCACTTCATTTTTATCGTGACAATACCAACTTGGGCCGCAAAATGTAATTCAACGCAATCGCATTCAATTTTATTTAAAATTGTTAAGACCCAAAAACCCCCATTCCACGGGGTAGGAATGGTTAGCCCTTTTTTTTCCAGCAATATCCCGATAAGCATAAGAATGAGGTAGGATATAAGGGTAAATGGACTTTTGGGTGTGGTTGACTAAAGTCGTTTACAAAACGTGGGTTCAATTCGCTCTTTTGGAATAGCAATAAAAATAGTGTTACGTTTTCGACAGCCGTCGCCTTTTCGGCTACTGGCAACAGCTGCAAAGTTAGTAACAATGAAAAAGCATTTCAAACTTTCCTTTAAGAGTCGGCATTAAACTTTAGGTCCCATTCTCTGGAGCTATTCTGAAAAAGCACCCAAACCAAGAGAGAGAGAGAGTGGGAGAAGCTCGTTTAGGATCTTTGGGCAGTTTAAGTCATTTTTAAATTTGAAAAATGGTTACTAGTGTAATAATTGGTAAAACTGCTGCCCAAAAATGTATAACAAAATTCAAAATCCACAAAAAAAGTGGTTCTACGCAGCGCGAAAAAACCGAGAATTAGAGATGTGCACAAAAAAGCTGAATCTGTTTCGAACCCAAATGTTTCATACGGTTCAACAAAAATTATAGAAATTCCAAAATCTGATCCACTGCAGTATTTTTTACCTTGCAGAGGATATATTAAAATTGTTCAGATATTTGTAAGGCATAGAAGGAAGCATATCCGAACCCATAAAGTATATATGTATACTTGACCAGTATCAATAGCCGAGTCGATCTAGCCCCGTCCATCCTGCCTCAGCTTTAAACGCTATTTCTACCAATCTTTGAACCGGCCGGATCGTATGATTATATTATATAGCTGTCATAGAAACGATCGTTACTAAAACTAGTTCTACTGAGAAAAACATTTTTATTTTCAGTGGTATTTATTAATTTTATATGAATCCTCACAATTCAGGAAAGTTTGATCAAAATCGGGCGGCTATAGCATATCAGCATATCATATGAGCTGATATCGGCTGATCAGTCCAATAACTAGTTCTAGTGAAAAAAAACTTGTATATTTTTTACTGTAGCGTCTTTATACTTGTTAATTGTAAATAGTATCTGCTTCAATTCAATTTTGCTGGGTTTGATCAAAATAGGTTAAATACTGCGTATAGCTTCCCTAGAACAATCATCTTCTGACTTTGTCAGACTAATTTTTAGAGAAAGTGGCGCCATCAGTTGGTCATCCTGAGAAATCACTCAACTAAAATGTTTCTAATCGAAAAAGAAATTCTTGTTAGAAAATCAGGAAAACCCTTGCTCTTGTATTTTATTTTAAGAAACTGCAAGGGTATCTGTTAGCTTTCTTCTATTTAAAGTTTTGTTGGACCACCCTCCATGATTTTGGCATGAGGATCACCTTGATGGTGATCCAACAATGATGATATTGAACTGACTAGTACAGATCAAAAGCTTCCAACATAAAGAAAAGAAATCTAGAGTAAACTTCTGCTCTGCTTCTCTTTTCTGCCGACGATTTCAATGCAACGCGCAGGTTTGATGCTCGAATTTTCGAACTCGCCTGCTTTGGCTGCAAATGAAATGGGCGATCATATGTTTTGCACTGCCCCGCAACAGTTAATGCTCAAGGCAACTGATAGCACTCAAGTCTCTTAAATTTTACTCTCTTTGTATGATTGTTGTGAGAGTATGTTCGACTGCTTAAGCGGCGCTGGCTTCGCAGTTGCTTCGATTTCGAATGTCTTTGCGGAAGCTGCTCCGCTCTAACGCATGCGATTTTTAATAAACATCGAAAATTCGAAGGCAGTCACCGTCAGCATCGAAGAAAATGAACGGGACTCAGGCCGCTACCGAGCAGTCGTTCAGTCTATACTTATATGGTCCCTGCTTCCAATATGCTAAAAGATAAGTCAATTTACTATAATTTTCAGGCAAAATATTTGTCATGTCAAACCGGAACCCAAAACAGATCCGTATACCAAAAAGAACCGTATAAAACTCAGAACCGAATCAGTTATTATATATTTTTTGAGAACTGGTATTTCGGAACCTTTATTTTTGAACCAAACTGACCGAAAAGAACCGAAACATTGCACCCTTACAGACTTGAAAAGTGTATATTAATTTTGCCCAGAAGTTTGTAACGCATAGAAATATTCATTTCCGACCACATAAACTATATATATTCTTGATCAGAACGACGAGCTGAGTTCAATTCCGTCTGTCCGTCCGTCCGTCCGTCTGTCCGTCCGTCCGTCTGTTTCTACGCAAACTAGTCCCTCAGTTTTAAAGCTATCGAGCTGAAATGCACTGAGTCTTCTTTTAACTGCACGCAACTAATATGTCGGAACCGGCCAGATCGGATGACTATATCATATAGCTGCCATAGGAACGATCGGTCGGAAAATAAGTTTTAGTGGGAAAAACTTTTTTGTTTTCCATCGTATCGTCACTAATCCTGGTATATGATAGTTTTATATAATTTCACATAATTCTGGAAAAATGTATCAAAATCGGATCACTATAGCATATAGCTGCCATAGAAACGGTCGGTCAAAAAACTAGTTCTAGTGAGAAAAACTTTTTTGTTTTCTATCGTAGCATCCCCAATCTTGGTATATATTAGTTTTATATGCTTTCACATAATTTTGGAAAAATTTATCAAAATCGGATGACTATAATTTATAGCTGCCAAAGGAACGATCGGTCGGAAAATGTGTTTTTCTAAGAAAAGTTTTTTTTGTATGGTATTAAATTTTTAAAATCAATGATTTAAAAATTTTAAATATCTGATATCTATATCCTATATATATTTTACCGGTTAAATCAGTTGGAGTAAAGTTTTTCAAGTGTACTAAAACTTCGACACAGTCGAAGTTAGCTTTGCCTTCTCGTTTTTATAAATGTCCGCTAATTTTTCCAAAACATAATCAGAATAATTTCCAATAACCTGGACCACCTCTACACCTTCTTTTGAAAATTTTAAAATTTAAAATTTTATTTTTTTTGTATAAAATTAATTAATAATACAAAACACAAAAACCAAATTGAAAAAGCTCTTATGGTTTTCTTTCCAACATTTTTTTTTAAATACACTCGAAAAATCATGTGCAAAGGTAGAAGACCCCCTTAATACTGATCCGTTTATCCAAAAGTAGCATAGCGTTTTTTTTTAAATATTAAAAAAAATTCTAAGAATTATTTCAATTGAAGTGAACTTAAAGTTTTTTTTTGCTTAATTTATTTGATTGTTTTAATCAATTTTTTGATCTTAACGTTTGTTTTAAATTTTCCAATTTTGCACTCCAAAATTGTAGGGTATTCCCACTTCACAGTTCGATCTCCATTTAAGCAAGATTTCGGGGGTATGGGGTAAAGGATTTTGCAGTGATTTGCTTTATCATTTGCGGTCCTTGCCTTTCATTTGAATGGCCATTGCAGCTAATGTTGATTTCATTTGTTGTTTTCCCTGCTAGAGAGACAAATATTGTAAATGAGACTGCGACAAAATCGTCAGACAAAGGCCCACACACAAAAGTTTCCCCCCATCCATACATACATATATATATATTTTTATATATATTGTAAAAAGGCTGTTAACGAACACACACAAAAAAAAAGGTGGATCACCCATGCAGGTCTACCTATAAAAGGAAAACAAAAGACACACAATGAGAACTGGGAATTGGGCTGCGGGGGCGCTCGCCTTCTCACACTCTCAACGGGCTTCAGCCTCAATTGAAATAATTAAGTGTCAAAATGGCGCACACACACAGAGATTTTTGGCGGAAATGAAAATGAGTTTAACTGAAAATTACTTGGCGAAAGTAAGGAGAGGAGGAGAGGCTTTCCTGCCGGTAGATGGCGCCAGCATTAAGTGACATAAAATGTAAACAGTTTAAAGTTTTTTCTGGGGTTTCGTTTGTGGGATTGTGTGGATTAGGTAAGGCTGCGTGCACGCCCGTTTGGGCAATTGAGGGGCGGTAAATACTTAACTAGAAGATGCAAATGCAAAGCAAAAAAAGGAAAAACAATTTTGGTAATGAGAAATCTGATAATCCAGGGGGAAAAGCAGGGCAAAGTTGATAAGAGATAAACTGAAAATAAAGATTGAGGGAGAAAGTAATATAGTTGATTGAACATAGAGTTATATATCTAAGCAGAATTTGAGTAAGGGAATAATTTGTAAAATAGTCTAAATTGTTGCTTCTTTAACTTTATCCTTTCTGTGTTGCGTTGAACAGAGATTTGCCAATCTAAATAATTTACCACACACACACACACAAAACAACCTATTTTGTTTCCCTTTACACAGACACAAAATAAACACTTCGTTGCCGCCGCCACCGCCGCACTTTTACTTAACTTTAGCCCCCCACACACTTGAAAGTCGAGCATGGAAAACTTTGCCAATATACTGACAGCAGTTCCAGTTGCCCCCCTCCCCCCCCTCGTCCATTCCAAAATCCATTGTCGACCTGCTGACCGCGTCGAGCGTTAACCGCACGCATGCCAAAAGTGTGGGAGGTGAAATGACTTTAAAGCCCGCAAAAAGTTGTTGTTAGAGTTTCGTTCCTGCTGCTGCTGCTGCTGTTGTTTTTGACAGAAAATTGCTAGCAAAGATGGCCCCAGCTCAATGCACACAAAGAATGCAATGCCTGCAACGGAAGTTACCTGCTCGAAACCGCCCGCTGGGCTGACGGAGCTGCTGCCATCTTCTTCTTCTTTAGCTTCTTCATGGCCGCCACACAGAGTTATGCAATCACAAAGTTGTGTAGCCCCATCCTCGTCACTGATTGAAATTCTTGGCCAGGCAGCTGCTTGTAATTTTCAGTATCATCCCAGACTTGAGCTAGTTATTATTATTATTGTTGTTATTATCAAAATCATCCATCTCCTATGCAAGTCCATCTGACCCCCCTCCCCTCCCTCCCTCCATTGTCAGTTGCCAGTAGTTTTCCCTCTGACTCCCGTTTATCATTATTATTGTTGTGGTTGTTGTTGTTGGATATACAATAAAATTGGAAATTCTCCTTGCTTTTCGTTGTATATATATATTTATTTTGTGCCTTGCAATTGAGGTTTTTGATTAGTTTTTTTTTTTTTTTGCTTTCTTTCTGGCAATTTTGATTGCAAAATTCGTATTGCTGAGGGAATTAGCTGGGGGTAAGGTACAAAATATTGTAAGATTTTGTGTAGATTGAAATAAGGAAATCTAAATTTGAACAGACAATAATGGACATATATATTGGTTATTATCAACCATCGTCCATGGCACACCTGAAGGTATAAAGCGATTTTTAAGCTTTGGTGCGAACTCAACCTTTTGCACAAATACAATGTTCTAAAGCAGCGGTGGGCACGAAATTTGAAATAGAAAAATAAACAACAATGGGAGCTGTTGGGAACAAGAGCTTGACTCACTGCTGTTTAAAAGAATATTTTAAGATCCTTATCCTTTCAAAAGATGTCCCAAAACTCATAAAAATTAAAGCATTTTCATTATGTCGAACGGGACCGTCGAACGCTTTTGAAGTGGTAAAAATAAAACGAATTTTTAGTTTGTTAGTAGGCTTAACTTATAGCTCTTAATAAGCCCTATACTTGGTGTTAAAATTGATTTGTGAGCTTTTTTTGCTTTTCAAGAAATTTGCAAAAAAATCAAGCCATTCGCACGAGACAAAAACTGATATGCCTTTTTTCCATTTCAGCGAAACCTGAGGCAATATTTCAATGTGTTAGATTTTAGAATCTTGTTCATTATTGTCACTTCAAAATGGGTTTGATTTTACCCATAAAAGCCTTATACTTTCATTTTAAATTCAATATAAAGCACTTTGGCACGGGACATGTCGAACGGGACATTTTTCATTTTGCCCAGAAGTTTGTAACGCATAGAAATATTCATTTCCGACCCCATAAACTATATATATTCTTGATCAGAACGACGAGCTGAGTTCATTTCCGCTTGTCCGTCCGTCCGTCTGTCCCTCTGTCCGTCTGTCTGTCCGTCTGTCTGTTTCTACGCGAACTAGTCTCTCAGTTTTAAAGCTATCGAGCTGAAATTTTGCACAGAGTCTTCTTTTTACTGCACCCAACTAATATGTCGGAACCGGCCGGATCGGAGGACTATAGCATATAGCTGCCATATAAACGGTCGGTCAAAAAACTAGTTCTAGTGGGAAAAACTTTTTTATTTTTCATCGTAGCGTCACCAATCTTGGTATATATTAGTTTTATATGCATCAACACAATTCTGCAAGATTTTATCAAAATCGGATGACTATAGCATATAGCTGCCATAGGACCGATCGGTCGGAAAATGTGTTTTACTAAGAAAAGTTTTTTTTTTGGTATCAAATTTTAATTATCAATGATTAAAAAATTTTAGATATCTGATATCTATATCCTATATATATTTTACCGGATAAATCAGTTGGAGTAAAGTATTTCAAGTGTATCAAAACTTCGACACAGTCGAAGTTAGCTTTGCCTTCTCGTTTTTATTTGAATTGTATAAAAAATCTCTATTTATACTCAATATTGAATAAGCTTTCTGCATGTTCTTTCGACAAATTGATAACAAATGTTGTTTTTCAATGTCGCACGGGACATCGAAATATGCGATAATGTAAATCAAAAAATTACGGTTTTCTGTATACATCTGTAATTTAATTAGTCGATCTAATATCCGAATATCCATTTGATAAGTTAGCTTGATCAAAAGCTTTTGGTTTTCTAAAAATCATTGCCAAATTTTAGGCTGACCGAAAAGTCAGCTTTAACAGCGGCTAAATTCGAGCTCTGTTAAACTCTGCTCATACTACCAACCTTTCTCGTTCTCTCTCTCTAAGCCCGGTCTGCTCTGCCGCAGAGTTATGGCAGTTAACATTGTTAGCACGTGGCAAACTTCTTGCTTGCATTTGCCTTTTTTTGTTGTTGTTGTTGCGGCGCTGATTGAATGGAATCTGTGGTGTGGTCAGTATATGCGCGCGTGTGTGTGTGTGTGTTTGTAAAGGACTGAGTTTTCGTGTTTGTTTGTTTGTTTGTTGTTGTCGCTTGTTAAATGTCAGAAATTTTTGAGCTGCAACTGGCAAATGAAACTGCCAACTGGGTGGAGGTATGTATGTATGTATGTATGTATTTGCGGTTCTCTCACCTGCATTCCTTTCTTGCTTGCCTCTACGTGTAGATAAGAGCAATTTGCCTGCTGCCTGCCTGCCTGCCTGCACAATCGCCACAAAATTGTCGCCCATTAGCGTTAAGCAGTCAGTTGGGTAGAGGTTGCCCTTCACCAACAACAAAACGAAAACTCGGAATGTTAGCCATGACACGAACCCCTTTCAAGCAAATGACACTTGACACTTTTTATACCCTTTCCCAAAGGGGTTATAAAAAATTTTATTAGGCCAAATAAAATTGCAAACTTTTATTTGATCTTAAAATAAGAATTTTCTTAATTAAAATCAACAGTTTATGACGTTGCTTTTAGGGTAAGGTATTCCGAGGTTTTAAAAGTTATATTTCTTAGTCTTGAGTTCCCAGTTAATTAGATCTCTACTAAGTGTTTCTATTCATGTGAAGCTTTGTGCCGAAAATAATTTTTATGTGATCTGAGTATAGGTCTTTAACTGGCGCTAGGAATCTCTAAAGCAGTATTCGATGCGTGCATATAAAACTGTGCTTATAAAACTGTGCACATAAAACTGTGCATTAATACTGTTTTGTTCTATAGACTAAAAATTTGGGAATTATTTCTGTACTTAAAATTATTTTTAAAATCTATTGTAGATTGAAAAAATCTAGCTTGTTTTTTGGGGTTTTTAGGTGAAAACCACTATAACTTTGGAATTAATTAAGCGATTTTAAATCGATATATACGAAATTACAGTTAATAAACAAGCCTACAAATATATCTTCGCAACTATTTACTTTAAGATAACCGTTATTAAGTTATGTTACTTGAAACTTCAAGCAAAAAGTGTCGTTGACTTATTTGTAGTCCTACTTATTAGCTGTTATTCCAAAAATTTTATTTTCGAATCGGTGCAGGATTAAAAAAGTTATGCCAAAATATTTGCCAAAATTAAAATTTAAAAATTCTTAAAAAACAACTTTTTTTGTTAAACAAATTTTTTGTAAATTTAAAAATTTTTTTTTTTTTTTTCAAAAAATTTTTTTAATAAATTAAAATTTTTTTTTTAATTTTTCAAACTTTTGAAATCTTAAAAAAAATTGGATTCGATCTTTAGCAAGAATCGAATCGGTGCAGGATTACAAAAGTTATGCCAAAATATTTGCCAAAACTAAAATTTGAAAATTCTTAAAAAAAATTTTTTTTGTTCAAACAAACTTTTCAAAAAATTTTCAAAAAAATTTTAAATATTTTTTTTAGATTTTCAAACTTTTGAAAATTCTTACAAAAAATATTTTTTTTTGAATCAAACAAATTTCTAAAAAAATTTGAAATAAAATTAAAACTTTTTTTTTTAATTTTCAAACTTTGGAAATCTTAAAAATAAAAATTGTATTCGATCTTAAGCAAGAAAAAAGCTTTAACTCGATGCCGAGTATTAGGCTGGGATCACACTGTTCTCGACGCATAAGACATGACAATCTAGTAGGCCCTTGTCTCTGTACGGCAGTTGGCCAACCTTCTAGAACATCGATTGGCATGGAATTGGAGTTTGGGAGCAGTCCAACAACAACAACAGAAAAATACAACCCTTATAAGCGTGCATTTTACATTCTTAGCATTGAGGATTAATTGCTTAAATTTGATGATAAGCTGAAACCGCAAAATTGGTTTCAGAAATTTCATATCAAAATATTTTAATAACTGCAAATTGTTTTTTTTTTTGTATGAAATATAAAGCTTAAGCAATGAAATTTAATTTTCTTAAGTACCTCTGAATGAATCAGCCTTTACTTACTATTCGAATATAAAGAACACGTGTCTTTTGATCAAGATGATTAACGATACACACACACACCCATACATAAAGACATGAACACAAAGAATGGCCGTGTTCAGCAGAAGAACTTGCTCGCTAATCAATGATATATTTCATGGTTTTTTATGTAGCTTAATTTTATTCTTGTGTTTAATATAATATTTACATGAAGCTTTTCCAAATGTCAATTTAACAAGATCCCCTAAAAGAATGCTAAATAATAAGAGTAGTTTTATTAAGCTGATCAGTGATCAAGGGTCTCTGCTGAACGCGCCCATTGCTTTAAATTTTTCATTTATTAAAATTTATATACAAACAACATACAAATTTTCGATTACAATTTTTTGACTAAGATAACAAAATATTGCATGGAGACTTAAGGTAAGATTTAAATAATAAACAGTTGATGGAAAGCTGCTGCTACAGCTTCCTTCCGTTTAACGTTCAAAAGTGCCCACATATGCATTGCATAAAGGACAAAAGTGTTCCGAATTGCGAAAACCTTTTGAACAGTAAAGACAGCAGGCACAGGGCCAGAAGCTAGAATAGGAAAAGAATTTGATTTGTAATACATTAAATAATATTTATTGAAAATAATTGTTAATTAAATTGAATTTAATTTTATAATTTTGAATGATTAGTCCCAAAATGTGAGCACGCCTGCTTACCAGGTCAAACACATGATGAGCGCTATCAAATGCGTTTTGGTGGTGGCCTTGGGCTTCACACGTGTGATAACCTGTTTTTGACAATTGGGACAGATCACTTTGAAAGGCTCGGGACCGACAACTGTGGACATGTTGTACTGTGAAAACAGATTGAGAAACTTTGATTATTGATTGCAGCCAACGCTGATCACCCTGAATAGCATGAACAATGGTTCAAGAAAGCCCAATTATAATTGCAAATCGCACTCAGTCAGGCACGTAGCTAGGGGGGCTCCGGGGCTGAGCTCCTACCTAACTTCAAAATATCAAAGCTTGCTAAGGTTTTTTTCCCTCATAGAGATTGTAAGGTAATTAAATGAAAATTTAGAAATTTTTTGATTTTACAGTCGAAAATTACTTTTTGGCATCCCCCGAAATAAACAAAACTAGCTACGGGCCTGCACTCAGACAATAATTGATTAAATAAATAAATTTGACTTTTTTGTGTATATGATGTCATCCACATTCAATACGCGCCACACACATATGCTGCTCCCAAAGCGAAAGTGGTGCTCCACAATGCTGCCGTCGTCTTTGTTCTGATAGAATAATCTTTCTTTTGCAATGCATATCAAAAAAAAAACAATCAATGCTTATATACATGTTTATATATATATAACAAAAAAGTATGAATTCTATTTATATGCATAACACATTATCACAAATTATACTCCCACCACAACCCTACCCCAACGCTTGTTTATCCACACAAAAGCGTGTCTGTCCATAGTTTTGTTGACCAGGTCGGAGTTATGTTAAATAATTTGCTGTTGTCACACTTTACTAAGCTTCAGAAGATCACCACACCCCAGATTAATTCTATAAAGATCTGCAAACCATAATTTCTTCCCGCTTTCTCGTCAACATTTTTAAGTGGTTTGAAAAAAATTTACTCACAACACTTGGGAGATTTAAAAAAAAAAAAAAAAACAAAAACCGGCTCTGCAGAACTTGTTGCGTACTATTGGAGCAACGAAAGTGATTTGAAATTCGCACATTCTTTGGCGGTCAAGATGTATCCAAAATAAACAACATTTTTTGTTGACTTGGCGATGTTGCCAGCAACATGTTGCTAGCGGCAAATACAACAGCGGCATGTGCTTGGCTTGAGATAGTGAAGCGTGTCTAATTTTATACGATAAATTTGACAATGAAAATAGGCAGTGACTTAATTTTGACATTTCTCATTTACTGTGGTCGCTTTTCCCATGAGGCGAGGCTACCTGTACGAAAACCTGAGCGCTTTGTTGATGAAGCTATTGAATGATTGTCTGTAAAAGAAGTCACATGCGTTTTTGGTATAGTATCCAAACATGTTCACTTTACGAACACTTTTAGAGGAGTCCTAATGGATTTTATTTTTTTAACCAGGGATGCAAACCGTTCGGAAATGAGGAGTGGTTCGGTTCTGTAATTCACTGAGTTCTTAAACCACTGGATCGGTTCATAAAATGTTTTATGTAGCAATCCGAACCGTGGTTTTGGTTCGGTTCAGTTTTTCAAGGTTAATATAGTATCACGCCTGATTCATATTTCGAATTTCCGATCCTTCTAAAATGAAACTTACCATATTTCCATTTATTTCTGAAATCTAATTGAGATAATTAGAGAGATAATTAAAAGAATTTTAAATTTTTACCTGTTGCAGAAGCTGTTGAAATAAACCAGGAATAGTCCTCGCTTGGAGTATACTGGCCGTCGTCTCTCTTGCTTGTGTAACTTATGCTTACTATCCACATAACCACGATCCACGATTCATCAGTCAAAACTGTGTCAAGGTAAGTACTTTAAAACATGCATTGATGATTTCATTTTTTATGGAAGAACTTGTATATATTTATTCTGGATCCCTGATACTTCTTAATAGATCAGTAGCTTAGGGGGTCCCCCCTGGCTTTATAACGCTCTAAAATTGCTTTCGTTTAGTTCTGTAGATATTCTAAACACACATTTTCTGCCATCATGAATGACCACGCAAAGCCATTTCTAAGATTGCTTGTGAATTGTCATAGAAAACAGAACTCTCGTGAGAACAGTTGACAGAGAGTCTAAGAACCTAACAACAACAAAAACCACATTGAAAATAGAGGTGGTTTACCAGCATTAGTACATGAGCAAATTACCTTAAATCTTGGCGGTTGTTGGTAGTACTCCCAGTATAGAAAACCAGTCGTCATTCCGGGTTCAAACCGATTCGTTTCAACAAAGTGTTGATTTAAGGTTGTTCCATTTACGGAACATAATGACTTGTGTCTTTTTTTTAAGTGAGTCAACTTACTCCAATCGCTCCGTTGTTCAGTTGATCCGTTGTTCCCTTGTTCAGCTGTTCCGTTGCACCGATCCTTTTTTAAGTGAGTCAACTCACTCCAATCGCTCCGTTGTTGAGTTGTTACCTTGTTCAGTTGCTCCGTTGCCTTGATCTTCAGTTGCTCCGTTGTTCAGTTGCTCCGTTGTTCTGTTTTTCAGTTGCTCCGATGTTCAAGAGACAAGAGTCTCGGAACAACAGTCTCGAAACAAACGAGTCTTGGCACAAGAGTCTCGGAATAAGAGTCTCGGAACAAGAGTCTCGGAACAAGAGTCTTGGAACAAGAGTCTTGGAACAAGAGTCTTGGAACAAGAGTCTTGGAACAAGAGTCTTGGAACAAGAGTCTTGGAACAAGAGTCTTGGAACAAGAGTCTTGGAACAAGAGTCTTGGAACAAGAGTCTTGGAACAAGAGTCTTGGAACAAGAGTCTTGGAACAAGAGTCTTGAAACAAGAGTCTTGGAACAAGAGTCTCGGAACAAGAGTCTTGGAACAAGAGTCTGTCTTGGAACAAGAGTCTTGGAACAAGAGTCTTGGAACAAGAGTCTTGGAACAAGAGTCTTGGAACAAGAGTCTTGGAACAAGAGTCTTGGAACAAGAGTCTAGAAACAAGAGTCTAGAAACAAGAGTCTCGGAACAAGAGTCTTGGAACTAGAGTCTCGGAAAAAGAGGCTTGGAACTAGAGTCTCGAAACAAGAGTCTCGGAAGAAGAGTCTTGGAACCAGTTGGCAGTCCTGGTTTTCACTGCCTTTTTTTCCATAACTTTCACTTTGGTAATAAATTTTCATTTGCTTTTAGTACTAAACATTTATGCTAGAGTATTCAGTTCTTCAGTGTATTTTCCAATGCATTCCATTTCTTATGGTTTTATTGTTGGTCAATAAACTTTTGTGTGTAGGTGGTCTCTCTCTCTCTTGCTCTCTCTCTCTCTGTCTGATTCTTCTTCTCTGGTTGCCCTGTGCTTGGGTGCTTTTGACATTTTTGCGTTCATTTTTGTGTGACAAGTTTTCTGTGGTTTACTGGGGGGCCACTTTACGGCTTGTCAGCGTATCCTCCTCCTTCTCCTTTTTTATACCATGGACAGCCTATTTCACACTTTTATAGAAAATTTTTGCCAATTGTCTGGCGACGTTCCGACGTACTCGTGGTTAGCCTTTTTTTTTTTTTTTTTTTTGCATTCACTCGAACTCTATGCGGAAGTTTGCGCAATTTCCAAAAGCGGAAATGCAATTTTCGGTTCAGCTGCATTTGTCTCGCAAATGCCACGCCTCAACCAACCAACCCACCGCAGCTCCCCCCCAACTTGGGCGGCTTGCCAACACATCGTATATCAAATGCAGAGCGCGAGAGCAAGCGAGCAAGTTGGCAGCACCCTGACAATGACATGCAGCAAAAACGGGGAAGGCCGCCAAAAAAAAAAAAAAAAAAGGAAAACTTGAAAACCGTCGCCAATAGTGTGTGTTACGCCTTTTGTGGCCAGATCTGGAAATTTATTTCACACGCGTTTTTTTTTTGGTTGAATTCATTTTCTTTGCATGCAAAATGAAATGTTGAAAATACTTTTATTTATTTGCATATAAATTATTCAATTGTTCCTTTTTCGTTATCTTTCTTGTTGGCTGCTTCACTGGGGAGTCTATCAAAATGTTGAATGCATTTGCAATTGCCATTGATTTCTGTGGATGTGGCTTGTGTTTAAGAATATGATTTATGCTTGCGTTAACAAATTATTTTAAATGTACAATTTGCTGACTCTAAAATGGAAATTTTAACTCTTTCATTTTGAATGTTCAGCCTTAGTTTCCTTTTCCGTCAACACGTGCGCTAAACGGTTTGTCTGTATCCCCTCTCACATCAACTGTCAACTGCAGTCCTCCAACTCCGACGTGCCTTTCGCAATGCTGCGCAAATATTTGCCCGGCTGTTTTTCTTATTTTCTTCTTGTTTGTTGCCGCCGCCTAAAAGCATGCTTCAATAACATTCAAAACTCTTGTGTCGTACGTGTGAGGCCTTCACTTGTCACCAGAAAATATCTTCTAATATCTTGTGTAGCGAAGAGAGAGAGAGAGAGCGCCATGTACATGTGTTGTTGTAAATTTATTAGCTGTCATATAAATCTTTGCACGCTGCCGCCCTTTTTCGAAGGCAGCGACGTGTTTGCCATTTTGCCAAATAAACGTACACATGTATGAAAAGGGGGCGTGGCGCCTGTTTGCCCCAAGATAAGACTCTCGAATGGAAACCCTTTTTTTTCCATTTTTCATTTTTCATTTACATAAATGCTACTTAAGGAAATGCATCATTTCTTTTTTTTTTTTCAACAGCCTAAGTCCGCTTTTAGGCTTTACACTTAATTGGGTTGAAGCGGTAGCAGGACATTCGTTTTAATTAATAACACACACACACACAATTGTTGGCAATATATATTTCTTTTAGGCGACACACACATGAATCAAAGGTGCTTTTAGGTCTAGAGGGTTTACTCAGCAAAATGTATAGTTCAAGACACCTAAAAAGGTTGGACCAGTTTATAATCATTACAGAGCGCCAAGGTATATTGACGTGTTAACTTTAGCGTTCTTTACTGAAGTTTTAAATTTGATCCCGTTTTGGTGGGCAGGATTGATCTACCCTTATGCAAACAACGCATTACAAGTTTATTCATAACAACTTTAAGAAATTGGGGATAGCCGGCTTAGTAACTTGAGCCAGCTATTTATACCCGATTTCTTAAAAAAATCAGAACAGATCGCTACACCATCATCTTTGTATAGGTATATCTCTAGTTCCGTGAAAGACATCAAGCTATGATCTTGTGACAACATTCTAAGTATAAGATAGATTTGCATTTTTGAGCATTAAATCATTGATTTATTACGTTAATATTTTTAAAAACTAATTAATGAAAATTTATAATTTATATAATAATTTATTTTATTAATATTTGCCCCACACTGGTTACTTCCCACAAAAGATACTTTATATCAGCTAAAATGTGAGAATTTTCAGCTGAGATTAATTGACTATTGTTTAATGACCAATTACAACTTATTTTCTTCATGCTAAAGATGAAAAACTCCGCCGACCGTTTACCTGCGCACTTTGTTTGACGACCTTTCGACATTTCTTTTAAAAGCAGTTAAATCTAACTTGGGATTAACAAATAACTTAATTAAAATTGTATTTATTAGCTTTTCACTGGATGGCGACTTGTATATCTGCCGTTCTATCCAACTTTTTCATATAAGAAATATAAAATACGTGTCGTGAGCACGAGCACGCACGATCACGAACGAAGTAGCATTTCGACACGGCGAATCTCTTCGAACTCGAACCCTAGTTAGCTCTTTGAATGATAAAATCGACTCATCTGGGTTGACTAGCCAATTAAGTTTTGGAACCGTTTTCATAACATTGAAGGCTACTTAAACTTGCCGCTAAGAGAAATTTCGTCATAGGTAGCTTGTAACTGGGAGGGCAGATCATCTAGCCTTCAAGTTGTTGACACCAAGTTAAGTTATAAACAGGGAATCAAAACGAATCGAATTTCGGTTCCGGTTCCGGTTCTGGTATGTACCAAAACTAATGTTTCGGTAAAAGGTTCTGTTTAGGTTCTAGTTTATTTCGGTATTCGGTTCCGTATCGGTACTTTGGTTTTTATTTCGGTATACCGGTACGTACCGGTATGTACCGGTATAATTTAAAAATCCTTTAAACCGAAGATATAAAAGAACGGATATCAAACTACACAACAGAAAATAGTTATAAAGAAGGAAAATTAAACATGATAAACTTTACCATGGAAAATAAATGTTCTAATAATACTTATGTATCTGGAAGAGCAAGAAGAACTTTTGAAATCTGATGGAATGTAAAATACACTGTTTTCAGATAACGTTACCGATTACAATTTAACTCTGCTTTTAGGTTAAGCCGATATGGGCCAATTATTAATTCGTTTCCTTTGTAAATCAAAAAACAAAGGTCAAATTAATAATATTTGGAAATTATTGAACCAAAATAGATGCAAAGAAATAAGATAACATTTTTATTTTTATTGAAAATTTAGGTATATACCAGTTGTTATACCTAACATTTGTAAGTTTTCTCTAACGTTTACCCTGAGGAAACCCTGATTGAAGCAATAAAACAAAAAAAACCGAAAAGCTAACTCGACTGTGCCGAGTTTTAATACACTTGAAAAACTTACTCCAACGATTTAACCGGTAATATAGATATAGATATCGATATTTAAAATTTTAAATTTTGATAATAAAATTTCATACCATAAAAAACTTTTCTTAGTAAAACCATTTTCCGACGTCGGTCTATGCAGCTATAGTATAGTCATCCGATTTGATAAATTTTTCAAATTAGGAGATATAAAACTAATACCGTTGACGCTACGTGAAACAAAAAGTTTTCCCCTAGAACTAGTTTACCGACCCTTATATGGCAGCTATATGCTAGTCATCCGTTTTGATAAATTTTTCGAATTTGTGAAGCATATAAAACTAAATACCACGATTGTGACGCTACTGGAAAACAAGTTTTCTCACTAGCTAGTTTTTGACACCTTTATGCAGCTAGCTAATCATCCATTTTGTAAATTTTTCCGAATTTGTGAAAAATATAAAACTAAAATACCATAGTGACGCTACGTGAAACCAAAAGTTTTTCTCAATAGAACTGTTTGACCGTCGTTCCTATGATAGTTAGTCATCCATCCGCCGGTCCCTATTATTGCGTGCAGTAAAGACTCTGTGCAATTTCAGCTGTAGCTTTAAACTGAACAGTTCCTAAACAACAACGCGACGACAGCGACGACGGACGGACACGGAAATGAACCGGCTCGTCGTCCTGATCAGAATATATATGTTTATGGGGTCGGAATGAATATTCTATGCGTTACAACTTCTGGGCAAAATTAATATACACTTTTCAAGTGTAAAAAACCAGAACCGAAACAGTACCGGTACATTTTCGTTTTTTTTTTCGGTTCCAAAAATAAAGGTTCCGAAATACCGGTTCTAAAAAAATAAATAATAACGGTTCCGGTTCCGGTTCTGGTTCTGAGTTTCAATCGGTTCTTTTCTGTATACGGCTCCGGTTCGGGTTCCGGTTTGACACCCTGGTTATAAACCATAAAAAGAGTCGGTAATTTTTCAAGAACCATTTTAAGATCGAATTTTCTCAGTTCGTTCGTTGGCTCAGAACGAATGGTATTCTTTGAAGAACGTGGGATTATTTCAAGAAATTAGAACGGATTGGCTACAAAAGTAAGACATTGGTTGCCTTTTAGAAAGCCATTTTCTTCTGAGTTTATTTTTACGTTTTAAACCATATCTCGAATTAGAACTTTATATGGAGTCAAGTAAGAAATTAATTTAAATTTATATAATAATACAAATTCTTAATAATTCTGGAGTAGAAATTTACGATGTGTTTTTTTGGAGTCCAATCCGAACCGAATCATGAATTAAAACTATTCCTAATGCTCATACCTGAACTCATCAATGCTGAATTTCCTACTAAGAACTAGAGGGATGTTCTTGGGTTTAATAAGGATTCAGTTTAATAGCATTTCCACTCTATAAATAATAATAAACTATACCAAAACTTAGATGAATATTGTGTCAATTGTAAATTCAAATATTTATTAAATGCATTTCGTTTAAATATGTTACATAAATAGACAATAATAACTATAGCTCTATATATTTTGGCACGCTTTTGTTTCTTCTGCTCCAACTCCTCTTCCCTCTTCTCCTTCCGCTCTACTGCTTTTCCTCCTCTGCCAGCTTCAAGGGATTGCCCTTATCATCAATTTCCACCGAGGGCACCAAAGGCGGCTTGAAACCATATTCCATTTGCAAATTTCGACCAAAATCGGGACTACGTTTTAGAGTATGTCCATTACGCCAGCGTTGAAACTCATCGAACTCATTACCCAAAGCTGTGCCTCCGGGTACGGGTACGGGTCCTATATAAGACTTAACCATTTGGGCGGGAGCGGAAGCGGCAGCGGTGGCCAAATCCTCGGGCAGAGTATTGTAGATATAACGTGAGCTCTGCAGCCAGGGTGAACCATGCGGTGGTGGTGGGGGTCGTAGATCAAAACGCATGTCCGCTAAGCTAAAGGTGGCCACAAGCGGAGCCTCACCGCGCACGGGCTTCAATGGAGGCTTAACCGCCGTGGGTGTGGAGGTTTTAAGGGCTGCCTTATGCTTGGTCAGCTGTGGCAACAGTTTCTTGATCATGCGTGCATAATAGTTTTGCAAGACCTTGGGTGGTATGTGAGCCACTGCATGGGAGGACCAGGCGGGCAGGGCATTGGGATGATGATGGTGACTATGACTGGGTGGCATGGGCATGTGTATGGCCACGGGCACGTGTATGGGCACGGCCATGGGACGATCTATAAACTTTTCTACTATCTTCTCCACATGCACGGGTCGTTCCACTATACGTTCCACCTCCACGGGTATGTGTTTCTCAACGATTTTTTCTACTACAGTCTCTACGGGATAGGGTATGGGTTGCTCTACAAAAGTTTGCACGGGATAGGGACGATCCACAAAGTGTTCAACATGTATGGGCACGGGTACGGGTTGTGGTACGGCATAGGGTATGGGTATATGCTTTTCTATGAATTGCTTAGCGGAATGTTCCACAATTTTTTGCTCTGGATAGGAAGAAGGTGTGTGAAGTGTAGGGTGGGGTGAAGCATGACCCGTGTCTAAGTGCAGGGTGGCATGCGAATTGGCACCCTCCTGGGGAGCACTATCAAATTCCTGCTCCACATTGATGGGATTTTGAGCTAAGGAATCATAGTTTTTGTTGGAAGTAGTTGGAGCCACTTCTGGTGTAAGATAATTTCCCTGATAGGGCTGATGATAGATGGTCTCATGTTGCTCCACCAAACGGCCATCTTTCTCGGTTATCAGTTTGTTGTGTATATTAACCGATTTTTGTATTTCCACAAAGGTATAACCATTGGGTTTATTTTGTACCTGTTTATCCGACTCCAATTTAGGAGCAGGAGCAGGAGCATGTTGTACATGCTGTTGAGAAGGTTCAGCCGCTGCCTCGGATACATAATCATGTGGACTGGGCAAATTGGGTGGAGGAATAGCTTCTTCTACTTTCTGAGGCTGACTTGTGGGCTGTGGCGAATTTAGTGTCACAAAAACCAGACTATGCGGAGTTACTGAAGCTGGTGTAGGACTCACATAATGTACAGGCGGCTGTGGTGAAGCCACCGCTTGAGTATTCAGCTTTTCATTTTGTTTAACCACCTGACTCAATTCCCGTTGGTAATCCAACTGGGCGGCAGGTCTTACAAATGGTCCCGCATAATCATTTTGCTTTGGTGTATTCACCTCATAGTGAAATGAGGCACCCTTGGACATGGCACCCTCTGCACTGCCCGTCATGATAGGCTTAAAGTTTTTCAAGAACTGTCGCGAGGGTGCCTCCTGTATAGACTCCTGGAAATGCTGCTGATTGTGATAGGATGAACTCTTCGATTTGTCCACCTCTTGTGCCTGAGCCAAACTCTCATCGTGTACTATATGCACATTAATCTGTTGATCCTGTCCCGGTCCCTGTTGACTGCTATAACTCTCCACTCCTTGACCTGCCATCAAAGTTGGGGGCGGCAATCTTTGTTGATAAATTGCATGCGATTCAGCTATTTGATTATCTTCTATTAACTGACCCTCATCCAAGTCTATTTCATGTTCTCCTAAAATAACTATAGGAGCACTTTCGGCTGCCACCAAAGTTTCATTATCCTCACTTTCGGGAGGTAATAACAAACTAGGCAAAACCGGAGACGAATTGGCCGCTCGATTTATGCGTAACAGTTCATCTCGACTTATTTGATTACTGCCATCCTTGAAGGGTTCGTGCTCTGCACTGCTTATCTGCTCCACCACTATTTCTGTATGGCCTGGACCCAACTCTCGACGATATTCCTTGGTCACTGTGGTCTGATAGCTAAAGTAGGTTTGATTTTTGGTGGGCTCCTCCACATTGGGTGATGCGGTGGTGCTGGTGCTGGTAATGGTAATGGCAGGCTCTGTACTTGTACCCGTCTCCCTACCACTAAATCGAAAGATATCGGAAAAACCTTTGGGAAACAGATTGTATAGAACTTCATTCACGGTTTCGGTGCGGGAATTGCTTTGCAATTGTCTTTGGCGTGGTTGCGTTTGTACGGGCATTTCATCGTTGATATCGAACTGAATATAGCCATGCCCATTGGTATTGGTGGGCAACTGAGCAGTGGTGGAAGTTACTTCCTGAGGGGGCACAATAGTGGGCAAAAAACCAGGCACCCTGTAAAAAGAGAAGATAAAAAAACAGAAGACTTAGATTTGGACAAAATTAAGATTGATTCAAGAAATTACAATTTAATTGGGTATTTAAAAATTTAAGTACCATTACAATTACAATTTTTCGTAATTACAAATTGAATTACCATTACAATATTTAACAAATTTTCGTAAAATTTTTTTACAATGACAATTATTTTTAATTACCAAAAAAAAATTAAATTTTTTTAAGAAAAATTTTTATTGTAATGGTTTTTTGAATTTTTATTATCAAAAAAAAAAATAATTGTAATTGTAATTACTGCTCTAGTTTCCTTTACACAAACAATTGTTCAATCTTTATTTTGTGAAAATAATTTAAGAATCTGATCACACACCGAGCAAAAAATCCGTTCTAAAAGTACCAAAATCGTGAACATTCGCTTACAAAAGTCTATCAAGCACGTTTGTTCTCAAATCATGTACATTGGGGTACGATTTTTCATGAACATTTTTAACGTTTTTCTATCTCTAGACAAAATCAAATAAACTGTAATATAAAAAAGTATTTGCGTCTACTTCACAATTGGCTTTACTATGTCTTAAAGAAATATTTAAAGGAAATTTTTCTGTTTTCGACTAGTTCGAACAGCAGCATAAATTTGGTTTACTTTTTTTTTTGTAATATGTAAACATACATATTAACAACAACGAAAACATAAAAAGATACATAATCAGTTGAATCCAAGAAACGCAGGAACTTTTTATACACCTAAAAAGTGTACATTAATTTTGCCCAGAAGTTTGTAACACGTAATTTCCGACCCCATAAACTATATATATTCCTGATCAGGTCGACGAGCTGAGTTCAATTCCGTCTATCCGTCCGTCCGTCTGTCTGTCCGTTTGTCCGTCTGTCTGTCTGTTTCTACGCGAACTAGTCTCTCAGTTTTAATGGTATCGAGCTGAAATTTTGCACAGAGTCTTCTTTTTACTGCACGCAACTAATATGTCGGAACCGGCCCGATCGGATTACTATATCATATAGCTGCCATAGGAACGATCGGTTCAAAAACTAGTTCTAGTGAGAAAAACTTTTTTGTTTTCCATCGTAGCGTCATTAATCGTGGTATATTTTAGTTTTATAGGCTGCCACACAATTATGGAAAAATTGATCAAAATCGAATGACTATATTACAGGGACCGTAACAGTTATAAGTTTTATCAAAAAAGTCATTATTTAACAGTTATATTTTGCGTTTTATAATAAAACTTGGGAAATAACAATTATTTTTGGATTTTTATTTTAAAACTCCGGAAATACCAATTATTTTATGATTTTAATTTTATTACTCTGTTCATAACAGTTATTTTTGATTTTTAAATTATATGATAACATTATTGATGTTTTTATAAATAAAAGTCATCAATAAAAATTATTCAAAGACTTTTATTTTAAAAGTAATAGCATAAAAGTCATTTGCATATATCGCAATGATAGAGCAATTGAGGACCAAATCGTAAACATATACTTGATCAACTCGGCAAGAGTAAACGACCCACTTCGTATTTGTTTTTAAGCCAATTGACATAGACATCGACTTAATGAAATATTGGGAAGAAAAAAAATTTGCTCTTTCCCATTTGTATCAACTGACAAAGGTTGCCAACAGCGTGCCCGCTAATCAAGTAAGTGTAGAGAGAGAATTTTCTGCACTAAAATTGGTATTGACACACTTGAGATATAATTTGTCTTCCGAATCCTTGCAAAAGATTTTACTAATAAAATTAAATAATAAATAAAATTGTAATTTGATGTTACTCGAACTAGTCAAGCTGATTAAGATTATGTTTACAAGTTTTTCCTCAATGGCTTTATTATTGCGATATATGCAAATGACTTTTTATGCTATGACTTTAAAAAATAAAAGTCTTTGAATAATTTTTATAGATGACTTTTATTTAAAAAAGTCATCAATAACTGTTATCATGTAAAAAAATTTATAAAAATCAAAAATAACTGTTATGATCAGAGTAATAAAATAAAAATCATAAAATAATTGGTATTTTCGAAATTTGTAAAATAAAAATCGAAGAATAATTCTTAATAAAAAACTTTTATATAAAAATTGCAATATAACTGTTAATTTCTATTTTAACTGTTACCAGTAACTGTTATATCCGGTCCCTGCTATATTATATAGCTCCCATAGAAACGGTCGGTCAAAAATCTACTTCTAGTGAGAAAAACTTTTTTGTTTTCTATCGTAGCTTCCCCAATCTTGGTATATATTAGTTTTATATGCTTTTACATAATTTTGAAAAAATTTATAAAAATCGGATGACTATAGCATATAGCTGCCATAGGACCGATCGGTCGGAAAATGTGTTTTACTAAGTGAAGTTTTTTATGGTATCAAATTTTTATTATCAATAAATTAAAAATTTTAAATATCTGATTTCTATATCCTATATATATTTTACCGGTTAAATCAGTTGGAGTAAAGTTTTTCAAGTGTATTAAAACTTCGGCAAAGTCGAAGTTAGCTCTGCCTTCTCGTTTTTGTTTACCATTAATCGTAAGACAGTGATTTTTGTGAAGACGCGTTGAGTTATGTGCTTATGGGTTATTTGGCTTTTGATATCGGAAACCACACTTTCTATAGTCGAAGACAAACTTTTTATGGTATAAGCCAAGTGCTCTGATAGTACCGAGCTCCCTGGTCAAACAGCATAGCAATTTTTGCCACGTCGGAAAGTGCTGGCAATTTGTCTTTCTCTTTCTACCAGAACTTAAAAATATCGCCGAAAATATTACAAAAAAATATTCGATATACGCTATAAGGCTTTAGTAAAATATACGATATTGATATATCATTTTATCGGCAAAATACTATCAATACTATTTCGATTATTGATATATCGATAATATTACCGGCAACCCTACTTCTAAATTTTACAAAAATTGCGTAAACGGCACGATCGCCTCTTCAATTTTGTCAACTTAATCTCTATCATTTTAAAAGCTGTCGAATGTGAAATTAGATTAACTATGGTACCCTTCTTCGACTGGCAATTGTGCGGCAATCGCTGCTTTAGATAAAAGTTGTGTAGCATTTTCTCTGTATGATGAAGCTTCTGCCCCAAATACAGACACCGAACGGAGTTTCAAGAGTATTGGGAAATCAAGTCTTTTTAAATGAAATATGAACAAAACTCATTTCGACAGCTTTAAAACAAAAGAGTCATATTTTTGTTTACACCTGAAAGTAAACAGCGCATTGGATTGTCAAAAAACGTATGTCGATTCTTCTGATGAAATTTAATATCGAATTTTATTATAATAAGAATAAACATTAATCGTTCTGTTCGACCAATTTTGACCAACTTCTCATCTCGTTGTCAAAAAACTAGATAGGCTAACCCATTAGAATCCAATGTTTTACCATTTAAAGAATTTTTGAAGAGATTGATACAAATTAAAAACTTAAGGTACAGGTCATCTCTGATAATTTTTGATGTTTGGAACGCATTGAATTATTCATTTTCGACCCCATAAACTATATATATTTTGATCAGGATGCCGAGCTGGTTTCATTATTACAAGCAAAAGCTAAATGAACAGTCAAAGCCTTGAACTAATCCAGCTGAATCTGCAAATACAGTCACATTGTCCAGGAAGGTAAATGCCACCATGTTTTTGGAGACACAAAAGGAATATTGTTTTTTTTTTGGCAAAACCCAAACACCTGCAGTTTGTTGACCTTTGCTTTGACCTTCCTGCAATGCCAGAATGGCACTTTCATAACTTTCTCCACAAACTTACCCCACAAACTCCAGCAGCTTCTCTGACCCGGTCTTCTTCGACTCAATTCCCTTCGTCTCGGCATCATCTTCAGCATCATCAGCTGCCACTTCGCTGCCATAGTTCAGATCGTCAACGACCTCCAATTCGCCGGCTGCCTGCCTATTAACCTGTCAAAACGAACGCTCATTGCCTGTCAAAATCTTTCGCTAAACTTGCATTTCGCACTCACCGCCTGGGCGCTGTCACTCAAAGCAACATCATCGTCATCAGCTGCCTCAACTTCTTTCGGTTCCGGATTTCCTCCCGCCCGATTTGTGGGCATGGTCATTGCCATTGTCATTGTCACATTCTGCGGCTGTGTAGGCGGTTGCAAATTTCAAAGGCAAGCTGGTGGTCGTGGAGCTGCTGCTGCTGCTGCTGCTGTTGGAGCTGGCGCTGGCCGTCAGACAGAGGAGGCCAATGAGTGAGGCGACCGCTGTTAGCAGTTGCAGTTTGGGCCACATGGCGGCGACGCTATTAAGGAAAAAAAATAGTGAAGAGAAGAAAAAAAGTGTCCATTGAAAATGTGAATAACCCCTTACGACAAACCGCCGAAGCAGTCAAGCCTGTTTCCACACTCACTTTGATTTCAACCGATAAGTCTTTCTACGATGATGATTTTTCCTAAGTGGCTTCGCTTGTTTTGGCATTTTCGCTTGTGAATTTTCCCTAAAAACGTTGAATGTCGCTTTCGAGTTGTTGAACTTGGCTCGGCGCTCAACTGTTTGCTTTGGGCTTATGTCATTGCTACTGGCAACTAAATGAATTATTAATTAAGCCCCCCTGCCCCTGCCCCTCTGCCCCTGCTCCTACTCTCTGCCCAGGCACTTGCTTCTCACATTTAATTTGCAAAATTGAAATTGATGGCATTTAAAATGGTTCATACGGGATTTTCACATAGTTGTTGTCTTTTGATGGAGCATTAAATATGCATGCCAAAACATATTTCACTTACAATATTCATGCGCAGCGGCCTAAAAGTGCCTGGAGGTGCTGCTGTTTGGTTGCTTTTAGCCCGGTTTACTGGTTTCTGGCCAACCGATTGAAAGTGAAGTTGGTTGGGGTTGGATAGAAAATTTGCTACACTTGCAAAATTGGAGTAGATCATTATCGGAAATTATTTTTGATAGAAAATTGCCATTGGAAAATCAGTGTCTTGGTGAAAAACCAATTGGATAAGGTTAATTAGATCAATTTTTTTGCTTTATTAAAATTTAAGTTAAATGAAAAGCAATTTGGTAAAATTTTTCCAAAGAGAAAACTTGAGCGTAGCTTAAGTTCCTTTGTAAACTCACAAAGAGATGAAGTTTTCAGTAAAATTGTGTTTTACAAATTAGCTTGTCTAGAATATAGCTGAGGAGTGTTCCTGGCAGTCTCGCAGTCTATGTCACTTTATTATTATCTGATCGATATCAAAAATTTGTATGTCGATAAATAATGGGAATTTTATATTGGGGTTGTCAATATCTTATCGATAAGTCGACATTTCAATATTTTTCCTGGACAATATGCGATTTTCCGATATGATATTTCGAAAGGCGATATAATTGTTAAGGTTTTGAGAAGTCAAAAAAATCGAATTTTCTTTATCGTGCGTTAGGTTCACATGAAATTTGTATACCCTGTTCCCATACTACTGGATAAAAAGGGTATCATGAAGTTGTGAAAATGTATGTTAAAAAAGAACGAAAGGTTTCCGAGCCTATAAACCAGTGATGCTTTATTGCAAGACTGCAAACCTCTTAAATTTTGAAGAGGTTCGGTTCAGGGGTTCGATTCCCTTGAGGAAACTTTGGGTTCGGTTTGCGGACCAGTTTCTGAAACCCCTCAACCCTAGGTTTAGGATTGAAAAAAAAATTAAAGATTGTTTTATAATGTATTTTTAAGTTTTAATTCGAATCAGCTAAGAAATTTTTTGCAATTCGCTAATTCTGCTAATTCGGATTACGACTCTTCTCTCTTTTGAGTCGAAAAATGCTTAAATTAATTCTTTCTTTTTGAAATTAACGTATTTCGAGCTCTTTCAAGACAAGAATTCCGGTATTGAAAAATAATTTCGTACTTGGCTTTTACTGACATGAAATATCTCGAATTTTTTGTATGTTTAAACATTGTTTCATCCTGAATATGTTTATCTCTTTTAACTTCTTAGATAAGAAAGAACAAACTATAGAGTGTTTTGTGCTCTTACAAATGAGATATCTGTAACATGTTTTAAGACCTTTTCAAAGATTAAAAACATTGGTCGATATATGTTTGTTTTTTTTTTTGACAATTTTAGAAAAAATCTTGAACATCATTGATCGATTTTTATTATTATGCAATCAAAAACTTCATTCTTAATACTTTTATTAAAAATTTCATTCGTTTGAAAAATTACTTAATATTATAAATTGAACCATTTATATTTCAATAAGTGGTCCGATTCGGGTTCAGGCTTGAGGGGTCCAAAATGTAAAAGGTTTGGTACATGGTACATTAGAAAACCCACACCGAACCGATTTTCTGGGGTTCGCTTTTGGACCGGCTTACAGCCTTGCTATAAAGTATATATACACTTGATCAGCATCAATAGCCGAGTCTATATAGCCATGTCCGTCTTTCTGTATTAACGCGTCGATCTTAGAGACGTGTCTTTGCAGGTTGTTTTAAATTTGGAAAATTCACGAAATGCATTCATAACAAATGAGTAACAATCCTCTTTTTCTGTTATTAAATATTGCTCACATTCAAACAGATTGACTCGAAATCATTGCCACACAAAAAAAAAAACCATTTTGGTCAATTTAATTTTACAATTTCAGCTTTATCTAGATCGAAAAGTATTAGGTTTTGCTGCCAAGAAACTTAAGGTTTGTTAATTTCAGATTTATTTGAATCATAAAAACACGGTAATCGTCTAATATGTCGAGAACTGATTCGATTTTTTAAAGGTATTCGATGAGTTTTGATTTTTGCTGATATTTTTTTAAAACCATTAGATGGTGAAAAGTTTAAATGGTCTTTATGAAATAAGGGTATTCCATATAACTTAAACATAGAATATGCCTCTAAACTCATAAAAATGGGTTTCTGTAAGATCTAAGAAAATCTGGTACTCATAACTGTTCTACCTATTCCAGAGAATATTATCAGGTAGCTTTCGGTCTGAACTAATAAACCTAAAAAGCATTAAAATTTGAGTAAGGTGTAACTAATTTGCCTCGATTTTTTTCTGAAAGCGATAAAGTAAAAATCTTAATGGAATTTTCGGTAAAAGAAAAATCATTACTGGGGAACAGTAATACTCTGTTATTTTACAACACTTGCAAAGTGTAATATAATATAGATCGTTCGGAAAATAGATTTTACTGAACAAATTATTTTGTTTTTAATGATAGCGTTCTTAAACTCCACAATTATAAATATTATAAGCTGTCACACAGTTCTTCAAAATTTATTTCAGAATCGGATGACTATATCTAATAGTTTTAATAAGAAAAACTTGTTTGTTTTCCATGATAATGTTTCTAAACTCAGGAATTATGAATTTTATATGCTTCTAAGCTGTTCTGCTAAATTTGGTTAGGATCGGATGACTATATCCTAAAGCTGTCATAGGACCAATCGGTCGGAAAATGAAACTTAGTAGGAAATTTTTTGTTTTTTAATGATAGCGTTCTTAAACTCCGTCATTATAAATATTATATGCTGTCGCACAGTTATGCAAGGTTTGTTCAGAATCGGATGACTATATCTAATAGCTGCCAATAAACTGATCGGTCGGAAAAAAGGTTTTAATTAGAAAAACTTTTTTGATTTCCATGATAACATGTCTAAACTCAGGAATTATTAATAGTATATCCTTTTTTGCTGTTCTACAAAATTTGCTTAAGATCGGATGACTATATCCCAAAGCTGTTACAGGACCGATCGGTAGAAAAAATGGGTTTTAGAAGAAAAAACTTTTTTGTTTTTCATGACAGCGTTCTTAATCTGCAAAATGATGTATATTATATGTTCTCTGAAAGATACGCAAAATTTGGTTGGAATCGGGAAACTATATCCCATAAGAGCCATAGAACAGATCGTTCGGATAATGTGATTTACTAGGAAAACTTATTTGTCTTTTATGATAGCGTGATCAAATTTTGAAGTCAACAATTAGATTCTTAATGATATTGAATTTTTAAATATCTGACATCTATATCCCATATATATTCCTTAGGTTAAATTAGTTGAAGCCAGCCTTTGCAAGTGGATTAAATCTACGGTACAGTCGAGTATAGCTTTGCCTACTCTTTTTTATATATCTTAGTTTAAACGATTAGGTAATTGGCGAATAAGAATTCATATTTGTATTTGAAGGGGCTGTGATATGTTTTTTTTGTTTTTCAACTACGCTCATTGTTAACTACAATAAAATTAGATTTTGCTCTAAAATTTTGATACTATTAAACAAACGTGTATTAATCTAATTTCTAATAATTCTGCATGTGTATTTATCAAATTTCCCCTAATGACTAGCACAATGTGATTTCACATTTCAAATCAATTTAATTCCAATTCAAATGCTAGAATATTAGCCAATACAATAACATGTTAAATTTTCGATAAACATGTAAATACTTCAAATCGTATTTCGTTTTAATTAAAATGCATATGCATTATCCATCACAATTTGCTCGGGCTACTAAATGTTTATAAATGTTTTGCTCGAAAATGTTTAATTGCAATTATTTTGTTTTTTTTTTCCTCAATTGTTTATTAATTTACCTGCATCCATTAAATATTACGAGCAACTGTGCCAGAGATATTAAAACACTCAATTATTTATATTGATTGCCGCACAATTAAAATGCACTTTTAATCACTTTTCTATTTGATTAAAACAACGATTAAGTATAATGGAATTTGTTGGATGTTGTTTTTTATGGGTGCACACAAATTGAAATATTATTGAAGTTGGAATTTATTATTTTTTTTTGGGGCCCGTGCAATTATTTTCACCGACCCTGCCAGTTGCGCGTGCGCGTTGCGAATGAAAGTGAAACCGACTGGGAGCAGGCATTTCGTTTTCTTTTCGCCGCCGAAGCTGAAGCCGATCCTTAACTGTAGCACACCGAAAACTTGTCTTCGGCAGCGATTGCGCAACTCTTTATCCAGTTTTTCCCACTCTGTGGGCAATGACAAATTTTTGTTGGTTTTTTTTTTTTGAATGGCTTTCTACGGCAGCATTGACCCTGCTGCCGAAAAAAATGAATAAAATAAGTAAACATTGCAACAGGTTTTTCCTTGACTGTGGAAAATATATTGTAGACAAAACATGTGTAGTACATCAAGTGAAAGCCCTTCTCCCTGGCCAAATTTCGCCCCCCTTGTTAAGCGACCGCTTTTGATTACTGTTTTGTTTTTTGACATTATTATTATACTTTAATGAGGCGGGTTTTTTTTTGTTTCAGTCTTTTTTTTGTCGCTGTTAAGCGTTTGACGTTTTGAGCTGATTGATTAATGTGGATGCGGTTTGCTTTTTTTTCTTCTGATTTATTGAAATGTGTTTTTATTTTATTTATGCTTTGGGCAATTTGTTTTATTTATTGCATATTTAATAATCTTGTGAGTGCTTAAATGAGCATACAACTGCATAATGTGCATATATGTGTATGTGTATGAATTTCTTATGGTGAAAATGGTTCGAGTTTAGTGGGTTTAAATATTTAATGATTACACAGAATTCGTAGATTTAGTAGGATTTATAAATTAGAGACAGGCAGACATGTTTTATGTATCTGTAACCAAATACTCCTTTTAAGTATATATGTGCTTAAATATTTTATTTAAAGTGCTTCTCAATAAACAGCTTCAATCTTTATATTGGATATTTCATATCAACTCAGCCACCCCAATTTTTTATGGCTATCATTCTGAAGTACAATATATAAATGAAAATACCCTAAAATTGCTTTTCCCGCCGTAACAATTCTCTCAGATAGTGCAATTGTTGCTTGGATTTTTCAAAAATTCATAACTTTTCAACGGTGCATCGAATTAAAACGATTCAAAGATACAATTCTAAGTGTAATCAAAATCGTTGAGTGTTGAAGAAAAAAACAGTTTTTTATTCTTTTTCTTAGAAAAGGCCAATCGATATTCGATCCAAATATTTTTTTCAAGCTACAGAATAGATATATGCATATGGAAAAATTTGTTCCAAGATGAAAGACAGCATAAGTAAACGGGAATAATATTTTATGTTTGGAATTTTGTAGTTTTTCGCGGTTCTTTTAATCATTATGAATCCGATTTATGCTAGAAAATTTACAATAAACTGCTAACAATACCATAAATAGTTTTTTAAGTGGTAAACATTCAGCTGTAAGTTTATTTTTAAAGCTAGACTCACACAAAGTCGGAAATTGGTCAGAAATCTGAGGTATGAAACTTTTATGTTTTATGTTTGATGTTAAACATCTCTAATTATGGTACGCAAAATTTTTTAGGTAGTTGTAAAATTCAATATCATAATAACGCTCACAAGAGTACAGCATGCACATGCACTCCAAGCAATCAATCTTTGCTTTTCCAACACAGTTTTTCAACAGTGTTTCCCAACATTGTTTCCAAAATTGTTGTTCAACTTTGTTTTCCAACATTCTTGTACAACATTGTTTTCTTACTCTGTTTTCCAACACAATTTTTCAACATTGTTTTCCAACACAGTTTTTGAACTTTGTTTTTAACATTGTTTTCTAACACTGTTTTCCAAGCAATCGCCTGGCCGTTCGTTGCATTTCTCACGGTATAGAAAGAGTTTCTATTAAATGTTTCTATTAAAATGTTTCACGTCAAAGCCTAGTGAGTGATAACCACACTCACACTTTATGTTTTATTTTACTCTACTCAACAGAATATTCGATTACAGGGACCGAAACGGGCCTAATCGGGCCATTTTTTTTGTGTTTTTAGGTCCCTGTAGCCGGAATCGCTTCGGGTTCTTCTACGGTCCTGTGCCAAACCCTAAACCGACAAAGCCCGTAGAAGAACCCGAAGCGATTTCGATTACAGAACTTGAAACGGGCCTAAAAAAAACTCGTCACTGGCTTACGTCTCTACCCTAGACCATAGATTGAGAGAATGACCTAATATCTAACTATTAGGTTGAAAACACACAAGAGTTTTGGAAGTAAAATGCTATTCAGCAATCCAACTGGCAGCGGGGGGCCAGCGTCGTCTATAGGTAAGATTAAATTCAGCAAGTTTTGGCATATGTATTCAAGCTAGCTGGCACTTACGAAGCTAGCTTTTTCTTCTCGTGTTTTTTGTTTATTCATAGTCCATTTTTCGATTGATACACTTTTGCTAAAGTGTCAACAACTCGTCTGATGGAACTGTTTTCGCAGAGATTCTCCCGGATTTGTTTGGTGCTTTGACTATTAAGGGGGAATTCTACCTTAGAAAACATTTTTTTTCGATATTTTTGTTTTGCATTATTATTATAGCTTGGACATTCCCCTTTCATCCCCTTCAAACCGTTTTCAAAAATTCGAAGTAGTTTAGCAGATATAGCCATTTTAGTGGATCAAAGTTCTTGCTGGAGGAAGCACTCAATAAACCCTTTTTGGGGTCTTATGCCTTTGAAAATTTTTTAATTTTTTGATTTCTTAATTTTGCATTATTATTATAGCTTGGACATTCCATATTCATCCCACCTTCAAACCGTTTTCAAAAATTCGAAGTAGTTTAGCAGATATAGCCATTTTAGTGGAGCAAAGTTCTTGCTGGAGGAAGCACTCAATAAACCCTTTTTAGGGGTCTTATGCCTTTGAAAAAATTTTAATTTTTTGATTTTTTAATTTTGCATTATTATTATAGCTTGGACATTCCATTTTCATCCCCTTCAAACCGTTTTCAAAAATTCGAAATAGTTTAGCAGATATGGCCATTTTAGTGGAGCAATGTTCTTGCTAAACAAAAAAATCGGAAATAAATATTTTTAATTTAGAAGAAACCCCTTAAACCAAAAACAGAAATCGAATTGCGGACCGACTTTTTCTATTTTTTCGCAGTTTATCAATAAATGTAAAACACATGTAAAGTCCTCCCAAAATTATATTTCTGATAAAGCAGTCTGTTAACCGTTGACGAAGGTAATTAAGACATCTCCCACCTTAACCCCAGCTGTCAAGCACGGGTACTTAATGAAGCTCCCACTTAGACAATAGAGCAAAGTATTTTACATTAAGAATTCAAGTAACCACAAAGATACTGTAAGATATAAACCATTAGGCATGCTTTCTTCTCAACTGTTAAAAACTAAGCAAGAGTTTATATCTCTTGCATCTCATTATGCGGCTTGAGCATACATAACTATTTGTAATTTTGCTTTCCCCCTCCTGTGTTTGTCGTTTTTTTTTTTTTTTTTTTTTTTTTGGGTGGCATTTCCTCTGGCGTTCCAAGTCATGACCAATTATGCTTAAGAGTCATTGGAGATTATATAACTGTGGGGCATACCACAACTCACATGCACACACACTTTATTGTTGTTTGCTTCCAAAAGGAAATGCAACAACTCATAAATTGCCATGTCTGTGGCTAATTTTCATCAGCTTAGCATTTGGCGCAAAATATTTGTAACAAAAGTTCACTTTTAAGCTCGACTTCCTTCCTGGCTTGGGCAACATTTTGTCGCTAAAAAGGAAAACCTACTGAAAATTTGCGGAAAAATCTATTAAAAGCAATTAAGTGAATTTTATTTCTGGTATTTTTTTTTGTAAATTTACTTATTGTATTTCCCCCAAAAAGCGCAGTCAGGCATAACGACAGAAGCCAGAAGGAGGCTGGCCAGCTAATTAAGTGCGCAGGGCAAATATAAAAAAAATGAAAAAATATGAGAGGAAAAAGGTAATTACAATCAATGGACCAGCGCCCAGTCTCAAACCAAAAGCCAATTTCATGCAACAATCAATCAAAAACCATTTTTAATTTTGCGTTAACAATTTTTGTGTATTTTTATTTCGTCTGCGTTGCCATTTTTTCCCATCCCAACTCTCATTTTGTAGCTGTGTGAAGTAAATTGGAAAATAAAGTTAAAATTAAAATGCATTAATTGAACTG
Source organism: Lordiphosa mommai (assembly GCA_018904225.1). Taxonomy (NCBI): domain Eukaryota; kingdom Metazoa; phylum Arthropoda; class Insecta; order Diptera; family Drosophilidae; genus Lordiphosa; species Lordiphosa mommai. Next base: position 654,451 of record JAEIFT010000070.1, read on the forward strand.
TGAAATTTCATAAAAGTATATGGAAAAATTATTTGTGCGTGGCGTCAACGATGTGCAATGAAAAGTGATTTTAATTGTCAGCGTTTTATGCGAGTTTTAAGTCATGAATGGTTATGGCCAAATGAAATACAATACGCCAAAAATGTCAACCATGTCCGTTTGATTAAAGTTAAACTCAGGTGAGATGAGCATGAAACGGGAAGCAGTCAGTCTAGGATTACACGAATCAGCACGAAATACGTGCATTGATTTGAACGAAAATTTCACGAAGTTTACTTCATCATGAAAAATCTCGACTTTGTTTTCTAAAAAAATGATTTATATCGGGTGATTTCTTTTAAAAGAAGGGTACCAAAACCGGCCACCATTTCTATAAAAAATTATTGTTTTTATACCCTTTCAGAAGGTATATTAAAATTGTCACGATGTTTGTAACACAGAGAAGTAAGCATCTCATCTTTTGTTATCAATGGTAGCAGCACCAATCGTAGTATTTATCGGATCACTATAGCGTATAGCTGCCATAGGAACTATAGGTAAAAAAAGAACTAGTTCTAGTGAGAAAATCTTTTTTTTATCAATGGTAGCGTCACCAATCATGGTATATATTAAGTTTATATGCTTCTTCATAATTCCGAAAAAATTTATCCAAATCGGATGACTATATCATATAGCTGCCATAGGAACGAAAAACTTTTTTGTTTTCCATCGCAGCGTCTCCAATCGTGGTATATATTAGTTTTATTTGCTGCCACATAATTCTGGAAAAAATTGATCAAAATCGGATGACTATAGCATATAGCTGCCATAGGAACGATCGGTCAAAAAACTAGTTCTAGTGAGAAAAACTTTTTTGTTTTCCATCTCAGCGTCACCAATCGTGGTATATATTAGTCTTATATGCTCTCACATGAATCCTGAAAAATGTATCAAAATCGGATGACTATAGCATATAGCTGCCATAGGAACGATCGGTCAAAAAACTAGTTCTAGTCGGAAAAAATTTTTTGTTTTCCGTCGCAGCGTCTCCAATCGTGGTATATATTAGTTTTATATGCTTCCACATAATTCTGGAAAAAATTTATCCAAATCGGATGACTATATCATATAGCTGCCATAGGAACGATCGGTCAAAAACTAGTTCTAGTGGAAAAACTTTTTGTTTTCCTCGCAGCGTCATCGTGGTATATATTGTTTTATCTGCCACATAAATCGAATAGTCCTAGTTCTGAGAAAAACTTTTTTTGTTTTCCATCGCAGCGTCACCAATCGTGGTATATTAGTTTTAATAAATAAACGGTATATATTTCCACATAATTCCTGAAAAATTTATTAAAGTCGGATGACTATAGCATATAGCTGCCATAGGAACGATCGGTCTAAAAACTCGTTCTAGTGAGAACAACTTTTTTGTTACCAATGTTAGCGTGTTTAAAAAACTGCAAGGGTATTTAAAACATCGATGTTGGCCTTCTATTTTTTACTATTGTTAATCATTTCAATGAACTTTGATTTAAAAGTTTAGTTTTCCTCACTTGTTTTTTTTTTGCTTAATCACCTTTTGCACTTATTTCGTTTACTCATTACACAAAAATCTCCGTCATAAGCTCTGGCCACTGCCCACTTACTTCCCCAACTACCCAATTAGGCGATTTCACCATAAGGCCACAACCAACTAATTGCGATTACTTTATTAACATTACCAGAGCCCACCAGGAGCTTGGCAAATCGCCTTCATTACCGGCCTCCGCCCCGGTTTTTATCCAAATATAAATCAATCAGAGTTGTTGACTCGCCCATTTGGCGGACTGCATAAAGTCTACATTTTTATGGCATTTCTTTTTGGGTATTTTCGATTCCTCAAGAAACCATTGGAGCGGCGCCTATCATAAACAAATTGAAAGATACACAGAGTACATACTCACCGTATGTGGTTAAAGGAAAGCCGGTTTTGGTTTTGGCCACGACAACAATTAAAAAGAAATGCAGAGAGCAATGCCAATTGGCAATTGCGGATATTTGTTGCACAGGCTGCGGCTTGGCGGGGAACTTGGTTGGTTGAATGTTGGTTGGTTGGGGACCCATTAGCTGGTGCACCTTTCGCTTTGGCGCGTGCGTCGACATTAGCCAGATGCTCTGCTCTGGCTGGCGGCCGGCTTGCTCTGCCGCCTGGGCCATTACAAGTTTATTCCACTCCATCACCTGTAAGGAATTTCAATTGATAAAATTAACACTGCAAGAAAAATAGGTGGAAGGAATTTAAGTAAGTGAATCGGCCCCCAAAAGTATGAACTGCCTTTTAGAAAATATTTCCGATTGAAATCGATCGAATATCTATTTTATCTTCACTCGACTGTCTTGATAGCAAAAACCTTTAAGCAAATTTTCTAAACCTTGTTTAAATTTTATAAAGAAGCGAGCACACTCCTGCCTTTTAACACCATCCAAATACCCTTAGAGCTGGCCCTCCCCTTTTCTCCCAGTGCACCTGCTATGAATATCACCGCTTAAGTGACACCCCCGCTCTTTTGCTGTAATCTCGCTCCTTTTGGCCTTAACATTTCGCTGTCATTAGCGCCGCCGTCAAGTGCCACCAAAAACCGGCCTGGTTATCATTGCCAAACAGGTTGGCATTTTGGTTTGGCCAACTCTTTAGGCCAAAAACTGTAGCATGTGTCCATATCCATATTGGTCTGGCCATCCTGCGGTGTCGTTGTACTTTTGATTTCCAAGTAATAAACATGAGCCACAACGCAACTGGCTGGTTTGTTGGTTTTAGTGCGAGGAGAGTGGGTGGGTGGGAGGGTGGTGGGTATTATTGGTATATTGCCAACCGGAATCTCCTCCCGCTGCAGCGGCTATTTTGTGGCCTTTCCCTTTCGTTTGGCCTTTTTTTGATTGATATTGATGCAACGGCATCTGCCTCAACGAGAGGCTGCTGCGAATGCATTAACAATTTTCAACGAACTTCATTACAATTTTGCATTTGCGGTTGCAGGCGGAAAAGGTTTGGCATCAGGTTGCGAATTGTTTGGAGGAGTCCTCCTTCTCTGTCAGTGAGTCCAAATGCAATACAAGAGTTGACCAAAGGCAATCAATGTGTGATATGATATACAACGCTCTGGAGCAATTGAATGACGATTAAGATTTGCCTGAACGGGTCATAACTGTTGACGAATTTTGGCGCCGAAATCGAAGTTCGTAATCTCAATAAAAAGTATGTTCTTGAATTTATTTACTCTTTTCGAGAAGCGTTACGTTCTTTAATTTATATCAGCAAAAGTTTACAAAATCTTCCTACAAAAATTTCATTCAGACTAGTTGAGTGACTCTCCAAGCTTTCCAACAGATGGCGCCACCAATCAGTAGACGATTGTTGTATGGGAGCTATCGTATATTTTGATCAAACTATGAACCAAGAGATCTCAGAGATGGTAAGAGCTAGAGGTTTGAAGTGTATGGAACATATAATTCTTATACCTGGCAGATCAAGTTTATATTTAATTTTTGCCACGCCCCCTGCCTCCCCCGCAAATTAAAGAGAAACGTAATAACTCCCACAATTTTGAAGATAGATAGTTCGAACATCCTAGACATATATTCTACTACTCTTTATTTATCGACCCGCCATACATCGTTTTTCGATCGGATGAACGATATTAGAGATAATAGATTACCGCGTGACTAATATATGTAGATTCGTTTATGTTGATAGGAAACTATATACAAATTTTATAATTTTACGAGTTATGTACTAGGGTAATTCTATTCATCATTATTTATCGAGCCCCCATACATCGTTTTTCAACCAGATGAACGATAGTCGAAAGAGTTGCCACCCCCAGATTTTGAATAAACCCTCACACTTTAAAGTTATCAGTTACATACAAACAGGTACAGAGTATATTACAGTCGGGCTTGATCGACTTTTTTACTTGTTTTGATATGTATTATTAATTAGCGATGCTGCGCACTCAGAAATCGGCATCTCGAGGTCTAATTTCGGTTTTTTTTTTTAATTAAAAATTTTAAGTCTGTTCGATTTGAAAAAGAATGATCCCTTTTAGAACACCCCCTTAGGGATTAACCTTGTTAGTTCTTGATCGCCATAGCGAACTCGAATGACATATCCGTTGGGATCATCAGAACAATAAGCAATAAGAACTTCATCATCTTTGAACTTTCCTTTTAGTATCGTCACGTAACTCACATTACCCATAAGTTTTCTCACTTCCAAAAGCCTTCCTTTTCCAAAGTGCAAATTAGTTCAGATTTTGAAACATGATGACCGCTGAGCCAACCTTCAGTTGTAAATTAGGCGGTTGAAAGCCAGGTTTAAAATTCCTTGAATTTTGAATTGAATCCGCGTTCTTTGATTGTGTCTGTTCCAAATGAAGTCATTTGGAAACATCAGTTGTATCTTTGAGTGTTTGATCCATTATGTGAAAGCTCTGGAGTTTGTTGATATTGCTAATTAATCACACAACTCAAAATTACCTACACAATTGCAAATTACATGAAGTATCTGTAAATACAGATACTACGTTTATGCTTATAAAAATGCATCCTTTTTTGCTCCTCAAAGTATGCAAACTTTAGTTTTTTCAATTATTATTTTTGAAAAAAGATAATTTAAGGTCAGTTATGACATTGTGCATTCAGCAGTCAAAGGTTTACAAAAATGCCAAGAGTTTAGGCTCACAAACATAGCATACTTTGAAGGGCAAGAATCATGATTTTTGTTTTGTGCATAAACGTAGTAAGAGTCAACTTACCGTTTAAAATAAGTTTTTGATTTTTATATATATTTTTAGATTTTTTCTTCTCTGTAAACTTTATTTAAAATCTATTCCCGTAGGGACTGAATCATTAAATTTTATCATTGACCTTGACATAAACATATACATTACGCTTGGTTGAAAATTTGCTTTACATTTATGATTTGATTGTATGTTATGAAGGGATATGAATGAGTATTGATAATGAATAATGTAAAAGTAGTGTGGGAGGACTTTTTAGGAAATAAGTCAAGTAGTCTTGAAGCCTTAGAGAGGTATTAAGAGATTGCCATGAATGCTGAAAAATTTATTTCAAAATTAATTATCTGCATCATTTTTTTCCGTCAGTTTTTATGATGTTTTAATATAGATATTCTGCTTTTCGGGACGGAGACAAATCCAACAAACCAAAGATCATCAATATACGTTCAGCTGTTTTTGAGTTATTTGGGGAGAAACTATCACGACTTTGTTTTATGTTTATCTATAACAAGAAAAAACCGCGTACCAATCTCTTATCAAAAAGCTAAATTATCGTGGGTGACATTGAAATCGCAAGAGATTTTTGTATAAGCACTTGCATTTCAAATCAAAATTGTATAACTTTATATGGAAAGTGACAAGAATAAATTTGGTTACAAGATCAGATGGCCAATGTTTAGCGAATTCAAATCGACTAGTCCAAGCCTCGTAACTCGTGCGATTTTCGCTTCAGCTAACCGAACATATTCTTGTCACTTTACAAATAAAACAAATTTCATTTGGTTGCAAGCGCTTACACGAAATTCTCTAGAGATTTCCGCGTCATCCCCGAATAGATAAGAAACGCAACCACTATCTTAGGGAATTTTAAAATTCATTTGTTTAGTTGTTGAAAAAAATATGTTTGTTATTTGTTTACAAATACAATATTTTAGCCATTAAATTCGTCAATGAAATACACCGATCCGCTTTTCTATGCTGTTATGGTTCGGTTCAGTATTTGCATTGAAGTTTAGTTTTCGGTAGTTATTCAATTGAAGAGTAGCATTTTCTACAAATTCGTCTTCCCTCACATTCCACTCTCCTTTTTGGCTTACCTTTTTAATTTCTTTCAGTTCCATAGTTTACCACCTTTCACTCCATTTAGTAAAACGAATTTATTGTTTCATTTTGTCATTTTAAATTTTATTTCATGTTCATTTTTGTGTTTTTTGTTTTTCTTTTATTTTGTTTCGCTTTCCATTTTATGCTAAATTGGCTATTTTGTTTTTGTTGCTTTGTCACTTAAACTTGTAGATTTTTGCGGGTTTTTTTTGTTTTGCATTTTCCGTCTTAAATTTAACAGTTGTTTGGCCTTACGACTTGACCTATTCAAAAGTTTATTGCTTACCCCCCGGGGCAGTGTCTATATATCTGGGGTCATATATTTTTGGTGTTTTGATTCTGTTATTTTGCTGTTGTTGTTGTTGTTGTTGGTTGTTGGCTAGCCCTTTTTGTTTAGTACTAAATAGTTGCTAAAAATTGTTGTGGTTTGGTGGTTGTTTGCTTCCATTTCTTGGGCCTATGTCTTAAACCTTTTGCTTATTGTAACTTGTATTCTTTGAATGCTTTTTTCCATTATTTTGGTTTTTTTTTTGCACTACAAATGAACAATGTTTTTTGTTAATATTAATTTGCCACATTTTTTGGGTATTTTTTTTTTCATTTGTCACTTACGAACTAAGCTTTATGGTATTTTATGTTGTGTGTAAATAATATTTTTTTAAATATTACCAGTTTATACTTATTATTTTTTACTCATAAATTTTAATACAATATCATATAATTTTGGTTTTTATATTAATTATAATTTTGGTTTAGTTAACATGACGACGTGTTTGTTTTTTGCTTTGTTAATACAATTTTTGCAACTTCGCAACTGAGAAACTCATAATGGGTTATATAATAAGTTAAATCATATAATACTAATCATAATTACAATGCGGTTAGCTGAATTCTTGGAACTCGGCTTTGAATCTGGCATATGCAATTGGCGTTAGGTTCTTCTAAGTTTCTTCTTTTGTTTATACATTGATTTCTTTCTCTCTCTTACTTACTTGGCTACATACATATACATATAGAGTACTATATGGAGGGGGGGGATATATATCTTTATATATATGGTATGCTTAGATGTTCTATGAAATAAATTACAAAAGCTTTGGCTTTATACAAAAAAGTTTTGCTGTCCCTTTTGATAATGATAATTCCAAAATGAAATATTTTACAATAGCATATAATTTTTTGGAATATTTTTTGGGGGATATTTTTTGAACAACATTTAACATTTTGTTTTGTTTTTAAACTTGAGCAATTCGCTACTTGAACAATTCTTTATTTACATTTATTTTTGGGGTTTTTTTTATTGGGAGGGCGTTTGATTTTTAAATAATTGTATACACTTGCAGTAGGTTGTTTTCCATGTTTTGTTGGTCTAGATATCTGAGCTAGCAATTTGGTTTTTGTTGTATTTAATCCAGTTGTTGCCTCATTTAGAATTAAATCATTGTCGTTAGCTTGGTTAAGAAGAGTGAAGTTTCATAGCCACACAATGGCTTACATTCGCTGTCAGTCGCAAACGGACTCAAAATATTGTTTTTTATCGTCTGAGAAATCGAGCTTCAGTTAAACACACGCTAAACGCTCGCAATTGTACTCAACAACGAACAGAAATGATTGGACAGAAACGATCATTTCTGTAGTCAATTTTATAAAAAAAATTTGTGATAAATAATCAAGGGTAAATTGTGACTGCCCCAAAACATTACACTTTTAATACCAGAAAGGGGGTTGGTCGACTATACATTTAGTTCAAAAGTTTCCCAACTTCATCATCAGTAGTTTTTACCTCGTTCGCATAGAAAATAAAGCTTAATTTCAACTGATTAGCCATATGACATATATTGTTTAAAGGTGTAACGTAAATCTAATGTGACCAGATTTAAAAAGAAATAACACCGACAATTTAACTTTGTGGTGTTTTTAAAATAACTGGGCGTTGGTCACACTACTCGGTTAGAAACAAAAACTTTGAAGAAATTGAATCATTACGCCTGCTTCTTCTTTCCACAAATTTTGTATGAAACTTCTCGTTGCTTCGCAGGTCCGTATAGGGCTTTAACCAAGCCTCCATTTTGCTTGATTCGGACCTAGTTATAAATTCGCATGAGAATTTAGTTCTCAGATTTGGATATTCCGAAATTAGTCAGCTAAATGAGGCAACAGCAGAAGCAAGATGAGGGGTATAAAAGATTTGAAGACTCCGAAAAAAATGGAATAATTGTTTTCGGGGTTTACTTTGGAATAAAGTTCGGAAAAAATGATATAGATGATAGTACCGGAAGGTCCTTGAATAGCTATACAGGCATTCTGCTTTCTCCTATTGATAGGACCGGGAACTACTTGAAGTAATGAAATTTTGTACCTAACTCTTATTTATTGATTTATGAATAATTGTTTTTGACCTTGTGCTGGCTGGAAGCAAAGTCTGATATAAAACTAATTATAACTCATGTGAACTTTCCCATTATTTTACAAAGTAGGTTGTGGTTTCTCTTTGAATAAGGTTGGTACTGAGTTAGTTAAAACATTTCCGGAGTTTATCTTAATTATAGCTCTGAGAATGCACAGAGGTCGATATAGCGCTCAGAGAATGAGCATGGCCCTGCCAACTCGTTTTTTAAAAACAGCTGATAAGTCTGCGAATCTTGTCAAAAGGGGAACTACGAGAATTGAGTTGACTATTTAAATAATGGATTCAAAGCAGGCTAAAAAACGAACAAAAATCATTTAGATTTTTTCATATGCCAAACCAAACGCGCTGATCACAACGATTAAGTCGCAACCCTTTTAATGGGATTCTACAATTTGCGGAGCTTCCATCACTCCGTCCTCCCCCATTCAAAACTTTCATGGTTTTGAACATGAACTCTGCATTTCACACAGGGCTTTCCATTTTCAACCTTGACGAACCTTTAAGCGCGTTTTTTTTTGTAAGCAAAACAGAGTGACCGTTTCATTTTTAGTGACTTGTTGCTGTACCCTGGTCACCCCACATTATCAATGACCGCTTTGAGAGTTATGAAACAATTCCCTTCCATGGTAACCCACACCTCTGCAAGTGTATAAAAGCTCCGGTCTAACCGAAGTTGGCTAAATGGTGGAGGGTTTTATGTTTTGTTGTGTTGGATAAATATGTTTAATAAGTGAAAAACGAAGAGTTTTTGGTCCTTTCAAAATAATTATAAATTTTGTTTAAAGTAATATAATTAAATTTGAATTTCTTTCGAAAAATATCTTACATGTTGTTTTTGTTTGTTTTTTTTTTTTTTTTTTTTTTTGGAAGGAATTTGTTCGTGCCTGGTAAGTTTTTTTTTATAACCCTTTCATGTACAATTTTAAACTATAGTTTATATATTTAAATTCTCTGCTCTTACACACATAAAATATATAACAAAATCAGTCGCTTGGCAAGTGTTTTTTTTTCAAATATTTTTTTTTTGTTCGAAAAAGGAACTTAAAGTATTTTCAACTTTTAACAAAGATTTCTTTCTTTTCTTTCTTTTGTTTGGCATTTACTTTATTTAAGCACTACACACACATACAGTTACAAGTTTAGGGCTACAGTAAAAATATTTTGGAAAGTGACCGCCGCGGAGGAAACAGTTGTCATCAATGGTCACTTTTTGAACACACACCCCCCGCAGAATAGTTAGTAATTTTTTTTGCTTTTAGGGATTTGAGTAAAAAGTTATCAACTTAAGTTGCCTAAAATGCTGGCTTAGTTTTGTGGGGGATTATAATTCCATTTTGATGCTTGGCTAAATTGGTTACAAATACAACACACACATACATTTAGTATATAGTAGCTATATAGAGTAGTAGTTTATAGTTGCGGGTAGTAATATTGAATAGGGGGATAGGGGGGATATACATATATAAAGTTATATATTAGAGTTAGTTGAACCCTCACATTCACTCACTCACACATGCACACACTCATTCACACACTCAATAGCCACTGAAAATGCTGAAAAAAGCCAAAGCCAAAACAAGTTCCACTTGCAGAACTGTTTCGATGGCTGTATTATTTGTAAACACCGGGAAATGTATTTGTTCGGGCCGATTCAGCTCTTCCTCTTCATCATCATCTATGGAATTGGACATTTGTCGATGATGGCGCTTGGTGAAATTCACATTGAAAACGGCCTCAGCCACACCACCTGGCGTGGAGACGATGAAGTAAAAGATACGCGGCACGCGCTCATGCATGCTCACATAGGTAAGGCGGGCCTCCTTGCAATAGGGCGTGGGCAGATCCTGTTAAAGATAAATATGAAAGATTTTAGTATAAGTTAGATCAAATGAGAAGTAAAAACTGTACCTTAACGGAATATGCCAAAACAGTGCTGCCATATTGATTGCCTGGTGTAAAGACACGGTCGCCATGTAACCAGCGAGCAGCATGAGCTGGCGGATTGGCACAAAACTCCACATTGAGATGTAGAGGAGAGCCCGGATAGGCCACGGGTGTGGCATTCAAGGCCAAAACAGTGGGTGCACCTGAAAATAAGTGGAAAAATAATTAAAACTTAAAAAATTTTTAAGAGAAATTTGTAATTAAAGCTGGAAAAGAATGATCTAAAAAAATTTCTAAAATGTCTAAGGTGAACCTAACAGACAGAAAGAAGCATCTGAGACCCTTAATCAGCATCGACAGCTAAGTCAGTCTGTCCGTCCGTCTGTCCGCATTTTTCAGCACTTCACACAGTTCGTCTGGCGCCACATTTGAAAGTTAACAGTTATATGCAAACTTTTATAGGTACAGGCTGTATTGGGCAAGTTCTTGCTCCCAACTGCTTCCATAGCTTCGAGAGATTTTTTTTGAAACTGTTGCCAATTAGTCGCAACGTTATTGCTTCGAAAAGAATAACAAAAATAAAATGCATGCAATTCTGGCGCTAGATTGCAACAAGCAGACGACAGCAAAAACAAAATACACGCAGTGTGTATACAGTCTGTGTATAGTGTCTTCCAAAACAAAAATTCTAAAAGGGATAAATGTTTTGTTTTGGGATAATGTCACAGAGCATTATTATTAGAGATAACAATTTCTCGGTCGCCACAAACTTAACAGCAAAATAATCAGCTGTTCTTTGTTATTGTACAGTCAAGACAATGTCCGTCTCGCTCTAACCACCGTGTTTTCCTATATGTGTGATAAGAACTTAGCAACATTTTGAAATCGCTGGCAGTATCTACATGCGTGATATCTCTTAACATCGCCACAAATTGATAAGCGTCTGAATCTTTTTCTCTAATAATAATGCTCTGTGACAATGTGACCTGATTTTAAAAAGCTGCAGTATTTATGGTCACATTGTCATATGTTTTGTATTGATTTTTTACGCTCCTCCAAGGCAACTCAAAAAACTATTCATATTTTATTCATGTTTATCATATTTTATCATCTTTGGAATCTTTCAAAGAAAGTTGTTAAAATTAAAAGAAGTTAAGCTAACGTTTAAATTTCTGCAACTTTCTTTGAGAAATTTTTTATTGATGACAAAATATTTAAAAATGCTTCCGATAAATAGAAATTGTATATCAACAATGTCCCACTACTAAAGAAATAATTATTAATCATTAATTTCTTGAACTATCGATAAAATGACAAAAATTCGGATCTAGTATTTTTGTGGTATTTACATGAGAGCTTTTGTTGATGCTTGGTATTGAGTTACACATTATTTAATCGATAGCATAGATGAAAAGTGCTTGACTGGTCACGAAAAATATGGAGAGAAATTAGTGCTGATCGATAAACTATCACGTAAAAACAAAATCGTCAGGTGGCAACGCTGTGGCAAATGTTTTGATTGAAGTTTGTCCCCCTTTACACTGGGAACATTTAATGTTTAAATATATTTAACCAGCCTCAAAGTTTCTTAAGTGTTTAGGCAACACTTCAGCATCCAGTTGGTTGTACAATTTCCCTTCTTAATAAAATTAAGATGACCGTTTTAGTTTATTGTGCAAAAATGTGCAAGTCCTTGGCGGCGGTTCACCAAATGAAATTTGCATGTTTTCGCCTACACAACTTTTACCCCAACTACAGCTGAAATAAACATTTAAACAATAACAACAACAACAACAAACTTTGCTTGTAGCAGTGCAATTGTTGCAACAACAATAGACTACCTCGTGTACAAAATAATAAAGTTTTACAGCTGAAAATTACTCAATTCCCGTTGCCGTTGCCCAAAAAAGTTAACTTAATTTTATGTAGTTGCCTTTTGTGAGCGAAAAGAACTTTGGCCAAGAGGTAACAACAACAACAACCAACAACGTTTTGCAACACTTTGGCAGGCAGTCGACCCAAAAAGGGGGAAAGAGACACAATGGACAAGGGAGAAGCACGTTCCAATTGCAGTGTTGGTAAATGCAAATGCGTGGGGAGAGAATGAAGGCGAAATAATAATCACCGAAAATAATTGAATTTTTGTGGCAATTACGGAAAAAGCCAACTTTTCACTCTCGGTCGTGGCTCGGGCTTATTATTGTTTTTTAATGGACCCCACGCTTCTTACACGAATTCTTTTAACGCTGTAACTTAAGAAAGAGAAGAGATGATATAGGGAAAATGAGAATAATTGTTTTTTTTTTAAATCCCATTTATCAAAATGCAACTTTCCCATCCTCCCCCCCGCTTTATAACTTTTCAATCAAATCCCAACTCATTTCAATTTAGCACCCAACTCTTCGGTGTTAAAATCAAATTAAAAATCGCACCAATGACCAAACGCTGACCCCCCGAGGGCCTAACCACCTGTGTCTGGGCGGAGGCAGCTAGAAATGCTGGCACACGGCTCAGTGAGTGCAAATCAAAATAAAATTTAAATCTCTTTGAGAGCTTGGGCTGCTGAGCTGTCAAATAAATTACAACGCGATTTTTTTCTGTCTGTCTACAAAATGGCGTTGAATGCATAATTTGGCAAAAGCAGACGCACCCACCCTGGACAGAGTGAGACAGCCAGAGATACTCACTTGCCTTAATTGATTTTACACCCAGTCGAAGGGTTTGAGCTCCCCCACCAAACACTCATTTGCACTTAACACTTTTGGCCATTTTGTTTGCGACTCAAGTTTATAACCCGCCTCTTTCGTTCGTTCAATGATGAGGAAAATTGCAAAATTCTCGTGTGCCGCCTTTCGATAATTAAATATGCTTATAGCGGAGCACATGTGTCTAATTGGATTGTCTTAGTGTTGGCTAACGTTGTCAGCCAGCATCAGCATCTCTGTTTTAGTAAGAATTAATCCCTGACCCACATAAGTTGCACACCGAAAACCCGCTTTGGCCAAAAACTTTTTAATGAAGTTTTGGCGTTCTTGAAAAACTTTTTCTCTTCGACGACAACATGTTGTTCTCTATTTATTTTGATTTTGGCAACTTTACCAACACTGGTTACTTGAGTGAATGTGAAACGGGGTAGGGGAGAGCGGGACGGTAAGTGGCACATTTGCCGGGTGATACGCTTTTAATTAGTGGCAATGGCGTTGGTAGTAAACTTTTCCTCCCCATTCCACTGTTTTTTAATTGCAGCTGAAGTGAACTGAAACCTTCAAAGAAAAGTACAGTTGGTGCATGCTCAAACTAAGAGGGCTTAGCAAGTGTGAAGTGTGGCGTACTAAGGGTTTAGAGAGTTAGAGAGAATCTCTCGAAGAGGATTAGAAGAAAAGGAATTGATGAGAATAGTTGGGAAAGTATTGCCTTTAATCTACAACAGAAACTTGCCACGAGCAACTAATTTGCGAGCTCACTCGCGCATTTACCAGACTTGTTTTCGCTCGTCACTCATATTGGCTTGGCATTGTCTTGACCTTAAATCAAACCGAGCAAGCCTTTTGCAGGCACGAGTAATAAAAGTTCAAGCTCATTGAAGCAAGTGAGCCATATGAGCAATTTAGCTTAGCTGCGGCTTCTAGAGCGGCTCCTGTAATGTCTCGCGATCTTCACAATATCAATTTAAGAGAGAGCAAAGTAAAGGGTAAGTGGTAAAAAGTATTTTTAGTATGCGCTTTTGTATTTCACAATAGCTCGCTGAGACTCGTGATTTCAAATTAAGTTGCTTTTTAAGAAAATGTATGTTGCCTGCTTTTAGTACACCTTCAAAATATCTATGCTATATACCATAGAATCATTAAGTATGATCATAATATCCTTACTTTTTCTTTACTTTATTGACGAAATTTAATTCAAATCTTTATAACTTAATTTCAGAAACCCACTAATATTTCAAACTGACGCCAAACAGCAAGAATTGGAACAGTTGTGCGATCATGATGCCCAGAGAAAGTTATCGATACATATGAAAATAAGCGCATACTGCAAGCAAGCTGAAAAAAGGTAAGTCGATAAAGAAATAAAGAAATATATCTAAGAACAACTGAGGGCCAAAACCACTGTTAAACAATGCCTTTTAGAAATCATTTAGAATTTTAGAATGAAGCAGAATCTCAAATCACTTCTGTTGACCAACATAGTCACCACAAGTCGAAGTATTTATTATCATCTTATCTCCAAGTAATATATTGTAAAATGCCTCAAATCGCATCTCCTAGAAATCTAAACCAGGGAATCATCCTTACTTAATGACATTCTTTCATCTAAGAAATTATGCTGCATTTCTTTCAGAAATGTAAGAAAGCAGCAAAACATTTCTAACATTTCCCAAAAATGACGGAGACATTTCGTATTTTTCGCAAAATACTGATACCTGGATAAGGGTTATCCCTTAGGTTACGTCTCCCAGCAATACATCGCCAATGGCCATACCTTAGTTGTGTCTTTAAGTAATCATAGATATAAAGTCTAAGATCTGCTAGAAATCAACAGGAAAGATCATAGCTTTACGATGTTTCTTAGTAATTATGGCAGCGCTGATTAATGTCTCCTAAACTCAAAAAAAAAAGGAATCTTAAAAATGACAGAATTTAGACATCAATTTATAACTTTTAAGTATCAGATTTTACTTAAAACTCGGAGTATTAAATTTATATTATTTTAGTTTTTAAATTGATACTTTTGAGTATCGAATTAACAGGGAAAGAATCAATCTGATACTATTTATTATCGAATTCCTAAATAAATTAACTGAAAAGTATCAAACTGATACTATTTAGAACTATATTGATACCTAAAAATGATAGTGGTTTCAGTATCAATTTGATAGATCGCATATCGAATTGATTTTGGATGATGTAGTAGTCCTCTTCAGTGCTTGAAAACAATCTAAAAATTTATTTTTTAATTGTTGAATTTTTTTTTGAAAATATCAATTTATTTAAGCAAAACTGATAGACTAAGGACCGTATTATCATCTTCATGATTTTCAAATCTAGATTCTTTTTGAGAAAATGTATGTAGCCTACTTTTAGAACGCGTTTAAAATCATAAGCGATATTTTGAAAGCGGTCTAAAAGTTGGCTACATATATTTTCTTAAGAACCACTTAAATTTGAAAATCATGAAGATGAGAAAACGGCCTTTAGGTTTTTTTTGTAACATTTTTAAGTCCCATTTTAAGAGAGATGGAAAAAGACGGGCTATATAAATTTTGTCTTGGTTGATGATTCTTATTTTATTCACCTTGGTCTCATGCAGTTTTCGCTAAGGTTTCAGAAAGCCGTTTTCTTGGACTCTAGTAGGTTTCGGGCCAAAATGTTTCCAGACCTCGCTCTGGATTAAGACCCAAAATTCCTGTAGCTTTTCAGACTTGCTTTGCCAAAAGAATTAGATTTGTCTTCCTTCCTCTTCAAGTGGAGGTTGCTCACTTGATGAGTTTTTGGTTGCTTACTTGGACTATCGAGTTGAATTTATGATAATTATTTTTAGTCTAGATTCTTCTAGTAACCTCCAAAACGTTTAATATTCGCTTCCTTAATTTCTAGATAAGTATTAACCTATGATTCTACATGAGGAAAATATGTAAATATTTTTTGGATTTTCATCGATCTATTGTTGTTATCAGCAGCTGGGCTTAAAATCCTTCGTTATCTCTATAAGATCTCCAACACTTAAATGGTCTTTGAATACGAGTATACGAGTACATTTCCCAACACTGAATCCAAAATTTTGCATAAAATTTACAAAAACAAATCTCTTGATTCACAGTGACAACAACAACAACAAATGAACAACGATTCCCCTACGTCTCCGAACCTAACTTAAGAACCAAAAACCAAACACGTGGGCATGAATTTGGCAGCTCCGGTAGCCTCATAATTCCTGCCCTCCAGGGCAATCTCAGACAGACAGAGAGAGAGACAGAGAGAGAGAGAATAAAGCCAAACAGAACAGACAATTACAGGTGAGCGACATTTAAAAGACGTAAACAACGGGAAAACATGCCCCCGGGGCTAAAAATCTCCTGAAACAGGCAGCAGAACAAACCGTATTAAATATGCACAGATAAAGAGCCAAACAGAGACGCCGAGATGTAGACACGAGGTGGGTGAGGGAATACACTAAAATAACAGGCAATCCGAGACAGGCAGCAAGTGAAAATAACAATCATAATATTCAATTATGCACTGTAGTGGCCGGAGGGGGAAGAAGAAGACTGACCTACACGCCTCCTCGCCCTCTCGCCCTTGTGCTGGCCCTTGAATAATTAATAAACATTGTGTGCACTTAATGCAAAAAGCTGCAAATAAAATTACCAAACAAAAAGGCCTTCCACCACCTCCACCTCCTCCGCGTTGTGTGTGCAAAAATCATTTGCTGGAATTAAAATTACGTGCTTTGGCTGAGCAATCAAAAAGGGATTAGCGAGCTACGTTCCGGTCCGGCAGTTTGGACCATTTGTCACTTGCCTTGTTTCAGCTCACCTTTGGGCAATTTTAATTGAATTTATTGTCATTGAGTTGCTGGGCGTTGAATTATAGATTAGACGACCGATGACAAGTTAACGCCGCACCAAAAAAAAAAAACAAAACCTTTCAACATTTATCTTAAGTTTTTGGTAAGCTGGAAAACTGCTCAAAAATTAATGAGCAGGGAGGTGTGGGCGTAAAAGGAGAGGATATAGGTCAGGTAAAAACTTTGTAAAGCCTTGTTGTTGTTGTTGTTTTGAGAGTTTGTGTGCGGTTTGTTTGCTTTGTTAGTCCAAGCACGCGTTTTACTTGCGATTTTAAGCGCACAGGCGTCTTAGGAAGCGAAAAGTTTAAACTTAGGCTTATCCTTTGCATATTTCTTTGGAGTGTAAGAATTTGAGATTTTTATGTTAGATTTAAGGGGGATTTTATTATGTACAAAGTGAACATTAATCGATTATTTAATGACCGTTTTGTTCGACCATCTATGACTATCTGGTATAACTTCTCGTTCTTACGTAGGTTGCTATATATATTTCAGGTCTAATAATGAAAACGCGAATATTTATGATCAAAAATGGTTTTATTGTTTTTCAAAGTATTCTCCAGCAAGATTTATACACTTTTGCATGCGCTCCAACCAATTGTCGAAGCACTTTTTCCACTTCGATTGAGACACCTCCAAAACATGGTTTTTGAACTCTTCAACAGCATCTTCTGGCGACGAAAATCGTTGACCACGCAATTTTCACATGATGTGCGGGAATAAAAAGAAGTCATTTGGTGCCAAGTCAGGGCCATCAATTCGACGTTTTGGGCGGTCAAAAAGGCGCTGCTGTGAGCTGATGTGTGAGAGCTCGCATTGTCATGGTGCACAATGATCTGTCGTCTATTGTTCGTTCTTCGAATTTCTCCGAAGAGTTCAGGCAAACAAATTGTGGTGTACCACTCACTCAATTGACCGTCCTACGTTGCTCAAGCGGAACATTCGCCACATGACCAGTTTTACCGAAGAAACAGGCGACAATTTGCTTCGAAGTGCTTCTTCCACGAACGACTTTCGTTGGATTTGGCGGTCGATTGTTGTTTTGTTTCGGGCTCATAAGCATAGATCGTCTTTTGAAACACCACGATTATATTTTTTCAAAATTTTTTTGCACCAATCCACACGAGCCTTTTTTTGAGCGATCCAACGAGAACAAACCTTTTTTACGCCCAGGTGTTCATGCAATATCGAATGTATGCTGGTGGACGAAATGCCTAAGGATGACTCTATCTCGCGGTATGTCACATGACGGTCTTGCATTATCAGTTCACGCACGGCATCAATGTTTTCTGGCACAACGACTGTTTTTGGACGACCTTCGTCTTCGAGCAAACGAATTTTTCACAGAGCTATAGGAAGGTGCTTCATCGCCATAAAAAGATTTAAGTTCATCGTTGCACTCTTGTCGTGATAATCCACGTCGAAAGTTGTGAAAAATGATTGCACGAAAATGTTCACGAATTAATTCCATTTTTCTGCCGACGTAAGTTTTTGATTAATCGTTAATCGATATCAAACGTGGTCACACATGAAAGAGTTGTATGGAGTTTTTATCGATAAAAGTCCAAACTTTTTTTGGGAAAAGGCCAATTGGTCCTAAAATGGCTAGAAGTGACCTAGGCCAGAAACTTAAATAGCAACGTACGTATAACTACTTGTGAATTTCAGGTTAGCAAGAGTGCAAACCCGAATGCAGTCGAGCTAAACTAATGAACAGAGTTCCGTTTTCTTGACCCACTGTTCATGTTTTCGAAACAAGTTTTGATTTCTTTCGTTTTTTTCTTAGTGTATCATAGAATTTTGATTAATCTTGCCTCCTTCTGTACCTCAGCCATTATTGTGTAATGATTAAAGTCCCTCCAATGGGCCGAAGTCAGCTCTCATTCATTTAAAAATAACTTTAAATGCAGCAAATTTCCATATTTAGCGTCCAGCGATTTCCATTTAGCAACTGTCAACCAATGCAGCTTCACCCTTTTTCACCCCCTCCCGCACACCTACCAACTGGGGCAATGCTCATTTAATGAGCTGTTCACGCATAAAATGTGTAATTTTTCGGCATGCCCCAAGGCTATGCAATAAAATTCAAATGCATATTTTAATTGCATTTTACTGCGCAGTTTACCAGTTGGAGTCGATGTCCTGGACAATGGGTCTGGCGGGCCCAGGATATGCAGATAATGCATATAAAAATGCACAAACGTTGTTCGCAGCAGCGCGTAAAGTAATTAAACGCCGCCGCCACAAAGCTAATAAAAATGTCAAATGTCAGACCATAAAGCATAGGCCGGCCTCTCCTCATACACACGAATGTGACTCCACGTTCAAACCGCAACGTTCGCTTTGGGACACACAGTTTTATGAGGCGCCACTGACTGCATTTGTGAGGCGCCAGTTATATGTAGAGTGGGGGGGTCGGTTTGAGGAGTGTTTTTTAATCAATTTTTGGACATGTTATACAAATGGGTTAGTGTACTAGTTTTAAACTAACAATAATCGGGTGAAACGTTGGGTCTTAAGTGGGAGTAAAGGGGGACATAAGTAGTAGTAAGGGGTAAAGGGTTAAAACCCAGAGTATAAAGTAGACTTTATTATAATTTTAGGTCGCTCCCAGTTCTAAATAATATAGACCCTTAACGATGATCTAATTAGGTCGAAAATTCTATGTTTTAATCCCGTTAAAGAAGTCTGAAGAGAGAGCTAAGCACATTTCAATATAGTCTTTTACTTTAACCCAGCGGTGGGCAAGCCCTTGCTTCAAACTGCTTCTATAGCCCAGAGAGTTTCTGGTTTTGCGTCTCTTTGGAAAGAATAACAAAAACAAATGCATGCATTTCTTGGCGCCAGATCACATAAGGCGACGGCAGCAAAAACAAAATACAAGCAGTGAGTGCGATCGAGGCTAAAAGCTAAGACAGACAGACTGCTTAACTCGAGACTCGCTAATTTCATATAAGGGTTTTTTGTTTCTGTTTCAAACTATATTTTCGTGCCCACCGCTGCTCTAAAGAATTTTCTTTTATAAGTTAAGAACTCCCTTGTTAAATTACTTTAACTAATGAAAATATAATAAAAAGCGCCTCACTTAATATTTAAATTTTTTTTAAGAATTTCTGACTTCGTATTCTTTGATTCCAGTTTCTTTAAAGTAACCACCAAATGACTCAAATACATTTTGAAAAAACTTTTCTGCCTACATAATCTACGAACTTCCCTTCTACATTTCTGCAATTCTTCCAGCTCAATTTTCCATATTTTTATTTACCCCTAATTTGGCTGTGCTTATCCACATCACTTAAAACTTTGCCAACATCTCACTTTCATCATACCAACATGTACAAAAAATTTGATTAAATTTACAAGTGGAAGCCAGGTAAAAAATAACGTAAACTATACTAAACTTACAACTTGGGTAAACTCGACACGAGGACCAGCCCAAAGCTAAAAACTTTAAGTGGCACATGTGAAGCGATTTTTGGCAACTTGTGCAATTTGCAAGGGCGGCGCTGTCGAAAATTGGGTTGCCTGGCAAAGTTCTCTGTCTCTCTCTCTCTTTCTCTATTTCTCTGAACCCTAGAACTAGTTGCAATCTTGGCAACTGCAAAAGTTGCCCAGCCACTCATTTGATATTGAAAGTGAAAGAGCATATTTAAATACGCAAACTATGAAAGAGGGCAGAGGGCACAGAGAAATGCGGGGGCATTCAGTTTTACATGTTTGGCTTAATTTGTGTTGACAGTGAGAGAGCGAGAGGGGGAGATATATAGTAGTAGCAGGTCTATAGAAACGCTCTTTGTACATTTTCAAGATTTGGGTTAGAGATATTTACACACACACACACACACACTCAAGCACATCAAATGCAAGGCAATTTTATTACTTTTTACGCTATGAAACTGCACTTTACCTTAGTTACCTCGACGTATGTATGTCTCGCTTTAAGGTCAGCATAAAATAATAATTGAGGGATTTTGAAATGGAAGTGAAAAGCTAATGCCTTTAAGCATTTGCTTATAAAATAGATATTTACCAAGCAACTTTGACATATAGAAACAGTTGCTAGCCTCAGGGACTAAATATAGAGATATAAATTTGAATATAGATATAGACAGAGGTGTTCAACAAAGAAGCTTAGATCATTTGACCAGGGCTTAGGCTGAGTTCACATAGTTCGAAGCATGAGACATGATAATCTAGTAAGCCATCATGTTGTATTGTTTTGAATGTCAAATGACAAGCTATTCATAATGAAAACAAGACAAAATAAGGGCCTACTAGATTGTCATGTCTCAATGCGTCGAACAGTGTGAACCCAGCCTAAGTATTGATCAAATTTAAAGTGTCTTACGAAAACTGACATACTCTTTGTGGTAAGTCTTTAAAGATCTCGGCGCTATATCTTTTAGCTGCCCTGAAACAAACAGGTTGGAAAAGGGATATTAGTAAGAAGAACTTCTTTGTTTTCCTTAACAGCTTTCGTAAACTCAACAATTATGAATACCTTTTAAATAGTTCTGCAAAGTTTGGTCAAGATCTGATGACAATATTCTATAGGTTTCATAGGACCGCTCAGACAAAAAAATGGTTTTAGTAAGAGATATGTTCTTGCCTTCAATTTTAGCGTTCCCAATCGCAGCAATTATAAAAATTTAAAGATTTCAAACAGTTTTGCAAAAAATTGGTAAAAACAAAATTGTTAAAAATCTGAAGACTATATTATATAGCTTCCATAGAACCAATCAGTCTAAAAATGGGTTAAACATTTTTTTTTCTATGGTAGGGTTGTCAATTTTAGAAGTAAACAATCAGATTCTGAAGATTCCCACTCTCAAAATAAGATAAGATAAGATTGTAGGAAGTTCATATGAACACCAGTTTTGAGCTATTTCACAATTTCTATTTCTTCAAGTGAACACACAAGCTGTTTTTGTTTCCCACTTAAATGCCAATAACTGCGGTATTATTCAATAGATTTGAATGAATTATGGCTCATTAGAATCGAGATAGATTTGTCTTTGATGACCAGCAAAAAATTAATTTTACAAAATTTATTTCTTGGTGAAAATGGCATGCGAAATCTAAAAGAAAGCTGCCTATTAAAACCTTACTAACGCCGAAATCAATCTTCCGACTAAAAGGTGGTTTATGAATGATTAATAGCACATTTAGTTACCTTTCTAGAAAATGTGTCCGTTTTAAAATCAACAAACGATTACTGAAGATATTAAAATTCTTCTGAAGCTACTTTTTCTTCTCGACCAAAAATCTAGCTATTTTGGAAATCTAATAAAAAAAATTTTTGATTTGATTTTCGGCGCCAATTGTTCGGGATTGCAAAATTTGTCTAATCATTCTAATTTCTCAGTTGGCTTGGTTTTAACAGAAAATGATGTCACTAGAGCATAGATCCGAAATATTTTAGAAAAAGTTGGGTAAAAATTATGTTTGGCAGTGTTATTGGTCTGAACCAAACACAATAGAACAGGTTCGAAATGGGATATTGGATACCTTAAATCTAACCACACCATCCGAACCCACTAAATAGGAATAATGAATTTTACCTATTCCTGAACTGGATCACCTTCATTTGGAAAAGGATTGATTTAAAAATTATTTTGAATTACCTTTTCTAAGTTCAGTTCGGAGTTATCCTTTCCTGCTTTAAAGACCTCTATCTTAAAATATTTAGCCCATAATTAAATTTGAATTTACTTGTACTATTTATTACCTATTTATTTCTCTTTTGTTATATTTTTTTTTGTCATTTTCCACCGTGACTTCGTGTCGCACTTTCGTACGGTTCGGCGGGGGGTGGGCTGCTATTTTGCCTGGGGTTCGTGGGTAACAGGCTTCGGCTTGGTGTCGCTTGAGCCATTTGAACGTACTAAGCATTGTACGTCAACGTTCAAACCAGTAAATTAGTAAGAGCTTAGGTCGTTTTCTCAATATTTACATCTAATGTGCAGGATTAGTAGGATTTTACAAAAATTGAAAGTGAAGACATTTTCCTGGATTTTGTTTGCTGTATAAAATGGCATAACAAGTTTACAAATGCAACAGACAAATGCTGCTTTGAAATATTTTCTACCGAGAAGTTAAACTACCTCTTCATATAATATATAATAAAAGGAAGGTTAAATTACGTGAGTGAGTAAGAAGATACCGTTCGTGTGTGTCTCTTGCCGTGTCGAAAATTTCTAGTTCTACCAAATGTTACGCAAAATTTCGAAAATTTGCAGCTTTACTTTACTTTACTTAATATTTATTATATTAATTTCTTTGAATATTATTCCTAATATAAATTTACTTCTAAGGCTGGAATGACACTTTAAATTTTTATAAACAATTAATGTCACAATTTTTCTGTAATAGTGAAAAAAGTGACTGGTTTTTGTTATATCAGTCTCATCAATGGCAATTTGCGTCCCATTAACGCCTACTCTGACTCGCTTATAACAACGACATTTCTCCTTAGAATATAAATTGTCACTTAAATTGTTCCTAAAAATTGTAAGTGTCATTCCAGCCTAAGGAAACTTAAACATTTTTATTTGCTACTCGAAGCTATCTATGAACCATTGATTTGAATTTAGAAAAAACTATCTTGGGGCCGTTTTCTGATTTTCATGGTTTTCGAATCTAGGTGCTTTTTGTGATAGAATATGTTGCCTACTTTCAGGCCGCTTTAAAAATTATATTCGGGTCGATGTAGACACAAGCATAGATATTTTAAAAGCGACCTAAAAGTAGACAACATAGATTTTATAGTTTTCAAAAACATGAAGATGAGAAAACTTCCTTAACTTTCGGATATTCATATCGTACAGTTCCTTTAATTGTACGAAATTTTTAGAGTAAGCCAGCTTGTACAATTTCTTAAAAAAAAGGTTCTTTAAGAATTGCATTTAGAATAATTTCATTTCATTTGAAGAGCCAAAGAAAAACATTTGGCCAAAACTTTCGCTCGTTCATTTCTCTTCTGTGTTGGGTTGTCAACGGTTTTTACCCGTTCTATGGCTTCCGCTTCTTCTACGTATTTTTTCTCTCTATTGTGTGTGTGTGTGTGTTGTCTTTTGCACAAAATGCACTCGAGCATTAATTTTTACGCTTCAATTTTCAACACACACACACACTTACAAATACGAGAAATTATAATTTTCCATATGTATGGCCATCTCGCTTGCACTATGTCTACAGTCGTTAGTTTAAATATGAACTTGTCATCAAAAACAGAAAAAAAAACACACCCCATGAAGCTATAAAATGGCTGCTAAGGCAGCAGGCGGCAGTCAGAATCATGTAAAAACTTTTCAGACAGTTGCAGAAAATCATTTTTGGCCAGAAGAAGAGTTGGTAGGGGGAGAGGGAGGGGGGAGTCAAAGGGTTAGACAGAGACAGCAGTGTGTAAGGGGGTGTCTACAACTGCAGCGGAAATGAGTTGAAAAAGTTGTGCAAATAGACGACAACAGTGGTCAACCCTGCTCCCACTCGAATTGTGTGTGTCTGGACCCGGCCGGATATAAGCAGTAAAACAAGCTGACAGTTCGACCTTTGACCAAATCAAAACTAATTTGCAGTTGAAAAATACTTGAAAATCCCAAATATTGAGCATGCAAATTTTTTTGCACCCCAAGTGGAAGAGTAGATTTTGAACTGAGGCCACCAATTGTGCCCAGCGGCAGCCACATTTGGCTGGTTTGCACCAAACTAATAAGTAACCAGCCAGCCAGCCAGCGACTCAGTTGCTCTATAATGATGACAAAAAACCCTGGAGGGTAGGGCGACCTCCCGCCAGTTGCCTCAAGTGGATAATGTGAAATTGCCAAAGCTTTGACTGAGCACTTGGCGGGGGGTTCCCCTAAAAAAAAATGAGCTGAGTATTGCACATTGATAATGCAATTTGTTGCCTGACTTCATTGAGTAGTTGAGGTTGAGGCAGGAGTTTGATGATTTGAGAGGAAGTAAATGAAGCCAATACCTTAGAAAGGAGAACCTGAACTTGGCTTTGTTGTTAAACTCGATTACTTACCAACTATAAATAGTTGTTCTTTATTGACTGTATAAGGCATCACAATTGGCTAAGCAGTTTTTTTATATTCACAATAAATACCCTTACCCAAGCCAACCCCATCGAATCCTTCTGAAATTTCGAAACATGTCTAAAACCCTTAAAACTGTTATATCTTTTATTAAGAAAAAAATACTGTTGTCATTCAAATTATACTTTCAAAAACCCCCATCAAAGTAATTCAAGTTAAACCAAGTATTTACCAAAAAAAATGAATTGAGAATTCCCCTGAGTGTTTTTTACGTTATTCAAAAATCCAAAGACTTTGAAGTTGCATCTGTCTGAAAGTTTAATTTTCATTTCAACCCTTGGCAAATACATTTAGAAAATCGTTTATCTAAGGCTCAAGATCAAGCAAGCGGGGGGAGTGTGGGGTGGGCGGAACACTGTAAACATTTAACATGCAATTTGGCGCAGCTGCTGTAAAAAAAAAAAAATTGTGTGTTGGGCACAATAAATTGCCATTTAAATGAGGCACAAATGAAACTCGCATATTTTATGCCTCGGAACCCCTGGCAGCCATCTAATGAGTAGAAACAAAGCAATCTTTGCCAGCAAACGCGCCAAATTCCAAAAGCAAATTTGCCAAAAAGAAAAATTACGCATGGAAAATGAAAAAAGCGAAAAAAAGAAGAAGCAAATATTTCCTCTAAAGGAAAAAGGCAAAGGCAAAAGGAAAATGCCTCATATGTTGATCAAAAGGCATGCGGCCAAAAATGAAATGAGTGGGGAGGAAGTGAAATGTGGAACATGCATATAACAAATTAGCATGCATAAAGGCAAGAACCAAGGCGGGGTGGCTGAGCAATATTTATGCTGAAGAAGGACTTTCGTTTCTTTCTTCCTGCCTAAATTAAGCATGGAATATGCGCAGAGCTTTTATTAGAAATCATTTGGCAGCGTTGCATAAGGCATGGGCATGGAATGGATATGATGAGTGGGCTCACACAGCAGGCAGTCCTCTCGAGTGGATACTCTGGGGTTTGTGGGCTTTTTGTAATCAAAATTCCGCAAAAACAAATATTTTAAGCAGTGCGTCGTCAATAATTGGTTAAACAAGCCGGTAAATCATTTCATAAATGGTCCTAAATATTTGTACTATACTTTAAAGCAGATGTTTCAGACGGAAAAGAACAAGCATTAGGCTTTAGATTGCCTCATTTAGAGTCAAATTATTGTCATTTTCAAGGCAAAACTTTTGTCATTTAATGAAACATTTTAAACCTAGCATAACACTTATTTAGTTCCACATCAAGAATATTTATCTCCAACTTCCTTTTAATACCTTTGAAAAAGGAATATTAAAATTGTTGCGATGTTCATAACGCTTAGAAGAAAGCATCTCCGTAGCCATTAAGTATATATATTCTAGATCAGCATGACGAGCTTAGTTGGTATTGACATGTCCGTCTGGTTCTATGCGATCTCAGTTTTAATGCCATCTTGACCAAACTCTGCGTTGTGGGTGAAAGCCACATCTTAAAATGAAGAAACTGTTTACTTTTTAAGACCTTACAAATATTCATAACGAGTTACTAAAGAGTCATCAGCAAAGCACATTTTAATGTTGCTGGCAAAATTTTAAAGATATCTGATCAGTATTAATCAACATCAGGTATGCCAACAGCGGCGCACATAAATTTTTCTAACTGGTTACAGGTTACAGCTCAAACTAAAATCAAAAATTATATGTATTTTGACCAAAGATTAAAACCGAATCGAATAATTGCTTGGCCCGATAGCTTATTTAATCGTTCCGTAATCGATATGCCATAAACCTAGTATAATCGTATCCAAAATTTAGCAATCAGCACTATCACTTACTCGTTTCGGTTTTTATCTCTGAATATGCTCCTTAAGATTATTAGTACATTTTTTTAATATTTCATTAAATTCAAGAAATTTAAATTTTTGAATTTTTCTAAAGCAAATAACCCCTCAGCTTTACTGAGCTGTAGAGTAATCTGAAACGTTTGTGAATCCATTTCTTAAACATTTATTAATATTCCATGCTGATTTTATATCGACCTTCTTTAATACAATCGAATTCTCTGAAAAATGCTTTAATCAGTAAAAATCAGAAGCCAAGAAGTACTTTTCACATTTCTGGCCTAACAATGAAAAACGACTTTGGTGCGACTATTTGTTTCGCTCAATCATGTTATCTCATCTTTTTTGCAAAAAAAAAAAAAATTATTCGTCACCTATCTAGATGTTATACACACATTTGCCTACACCAATCGACACGGGCCTCTTTTTGACTGATTTTAAAATTGTGTGGGTTTCAACATGAACACTAAATCTAATTAATGCTCGTCATAATAACGCCCAAGATTGCCATGATCTCATGATCTTTTGTATCATAACAATTGATTTTGGAGGAACTTTACGGAATTAATTGATGAGCAAACAGGAACGATGAGAAAATTCATTGTCCAAGTTTTTTTATTGTGCTAAAGAATATTGATTTTAGTTCATCAATGCAATTTTATCTACTTACTCTACTCTGGAAATTGTAAAAAATAATTGCACGAAAATGTTCACGGTCTTATTTCATAACAGTAAGTAACGGTACAACAATACGTTAATGCAGACAATTGGATTCTAATTAGGATAAGAAATGAAAATAGCTTCCCACGTTATATCTCTGATTAAAAATAGGCATATAGCAACTTGTATAAATCCGCAAAATTTAAATTCTTTTTGTTATCTACTTTTTTTCTAGATTAGACAATCTTGAAGAAATTTGGTTCGTACTTGAACTTAAGATGAAAGCATCACATTTTGTTTTGAGAAACAAATTTGTACTTTAAGGGCCGATTGCTTATCTTCTACATAGCTGCTATGTAACAGATAAACAAAAATTTTACTCTGTTATTTGTTAGTTTATGTGACATATAGTTATGTGTAGATGATGAGAAATCGGCCCTTTTTTTGGGGTTTGCTTATATTTGAAGAACATTATAAAACTTATAAACAAATTTTTATTATTATTATTCCGTTGTCTTGAAGTCAAACTCACAACCTCGTGGGGTACACTCAAAGATGAACGGCTGCATCTTAAAGCATTCGATCATTGCGCTCTCGCGAAGTAATCACATATAACAGCACCACGTCATATGTTCAGCTCTCAGAATATTAATGGAATGGTGCGCAAGAAGGCAAGACCATTGCCTAGAATATAAAAGTCGTGGATTCGAGTCCACTTCCAAGCAGGTTTTGATTTTAATTCTTACAATGCACTTTGGTCCCAAAATAGACTTTTTGTTTTAGCAAAATCTCCCAAAATAAAAATAGTTTGACTTTGAGAAGAAGATATTTTTCGAAGTTAAAATCTATTGTAAAAACTATTTTAAGGCCTGTACTCAGATGAGATTAAAATTTAGTTCGCAACAATATTTCATATGAATTGAAACCCTTTCAAATAGCTTTGAAAGCTAAATGCTACTGAAAGCTTCCTTATTTATATGAAGTATTGAGCCGAACATAAATTTTTTATCTCATCTGTGTACAGACCTTAACATATGAAAAGAGTTTTTATTCAAAATTATAACCTAAAAGGAGAAGATACATATTGTTTGGAAAATATTTTGCAAGCTTCTTGAATTGGAGATTTTCAATTATGGCCTTAGATAGATCTTTTTTCTTAGTGTTGTGCCTGGAACATTGGAGCAGTTCGAGGGCAAAAGTATTTAGAAGAGTTTTCACAATTAATTTACTTTTAGTAGAAAAGCTCGAATGCTGCCAGGAAAATAGCGCTCATGCCAACACGAAACATAACGCTTGCATTTCTAGTTTGAACCCTCAAACCGAATCTTCTTTAAAATTTCTTTAGTAATCCAAAACTCTTATTCAGTTTAGTCCATTTTCATTCTATTTAATCTTCATTAAATTGCATTTTGTAGCTTCTTCAAAAATGCAGCTCATTTTGTTGTTTGTTTTTATTTTGGGTAAATTACGATAAAATAAAACTAGCCGAGCCACTTTTAACAGTTAACATATGCATAGCTGGGCCACGCCCACTTCCACACACTGTCAACAAGAAAACGCCCAACCAAAGTTAACGACAGCGGAAAAAAGTCGAAAAATAAAAAAATGAAACCAAAGCAAAGCAGAGCCAAAGCCAAAGCGAAATTGTGAGAGAAAATTGTTATTTAATTTGTGTGAGTGCTGAACATTTTTGCAGCTGCTTCGGCTTCGGCATCAGCTTCAGCTGCTGTTGCTCAAGTTTTTGCAAGGCAAAAGTTTTTGCGCCCAGCACACGCACTAAACTTTAACACAAGCATAAATTTTGGCACACACACACACACATGCGAGCGCTTAAGTAAGTGCACTTTCCATCCACTATTTTCCTTTTTTGCCTTTCTTCAAAATTCATATGCACATTTATTTTATTCTTAGTTGCATATGCAAGTAGGTGCAAGCTCTTCTCGTTGGGTTCAGCTTCTTGGCATAATTTCAGGCGCCCGACTTAAACGAAGCGTAAAGGCAACGAGTTCATTATGGCAAACAGCAGAGGGAGGAGGAGGAGAAGGAGGCGGAAGGACAAACAACATATGCATAATGAAGATTTCTTTTTTTTTTGTTCTTTTTCTCCTGGAACTAATCAAAAATGTCAGGCCAAAAGCAAACGATTGAGGTCATAATTAATATTCTCTTTGTCAGCGCATTTTTTTTTATTTTGGCATTTGACTTGGTAATTAAAAGAGCTCAGGTAATCAGGCTGTGAAGGAAGGAGAGGGGAGAGGAACGAACCCGTATATTTAACATTTTAACAACTTAAAAACGAAACGGAAACTTTGTAGACGGCAAGCAGAAAGTTTTCTTGGAAAATTCTTTTCTTTGTATTTTGTTTAATTTTACAAGCAAACACAAATAGTACAAGTCCTGCCCAAAGGAATACACGTCTCGTCCTTTTCAGAGTCGTAAATTTAATCTATTGTGTGTGCTTTATCAAACTCTACCTGTCTGTGATATCCTGGGGAA
Source organism: Lordiphosa mommai (assembly GCA_018904225.1). Taxonomy (NCBI): domain Eukaryota; kingdom Metazoa; phylum Arthropoda; class Insecta; order Diptera; family Drosophilidae; genus Lordiphosa; species Lordiphosa mommai. The sequence goes on from JAEIFT010000070.1 coordinate 684,227, forward strand.
TCCTTTGCTTGATAAATATGACTATCTACCCTCCTGCTCCCTCCCTCCTCGGTTGTTTATTTGTGTTAAGCGTTAACGGCAACGCCTTGTCGTCTCCCTCTCTCCCTGTCCTTTGCGTATTTTGTTTACCCAGCACTCAATTTCGCAGTTTTAATGACAAAATGTCTTACCTTGAAATTGCAGGCGAGAGCATTATAAGTGTTGTGTGTCCTGTCCACATGGCCCCCACCTCAACCCTCAGCTCTCTCAGCTGGAGCGACTTTGTTTGATTGCTTGGCTTGGCTTGGCTTGTGTGTTCCCTGTTTGGATTGCACTCAAGGGTAAGCTTGGCCAAAAGCTTTGGCTGCCACTGTCAGCTCCCACAGAAGAGCACTTGCCAAGTTTTATTGTCTCAATGTCCACTTAGCTTTCGCCTCAAGACAACTTAAGACTCTCTCACTCTCTCCCACTCTCTGCCCAGGATGAAGAGTTGAAAACTCTGCTTAATTTCCGGCCGCATGATTTCCAATTTTTCTGATTGGAATTGCTTCAGTTTCAGACTGTGGGTGCCAAGTCATCAATCATGCGTCGTTTTTCCACACGCCCAGTCAAAAGATTTTCTGACAAGTGTCAAGGCGACAAGAGAGAGACACGAGATAAATCGGAAAGATGGAGACCAAAAATCACATGCAAAGTAAAATGTCGAAGTTTTTGACAGCAAGAAAATAAAACTTTTCATTTGTTTTGCCATGTTCCGAAACTGCTGTCAAAGTTTTTAATGTTTTTTTTTTTTTTGCTTTTTTATGTAACTCGTCGCTGCTGTCACCTGAATACCCCGGCAAAAGTAGGCTAAAGTGGGCCACACCCTCTCTCTACTCAACCCACTTAACGTTATAAAAGTTCACTTAACTAATTGTGACTTCACTTGAAGTGAGTTGTGTTTGGTACATAGGGGAAGTTAGCTGGGTTTTAGTTGGTCTAAGTGTCAGAATACAAATTTCTATTTCAGTTAAGTTGGAAATTAAACACGAGAGATTTCACTTTCTGTTACAGTTTCAAAACATGTTGCTAATGTGTGTAACTAGCTAGTTTAGGTTTCTAAACCGACAACACGCAAAGTTTGTAGGTCGTTTACATCATCAGTAGACTTCTTTATAAACCATAGGCCTTTCGCTGTCAAAATTTCATTTTTGTTAGCCTTATTATAAGAAAGAAGATTGCCTAAAAAATACATTGAACCATAGAAACAAACTCAACCAAGAAATAAACCGATTAATTGTTAAGATCCAGATCTAAGTTAATTTCTAAAAACCAGCTTATCTTTAAAATCTGATTTTGATTGGAATTTGATTGAATTTGATTGGAAATAAGTAGTTTGTGATGCAACCAACCCCGATGGACCGATTCGGTTTGGGTTTTTTGGGTCTCTTGAACAGAACCTTCTTTATTGCTGATCTTCCTAACTTGAACCCGAACCGTAACCCATGTATTTGGAAAGGATTTGGTGCAAATAAGTACTTTACTCACTTTTATAACAACTTATGCCATTTCGGAGCATTTTCTACTAAAGACGCGTTCTGAAAACCATATCCAAATTTTTTAAACTTCGAGTTAAGTTAAGGAAATAGCAATGAATGTAAAAGAGTAACTTATTTCTTACGTATATATATTTCAACTGGTAAAACAGGAATAAATACGCTCAGAAAAATAATCGTACATATTAGAATTTCGTAAGTTTTTATAGAAAAAAATTCGAAAAAGCGGAAAAACTTTTCTTTGGAAAATATAAACCCTCTTATTAAATGTAAAAGATTTCTAAGTCTTAAAGAATCCTCCCTTGAATATAGAAATGTTATAAAAATGATAATACATATTTTAGAAATGAAGTTTCTGGATTTTATTCAAAGGGCAAAGCCGGGTTTACTAGGCGTATTGGGCCCCAAACCTATTCATATAATTTAAGTATGTAGTTTTAAAGAACATCAACTGAAAGTAATTTATCGATTTTTTTATACCTCTGGTACAACACAAGCGTTTTTCGGGCCAACTAACTATTTTAAAAATTCCCACATTTTTATGGCAAATTATTCTGGAAGAGTGTTGACATGCCAAAGTCGACACTCACCCACAATAATTTTTCTGATTTTTAAAATGAAATCCGTTACTAACAAACTTCACATTTTTTTCTAGACTTTTAGTTGGGGTACCACTTTTAAATTAAACATGGTTGATTGTCATTGCAAGATAGAATATGTATAATTTTAATATAATTCTTGAAGGTGTGAAAGGTGGTTAAAAAACTAAAATGGACCATAGTATTATATTATGGGCTCATATCTATCGAAATCGCTAAAGATCTCTATTTTTCACGGAGATACGGCCGATTTTAGAGCGGATTATTTCGAACCAAAATCGGAGTACCGTATCGGAACCGAAAACCGTAATAAACTGAAAACCGATTTAGAACCTTTAACCAAAATTCTCATTTCGGTACGTACCGGAACCGGTACGGATTAATCCCTGCTCAGGACTGAACCTTCTGTAAAATGTTCGAGAATTGCCGTCTTAAATGAAACAAAACAAATGTCACAGCAGATAAACAGAGACATTGCGATCGAAGGGAAGGGTCCTCCAAAACATATTTTCATTTGATTAACACGATAATAGTGAAGAATTCCTATCTTAAGTCCTAACTTCGAAGGCGACAATTGCAATCATTGCCATATTAATATACACGGATGACTCTAAACCAGACCCGGCCAAGTCATAGCCACAAGGGGCCTAGCGCATTCGTGACTTTTACAGACGCGAGACGAAGTCATGGGCTGTGTTATTCGATGAGCACAGAAAAACTTGATTTTGCACTCACCAACTCAATCACTTTTTTCTCTACTGCGGCCCTGATTCTATCTCGATGACAAGGTAGGAGGAAGAGTATTTTACACAGAAATAGGTAGAGAAATTTCATTTCGACTCCCAGATCAATGCAGTTTGTAGCTAGCAGAATTGGTAGCCATCCAGGAAGCAGCCAACTTACTGTGCTCCTCATCGAAGATAATCAAGCAGATCTCAGAGCTCTTTACTCTTACACTAACAATCCAAGACGCTTACAAAATGCCTTAGATTTTTTTATGAGATCGCTTGGTATACCCTTATCCAAGTCGTCTGGGATACCGCAAAACATTGAGGGAAACGAGTCAGCTGATAAACTAACTAGACAGGATACTACCATTCAGCTCCTCCTACTTGTGAAGAGCACGATAAAAATGCACTGGGCCTCTTATATGCTATTCACAAGTACCGAAACCTGGCGCTTAGCTACGAAACGATAAAAAGACTTTCTGGTTAGCAGTAAGGTTTATTTTTGTTTTCTGTTGTTGCTGGACTGCTCCCAAATTCAAGTTTCATGCCCACCTCTGCTTTAGACTAAGCTTCTGTGTGCTTTTCAATCAAATCTAAGTAATAAATTTGAAGTTATTGTCAGATGGTGGCTCCAAGAGCTCGAGGCACTAATGATACGAAATCGTAAGCTTTCTATTTTCCTGTAATTAAGTTAACTTAAAACAATATTAACCCATAGCTTAGCTACTTATTGCCCTAACTTCAGCTAATTTATGTCAGGGTTTACCCCACTAATTAACTTAAAGTGATTTTGGCTTAACCGAAGTTCCATTATTTCACACTTGAGTTTAAAATTTAGCCTTTCTAATCCTCACTTAAGCTCGCGTCCAGTCTTTCCGTCACATTGTTACTTACCCTTCACGGAGACCGTCACACTTTGCAGCACCTCCAGTTTCTTTTTGTTGGCCACCGGTTGGCCTACACACTTATAAATGCCCGCATCCTGATACATCACATCCTTGAGCGAGAATTGTCCTGTGGGTTGCGAACTGCCATAGCCCAGACCACGCAATCGTGCCGAAATGGGATCCAAATGCGACCAGCAGCCCAGGGAGCCTAAATGGGCGGAGGAGAACATAAAAGTCATTGCCTAATTTAATTAATTGACTTTCTCGGATGGGGGTCGAGACTTTAATTTCTTTAATTGATGCGCAGTCACGCCCACTTTCCGTGTTTCCCATTTGCCCCAAAAAGTGAGCAAAGTAAATTGCACGCATAATTAATTTTCAATTGCGCTAATTAATGATGAAGAAACAAATGGGGAAAACGAAAGCCATTTCCATTTCTATTTTCGATGCGAAATTTAATTACAAGTCAGACACATTTTTCGTTGTGCCTTTGATCTATTGGCTGGCCCCCCCCTCCTTACCTTGCGGACATTGTAAAGTAACAGCTCCGCCCAGTTGCACCTCCAGTTGCCCCTTGTTGGGATTATGGGAGGCAGCTGCCACCGAGACATCCTGATCATCGGGCTCCGAGGTAACATCCACTGAGTCATCTGAAAATGAATATTTAAAGTCAGTTCGTGGCACATGTTGATGATCAGCCTGTCAGCGATTGTCAAATGTGACAATATTTCAATGACAGAAGGACTAAACAAATTGTAGCAGCGAGCGGAGGACACCTGAGTCATCCTCTGAACACAATGACTAGGCAAGCGGGAGCAGCGATTTCTTTTTTCGCTCGAATTGCTGCCGCTGCTGCTGCTCAGGTAGCTGGAAAATTGTGTGGCAAACCGCAAGACCTCGCAGATGCTTCATTCTAATAAGAAAAATTTATTTATGTCATACACTTGGCATATTTTGTGCTTAGCGACAACCCGGAGACCTGCTTTAAATTTCCCTTTGTGTGTGTGTGTGTGTGTGTGTGTCATACACTTTATGGCCATGTTCATATTACAATATAAATTACAATTTATGCTGACATGCGCCTAAAAGTACGCCAAAGTCTTTGTTTGAGGCCGGATAATATAACAAAAAAGGAAAAAAAGAAAAATTATGATAAAACGCAAGAATTTTGCACACATAAGCCTTACAACAATTTTTGTGTGTGTTTGAAAACTTTTTTCCTAAAAACAACAACAACAACAACATTTAGCAATTACCCAGAGAAACCCTCGAAATTCGTTTCAGATTTGTCTGCTCGAGCCACAATTAATTGCCAGCTCTGCCTCGAATGTCAATCAGGAGGGTTCGGTTCGGTCAGCCACCCCCCTGGCCAAAACAATTTTATTGCTGACAATAGCGCAAAAATTCTGTCAGCGGGGGACGACGGGGCGTGGCGTGTTACTTAGTCAAAATCACGTAGTTATAAAATTTTTTTATTACACTCTTCATCCTCACCCCCTCCCAACCCCGCTTACAACACAAAGCAGCCAAGCTTAAATTGACAAGTGACTAGGTGAGATGGGGAGGGGCGAGGGGTGGACGACAGACAGAAATAAGAAGAACTGTCTCTTCGGGAAAATGTCTAATGAGCTCAGCTCAACTGACAGACATTTGTCAATGGACTTGCCCGGAGGCCTGTTGGAGAGCCAGCGATAAGAATTCTGTAGAAAAGGGGGTGGCCGAATGGGGGAGGGGTAAATGGCATTGCCATCAAGTAAGAAAAAGTAAGCACTGAGCTGTTGTTTTATGATTTTAGCTCAATTTAAGCACTTTGACCAAAAATCAAAGCATACACTTTTGGGCTTCGAAAATAGTCATAAAAATATACTCTGGTATATACTCTACTTTACTTCTCTGAAAGTTAATAAAGTAGTTAGAACAGGGCCGACAAAAAAATGTGCTTGTGTTAGTGAGCCACCACAGTCGACAGCCTATTGACTTACAAAATCAAGTTTTTCTGTGTACACCGATTCACACAACCATTCACTTTCGGCTTGTGTTTCTGACTTTTGACTCCGGTGGCTATGAGCTGGCTGGCCTTGAGTTAAAACCATTTTGCACTCATATTTTTACTCATTTTAATTTTTAATGCAAATACAAATGCTGGGGCTTCATTTTTAGGCAATATATTATACGATATTTAAATTGTTCACATATTGAGAAAATTTGTGCTGATATATCTTAATATTCGGCGCATCATTCTAAAATCAATCGTCAATAATAATATAATACCAGGCAGCGAGATCCAGTTTAAAGAAGGGGGTAGAAGTGATTCTGAATGATTTTCGTGTTCATATTACGAATCTGCTTATGAAAAAGTTCCATCACTTTAGATTTTTGGAAGTTTGAGCAATTTTAAAGTAGCCAAAAATTATTTAGAATTTAGAAAAAATTCAAACACAATTCTACGAGTTTTTTTTAACGAATATATACAATTTTGTATGGCTATATCTGCTAAACTCCTTCGAATTTTTGGAAACGGTTTGAATGTGATAAAAGGGGAATGTTTAAGCTATTATAATAATAAAAAACTAAAAAATCAAAAAATTAACATTTTTTCAAAGGCATAAGACCCCAAAAAGGGTTTATTGAGTGCTTCCTCCAGCAAGAACTATGCTCCACTAAAATGGCTATATCTGCTAAACTACTTCGAATTTTTGAAAACGGTTTGAATGTGGAATATAATTTTCAACATAATTTCCCAACTACTACTGAATTTTTGAAAACGGTTTAGGGTAAAGGGAATGTCCAAGCTATAATAATAATGCAAAATTAAAAATTTTACCCTATTAAACTTTAAAAAAAAAATTAAAATTTTTTCAAAGGCATAAGACCCCTAAAAAGGGTTTATTGAGTGCTTCCTCCAGCAAGAACTTTGCTCCACTAAAATGGCTATATCTGCTAAACTACTTCGAATTTTTGAAAACGGTTTGAAGGGGATAAAAAGGGAATGTCCAAGCTATAATAATAATGCAAAATTAAAAAATCAAAAAATTAAAATTTTTCAAAGGCATAAGACCCCAAAAAAGGGTTTATTGAGTGCTTTCTCCAGCAAGAACTTTGCTCCACTAAAATGGCTATATCTGCTAAACTACTTCGAATTTTTGAAAACGGTTTGAAGGGGATGAATATGGAATGTCCAAGCTATAATAATAATGCAAAATTAAAAAATCAAAAAATTAAAATTTTTTCAAAGGCATAAGACCCCAAAAAAGGGTTTATTGAGTGCTTCCTCCAGCAAGAACTTTGCTCCACTAAAATGGCTATATCTGCTAAACTACTTCAAATTTTTAAAAACGGTTTCAAGGGAATGAAAATGAAATGTCCAAGCTATAATAATAATGCAAAACAAAAAAATCGAAAACAAAATTTTTCAAAGGTAGAAGACCCCCTTAAGTAATGTCATTCCAATTCTATACAAATTTCTAGCCTACATTCATCCTTTGAGCATTGCCACTTTAAGCCAACAATTCAAAGCTTGTCGTCAAAATGTAATATCGTTGTTAAAAACAAATGTTTTCACAATTGTTTGGGACATTATTTTTGAAAGCTTAGAAATAGTGCTAATTATTTTCATGTAAAGTCCAAACAAAAGTAATCTACACTTCCCACAAAAAAATGTCTTAAAACTATAAAAATATAAATTTTTAGCAACTTTTTTGAGTATTTTACAAAAACAGATTATTGTTAAGCATACGTAAATCATCTAAAATTACCACTCAATCTACTCATTCTGATTTCAAAGCTCTACAAAAGTGATTGCATTTATAGCATTGTGCCGAAAATAATTTTTATGTGATCTGAGAATTGGCCTTAAGTATAAATATCAAATTTCTAAAGACATTGTTATAACTTTAGTGGCACGGTGTATAAACCGTCAGCCATATGTTCCTCTCTTCTCTGTGTGGGTACTACATAGGGCTGCCCCAAAATGTAGGCAATGTAAATGACAGTTCTTAGGTGCCTTAGTGCCTTAGGACAGTTGGCGCCAAGAAGCAGGCAATAGAAATTATAGCTCTCTATTCCTTAGAGGCCCTAAAATGCAGGCAAAAAAAAAAATTTAAAGGCTATTTTGGACAATAAATTAATAATTAAGGGTTGAAATATCTGAATATATTGGCACTACTTCTTGCACATAAACTCTTTGGACAGCTACATAAAATGCCCTTTTATACATAAGTTACATTTTCAAACTTTTTGTTGTTGTTAATAGTAACAAATTAGATTTGCCATATTGTAGTCAAGTTCTTTTGGACAGTTTTGTACATGGCAGAACATATGTAAGCTGAAATTAAGTTTGACAATTTATGATTAATAAAAGTAACTTTGCCTTCTTGGACTCACACTCACTCCTTCCACTCCATTCAATCGCCGCATTAACTAAGTGTATCCAGTACAACAACTTTATCCAACATTTCCCCAACGCACACACACATTCATAATTCTCAACACTTGTTCCACGCATATTTTGCTCCTCAATGGCCATTCATAAAAGTCGTCTCCTCCTTCGCCTCCGTCCCCACTCACTCAGCCATTCAAGTAGAAAAGAAAGCAAATAAACAAAAGCAAACAAATGTGCATCAAGTACCGTCCATATGGCGACAGTGAAACAGAAGCCCGAGCAAAGGAGAGACTCTTGTGAATATCTTTTGGAAGCATAAATCCTAACCCCACAAATATGAAGAGCAAACGGAGAGCAAACACTAATGCAAACACAGAAGAATCAATATGCCACAGGACACACAGGCACAATATTCAATGCGACGGGGGGGAGTTTTGCTCGATTCTCGCCACCAATCATTAATCATAAAGCATCATCATCAGGCTGCGAACGAGGGTAAGAGGACTTGGCCTGCCAGTCCCAGGAGTCGAACCCAACTCAGGGCACATCAATATGTCGACACATTCACACGAGCAGCCCTTGTCCGCCAAAAAACTGTGAGCATTTGCTGTTCTGGGTTTCACTTTCATTTACATTTAGAATTTCGCGTTGCCTTTAAGTTGCATTTCCATTTCTTGACTCACTCTTCATATTTATTCATGAATATGAGAAGCTGCATCATCAGAGGCAACAATCAGCTTAACTTACCAGCTTCATAAACAGAGTCGGCGGAAGCAAAGTAAAAGTCAAGGAGCGCAGCTGCAGCTGGCAGAAGGAGGGGAAGGGTTTATGAAGTGGCTCTGCGGTGGATGCATTTGATTGCGTTTGTGTCTTGGTTATAAATTTTAATTTTTTTTCCTTTTCGCTGGCAGCAGCCACTGGAATTTGTTCCAAAAGGAATGGCTTGAGATGGGGTAAGAATTTTCAGTATACGCGATTAATTTGCAATGAGCTGAAATTGAAGATGATTGCAAAGTACAAAAAAAATAGTAGGAGAATAAGTACAAAATTATGGCTTATGAGTGGAAGCGAAAAGTAAATGGGAAAAGTATGCCAAGTGAAGAGAAATGGTAGAAAGAAAGCGAAACACAAAACTCCAAAAATTGTAAAGCATGCTTTTAGGGGTCATTAAATAAATTGAATGCGAAAAGTGAACATTTTTAGTTAGAAATTTAATATGGCAAGAGGCAGAAATACGAGAGGGGATTTAATAGGGGGCTGAGGGCTTTACAGTCCCGAAGGGTCAAGCCCAGCTTCTGTCAATCTCTTGGCTTGTGAGCTTTTCCTTTTTGCACAATTTTTTGACTTAAAACATATTAATCTAGGCCTAATCTAACCTATAAAATCGGTTAAAAAACACAGATGTTTTGGAAGTAGAATGCATTTCTGACAGAAAACATTTTAAAAGAGTTTTCTCAAAGCTTGAAAATATTTTGCATATTTTTGGCATATATTAATCCCTTTCTTTACATCCCCAGTTATATATAACTGTCCAAGTTTCTTAGCTCTGCCCCGATAAAATTTAATCTCTTGACAAATTTACATTTATTTCATCAAACATAAACATAAAAATTTCTCATACCATTTAAACGGCATTTGTCCACAAATGAGTTTTTAATACTTCTTTTAGCTTGTCCAAAATAACAGCAAAATTCCAAATGAGTTTTGTGTAACAAAAAAAAAAAGAAGTCAAATAAAATTTTATTGAAAATCTTTTTCTACCCTCAAGGAACCCCCTCCTCAACACATACCGAAACATAATCGCTGGCTATAAAAACAAAAGCAGCAAACAGAAAAACTAATAATCGTGTGCGCCGATAAACACACGACGGAGAGAGAGAGAGAGAGCGAGCGAGCGAGTGGTCCAAGGGCGGAATAAACAATAAAGTTAAACCGCGATAACCAGCATGACAAAGGATAATGTATAACATAAGCAAGGACATTGCCGATTGGCCCTAGACGCCAGTTGAGGCGTAAGAAATGAGCGAAATGGGAAACTGGGGTGAGTGAATGCGAATGCTTACGCTAGCGTGTAAAATTAAATTTTATTGTAATGCTCGTCCTTCCATTTGAGGGGTGGGTGGGTGCAGAGCGACTTTTCTTTTATCCAGCTACTTCGAATGTTTTTTCTTTTCGGACCATTGTTTTGTAGTTTGGTATTTGTCTCAAAACTAAAGTGTTTGACAGTGTTTTTAGGGATGAGGTTTTTGATGGTTTCGATGAAATGCATTTTCATAACAGTTGGTTGCTCAAATTAGTTTTGGGGTCAGGGCAATGCAATTTTTGACAGAGCTTCGAGGGCCAAGGGTTGACCGCAAAAGGTCCTTGAAGTATATTGAAAAGGTTAAATTCGAAAGTTGTGTTTAAAATGTGGTAGATTATCGTGGAAACCCTAAATAAAAATTAATTCATAAAATAAGTAAAAGAAACGATAAGGCAAATCCAACCAAGTCTGTGAAGAATCTTAAATATACTGGCAAAAGCTCGTTTGACTTGATTTTTTTAATTCTATTTATAACGAATTAAGATGTTAGATTAGAAAAAGACAACATAATGGGCGCGTTCAGCAGAAGAACTTGCTTCCTGATCAATGATATATTTTTATACACTTGAAAAGTGTATATTAATTTTTCCCAGAAGTTTGTAACGCATAGAAATATTCATTTCCGACCCCATAAATTATATATATTCTTGATCAGGACGACGAGCTGAGTTTATTTCAGCTTGTCCGTCCGTCCGTCTGTCCGTCTGTCTGTCTGTCTGTCTGTTTCTACGCGAACTAGTCTCTCAGTTTTAAAGCTATCGAGCTGAAATTTTGCACAGAGTCTTCTTTTTACTGCACGCAACTAATATGTCGGAACCGGCCGGATCGGATGACTATATCATATAGCTGCCATAGGAACAATCGGTCTAAGAACTAGTTCTAGTTAGAAAAACTTTTTTGTTTTCCATCGTAGCGTCACTAATCTTGGTATATGTTAGTTTTATATGCTTCCACATTATTCTGGAAAAATTTATCAAAATCGGACCACTATAGCGTATAGCTGCCTTAGGAACGATCGGTCGAAAAATAAGTCTTTGTGAGAAAAACTTTTTTGATTTCCATCGAAGCGTCCCCAATCTTGGTATATATTAGTTTTATATGCTTTCACATAATTTCGAAAGAATGTATCAAAATCGGCTGACTATAGCATATAGCTGCCATATAAAGGGTCGGTCAAAAAACTACTTCTAGTGAGAAAAACTTTTTTGTTTTCCATCGTAGCGTCTCCAATCTTGGTATATATTAGTTTTATATTCTTTCACATAATTTCGACAAAATTTATCAAAATCGGATGACTATAGCATATAGCTGCCATTGGACCGATCGGTCGGAAAATGTTTTTTACTAAGAAAAGTTTTTTTTATGGTATCAAATTTTTATTATCTATGATTTAAAAATTTTAAATATTTGATATCTATATCCTATATATATTTTACCGGTTAAATCAGTTGGAGTAAAGTTTTTCAAGTGTATTAAAACTTCGGCACAGTCGAAGTTAGCTTTGCCTTCTCGTTTTTCCTTTCGTCAATAATTTTTTATAACTTAATATTCTGTTCATTTTCTTGGACTTGACCTAAAAGTCTAAATAAACTGCCGAATGTTTCAACTAACTGAGAAGTTTATGAACCAAGGTTTGAACCAATACCTACAGGTTTAATAAATTTAGGAACCCATTCAGGAAAAGAACCTCAGACTTAAAGATGGGTCTTCAGGTTGACAGTCTAAACTTTCGGATAGCACAACGCCTCATACGTATTTATGTCAAGAATTGAGCATTAATAAAGCTTAATCGTGAACTTTGCTTGAATTATTAGTTTCACCTTTCCAACGCCGCTTTTACTTGAACTATTAGACCCATTTCGGGAGCTAAAACTTTTTACTAATTGCACTTTGTTAGGCAAACATCATGCATCGAGACCCACTCAACATTAATTAGCCTCAATTCGAACTTTAACTCATTAATGAGCCGGGCAAACAGAACGAGAACGAAACTTCAATACCTGAGCCCCAAAGTCAATAGCCCAGATGTAACCATCCAGTGTACCACCATCCCCCCCCCCCTACTCATCCCCCCTCTGTTGACGTACGTGTCAAATTAGCGACGTTTTAACAAGCTCAATGCCAGTTCGGTCCGGGCAAATCAATCACTGGGAAGTGGCCAGCTTCAGCTTCAGCGCCAACGGAGAACGGAGAAAACTTTGAGCAACTGCCTGAAATTGCCTGTTCGCTGATTGCTTTTTCATTGCATTTTGTCCGCGCAAAGTTTTTCCTACCTTTCTTTTCTTGTTCGCCATTTTCCAGCCCAATGAATGGGCCGCCGAGTCGTCGAAGAAAACATATCGTCAGCAATTAAGCCGGCATTCAGACGATGGCACAACGTCTGTCTGGGATTTTATTCCGAGATTTGTCTTTCGGCTTAAATTTCTGCAAAATTTGTGGGGAAAACAATATTTGGTGCCATTTATCATATATATATCATCTTCCTGGGGATATTATTGGACCTTTTCAAAGTTTATCCACACTCGCTCGCGCCTTGTGTCGGAAATGGGGTTTATTTGCCGCCGACTGTTGCCAGAGTTCGATTTGCCATTTTGGCATTTTCTTTCGTCGAGAAACGTTTTTACAAATTGATTTATGTGCTTAACATGTTGCCGGGAGTCCCTTTTTTTATTTGCAGCGGCAGCAGCAGCCACGTCTCTTACAATTAGATTTCAAAAGTATTTTTTTTTTTCCTTCTTTGCGGCCATCAATCATCGATAATGTCGAAGGCCTCACTTCTTGGCCTGTTTTATTTTTTTTATTAATAAAGCATTTGTTTTAGCCCTAATGAGCAGCGACAGGCGGCTGTCAGGAGTAGAAGGTGGCAGCACTTTGTCAACTTGTTATTACCAATATTTTATTTTATTTCCCATTTTTTTTGTGTCTCGTTAGATAGATGAACATTTTGCTAAACGAATTTTGTAGATTTAATGAGCCTGAAAATGAGTTTTTGGCCCTAAGACTTTCATTGGCTAATCGAATTTGATTTGCTTTTAGGCAACTGACAGCCACATAAATTCAATAAAATTATTTACAAGCATTAACACGCGTTTCGAGCATAAAAAGCGCCCGCAAATGAGAAAATATTGACAGCAAAATGGCGCACCACCCACCGATGCCATTTTGCATACATGTGGCAACATCCCCAAAAAAAAAATGTCACGGTCGCCATGTGCTGCGTTGGTCGTAAAATTCACGCTGATTTCGCCACTTTTTCACTGGTAATTTCGTTGCGCAGACATTTTTATCACCAAAAACTAATGGGGAAAATATGATGCTTAGGCAATTTCACGCATACGCGCTCTAATTTCACTTTGAAGTACTCACATCTTACGCTCAGGTAATAGCCAATTGAGGAATATTGAAAGTTCAGATGCCGCGAGGTGCACTTGTACCAGCCGGAATGTTCACGCCGTATCGAGGTGAAGTTAAGGAAGCCATCGCCCGTTTGCGGCACCTGCAGAGAATTGAAAAGGGGGGAAAATGGGAAATGAGTTTCCACGCTCGTTATGCGTAAACAATTTTTGGTAATTAAGGCTAGGCAAATAGTTTGCGACAACTGCACGAAAATCCATTTAAAACTTGCTCCTTGCTCTCGACCAAGAATCACACACAAAAGCCCCGGCCTACGTATGCAGGGCGCAAGTTTTTTGTTCGTCTTCGGCTGACTTACCGGCGTGTCACCATCGTCCTTCTGCCAGCGTGGCGTACTTGGTGGATTCGAGTCGACATCGCACTTGAGGCTAACTTCGATGCCCTCGCGCAGTGGATAACCAAAGCCAGGTGTACGCGAAATGGCGAATGAGGGTGTGTCTGCAAAAAACAGAGGGAGAGGGAAAGAATAAGTGTGAGAGAGAGAGAGAGATGGAGAGCATCGGTTGGCAGATGCTTATTTTAGCAGTTTGACTTCGGTTAGTTATTTTTTGGGAAGACAGCTACAAAATAGTTTTTTAATTAAAAAAAAGTGTTGCAAGACCAAAAACTTTTATAATTAAACTAAAGGCAAATATGTCATTTCGGGCTAGTTTCCTGTTTTGAATCAAAAGTGGAGAGAAAAGTAAATAAGAAGATTCTGAGGAGGGGAAGTTTTGGGAAAAGGGTCTACTGAAAGTACTTAACTATATACAAAAGCCTGGTACTTAAATTAAAAAGTAGTTCTAATTCTTCTTTTCCTTCAAACTGTATTTTAACTCAAACTACAGAGTCGTAGGGGAATGTGTTAATAAGTAAGTTGACAATCAAAATTTCGTTCGTTTCGATCGGTGTTTGCTAACATATTTAATTTCAAGCTTATTTAGTATTTAGCGAAATTGGAATGAGTAATTTTTCTGATCGCCATAAATACAATTACAATGAAAGTGAGTCGATATAAAAGTAAATCAAAGTATAAAGTTTCTGCATTATGTGATCAACTTCGTCAAAGACAAGTTAACATAGACTGACAATTTAAGACGCCGCTCTATTTCAAAACCGTTTGATGTTAAAGACAATAAAGAGGATAACCTCAACATATGTTATTTGTTCCTAAACCTTCCCAAAATTCTCGCTTCACTCTGAAAATATATTCTCAAAGCTTTTCAGAGAATGCGCTCTGAGAATAAGCATTGGGCTGCCAGATCGTTTTTCAAAAACTGCTGATATATTCTCGTAGGGGGTCTTAAAATATAAAACATGTTTGATAATTCAAAGAGTTATTAACTAAAATGTATTTAAAGATCTCTAAAAAGCAAAACAGAAATAATTTGGAAAACTTTGCGGAGAATGAACAAGTTGCGGTCAGGATGAAACCTATTCAAAGAGATTTGGCTAACCGATTGCCATGCAGCCGTCACTTCATCCTCCGATATACAAAATGCACGCAGGAAATCAACCATAACCTCTTCATTTCACATAGAGTCTTCCTTAAATTTTATTGAAATTTATTGTACAAACTCTTTAGCCCGCTATTTTTGTAAGCAAACCACAGCTGACATTAACAGAGTGACCATTTCGAATTCAGTGACCGATGAAAGACTTTATGCTGTTGACGGGACACACTGCACTCTCAAAGGCCGTTCTTAGAATTATGAAGAAATTAGGAAAGCATTGTAGTTAGAGCAAGACGGACATAGTCAAAAAAGAACTCTGAGAGCGAAAATGACAGCAAACAGCTGACTAAGTTTGAGTGAAAAGATTGGTGTCGTCTTAAATTGCCTTAATTCTTCTATGAGTTCGTGAAAGTGCTAGTGAAATTATTCTGATATTTTAAATATTTTAACTATTAATTTAATTAAAATTTATTCTTGTGCAAATCCAAATATGAAACCCCGAATTCCTATAATAGCCATAGGATCTTAAGGGTGTCTTCTAACTTTTGAAAAAAAAAATTTCGAATTTTTGTTTTGCATTCTTATTAAAGCTTGGTCATTCCTCTTTCAACCCCTTCAAACCATTTTCAAAAATTCGAAATAGTTTAGCAGATATTGCCATTTCAGTGGATAAATGTTTTTGCTTAAGGAGGTCTTCTACCTATGAAATTTTTTTTTTTTTCGTTTTTTTTGTTTTGGCTTATTATTATAGCTTGGGCATTTCCCTTTCATCCCCTTTAAACCATTTTCAAATATTCAAAATATTTTAGCAGATATATTCATTTTAGTGGAGCAATGTTCTTGCTAACGTGAGTATTTTCAATGTTTTTTGACCTGGTAGCCATGATTGCGCCAGTTCTACCAAACCGATTTTGATCAGCCATGCTGCAATCGACCGAATTATGTAATTCGGCTCGTACTCAATCAAAAAATTTTTTTTTTTTTTTACACTACAAAAAAACTCACAAAATAGGTTTTCTTTTTTTAAGTGGGTGGAAAATTTTTCAAAATAATTTTTAAAAATATGATTGAGGTACGGGCCAGAATTACATCAATTCTGATCATAACCTCATTTACCGTTTTCATTTCCGATAACCTGGAGTCCCGGAATCATGGCTACCACCTCTACACCTTTTTTTGGGAGACCTTAATTGGCAATGGCAAACCTTTGATTGCAGTTAGGTCATAATTTTCCAACTTGACTTTCGAATAAGAATTTCAAATCTCTTGAAGTTTTTTTTTGAGAGATTTACAACCCAATCGTCGTCTATATCTCGAGAGTTTTCTCTGTCACCCTCGTATAAAATCCATTTTAATACGTCGATAAAGAGACAAATTTGCATCCAAATAACATATGATGCATAAGACTCCTATCATAGTCCTGATCCTGTTCTTGCTCAAGTGTAGGAGAGGTTAATTCATGCAAATTTGTAGTGATTGATCTTCGATTAACTGATTGGGTGATAACAAAGAACTGCAAATCTATTAAGGTTGACATGAAGTCGTCTGCTTAAATCTTTCAGAAATTTTTAAATGCTTATAGTTTCTCTTATAGTTTCAAACAATTGACCTGCTTCCTTTTTTAAACAAAAGGGATTATTAAAAAATCCTTTCAAATAGACAGAAACGAGTTTAGTTTGAGAGATAGGTTGAACAAATTGTATACATTTTATTATAACTCTTTTTTGGTAGCAACCTTCATCGGTCAGTCGATAATTGGTGCCAAAAGCTAGCTATCATGATATATAGTTAGCAGTAGAGCTATGTCGAATTTCGTCAAAAAGGTCTAATGAACTAGTCTTTAAATCAACTAATGAACTAGGTCTCAGTGTTTTAAATATAGTTTACTTATGACCTTTAGTTAATTTTTTGAACTATAGTCAATTTTTTAAGCTTTAGTTCATTTTTAAGTATAGTTATCGTTGAACAATATTTTATTTGAAGAACTAGTTCATTTTTTGAACTATTTTTTATTTGTGAACTATATCATAAAATGTTAATTTTTGAGCTATATCATAAAATGAACTGTAGTTCATTTTATATATCATAAAATTAACAATAATAAAAAAAATGTAAAAGTAAATAGTTCTTTAAAAAATTCACTAATGAACTAGGTCATTAAAATGAACTAGATTCTCTAACTCTAGTTAGCAGCTGTCAGTTTTAGGCACTGTATGCCTATCCTTCTATCCTTGGGCTCTTGAAGTGTGTTCACTTTCCGAACAACTGTTTTATTGTAAATATATTTTTGTAATTAGCATTTAATACCCAACTGAACATTAACTCCACAACTAAGTAGCTTATTAACAAATAAAAGTGATTTATATTAAAAAATTTCCCCCTGCAGCTGTTATTGTATATCTTGAGTATTATGGCACTTAGTACTCGATTTTTCCGTTTCGTCTTTCCTCTACTTCAGACTGTCAGTAAGTTAATTAAAAACTTAATGAAAGCTCGGTCGCTGGTATTCCTTGCATTTCAATTCCCCCCGCCACGAGACTGGCCTTTTTTGCTTCACAACTGTCGCAGTTATTATGTCGCCCACTTCTGGCACTGCCTGCCCCTCTTCACCTCAATTCCCTTTTTTTTTTTTTTTACATATTTTCGTTGCACTTTCAATTTATATAATTTCACCTTTGCTTTCTTTTATTCCGCTGACTTTGTTCGCTGCAGGTGCATAATAATTTTTCGCCGTTGTTTTTATTCTTTGCCCGTCGACCTGTAAATTGCCCAGCCTCTGGCTGGTGGCGTGTGTTAACTTTAGCAATTTAACTTTTTAATCAACATTTGCTTTTTGGTTTTCACTTTTACTCGCGCAACCCACTGGCAGCCACAGCTCTTACTCTCATTCTCGTTCTCATTCGCATTTGCTCGTTGTGTTAATTAAACAAGGTGCGATTTTTGCTGTGTTTGGCTTTTATTAAAAAGTTCACGTTTTTACATTTAAATATTATGAGTGAACAACGATTTTTTTTATATATGGGGACCCAACCCAGGGCAGTGCCTAAAAGTATGCCAGGGAAAAGTGAACTGTTATATGTACTTTGAACGAAATGCAGGCATGTGACATACGAGTATGTGTGAACTCTTACTATTACTACGTTTGTGCTTATGAAAAATCATGCTTTTTGCCCCTCAAAGTATGCACACTTTATTTTGTTTAATTATTATTTTTTGAACGAGATAATTTAGTCTTTAATAATCCACATGGCGCATTCACTCAGATTGTCAGACCAGTATAAAAATAACAAGTTTTGAGTCTACTAACAAATAAATATTTTCCATAATTATAGCATACTTTAAAGGGCAAAAATCATGATTTTTTTATTTGTTTATTATTTGACTATTTAAATCAAACAGTTTTATACTTAATTTTCAACAAAAGTCTTTATAAAACGCGAGTGTAGGATTTTTTGGGAAACTTGGTAAAGGGTGTTGTTTCTCATCCAGCACCAACCTCTAACTCGGACTACTTATATTCTTTAATTTCGAAACATTTTGGGACATTTTCTTATGTTCCCTTTTTGTAAATCCAGTTGCTTATTGAGAAAATACATGTAGCCTATTTCTATCATATGTGAGTCGTCATAGACACAAGCAAAGATATCTCAAAAGCATCCTAAAAGCAGGCAACATATATTTTTCTCAATGAGCACCTGGAGTTACAAAAAGCGAACAATAGAAAATAACCCTTAGGCTTAAAAGGAAATACTTTTTTGGTTCTTTAAAATATACAAAAATTTTATTCCAACCAAATTCCAATTCTTAGCCTCCACAGTAGTTTTTTTCGTTTGGTTTTAAATTCTCTCGCGTTCTATGCAGTACGGAACATCTTTCCCTAAAATGCGGCATTTTAATGTGCAAGTTGTTGTTAAAGTTTCCGTATGTTTCTGTCTCACTAATAAAAATTCATTCTACTTTATGCAGAGTATTCTTATAAGTTTTCTCACAAATTCTTATTTTAAATTTAACGCACCTTTACCTAGAAAATTTTGATATCAAGCAGCTTTAATTGTTAGTTATAAGACTCATCAATCACAGCTTGTTAACTGAACAAAAATAAGTTTCATAGCGCTTAGCTTTTTGTGTTCTCTTCAGAATGAAAGTCATCATCACCCAACAATTTCCATCCCTCATCCATCACAACAACAACAGCAAAAAATCAATGCCTGCGACCAGGGCGACAATTAGAACGACTCACACTAATTGGCAGTAACAAAGCCACACACACACATACATATGCCTATATACAGGACTCACAGGAGGGACCCCAGGTTAGAACAAAGTGCCACAGTTATTTGCTTTATTAATGCCCGTCAAGCCACATAATGCCATGACAAATGCCAAGGTAGACACATACACCATGAAAATGATTGGAAAATATAGAAAAGCTGTAAGGGATTGGGATTTGCATGGCTGAGTCCTGGCTGGGCATGAAAATTGTAAAAACCGCAATAACAGCAACAGCAAAAACAACAAACAATAACAAACGCGACCCAACCGCAACCGTTTTGCACACACACAAACACACACAACAAAAGGAACTGTAGGAAACTGATTCGTCCTTGTTGTATAAATTAAAATGCACACACATGAAAGCACTTTTACTCCAGAATTCCAGACAGTTTGAGGAGGTTTTTTTTTTTTTTTTTTTGCTGTAATTGTAGGGGCATTTTAATTTTCACTGTTTTTTTTTTTGTTATGCCAGACAGACGACAGTCAACAAACATCAATTTAAATCTGAACAACTAGGTAAATATTTTAGTATTTGCGCACATATTTTTAATTTGCTTCATTTTTGAAAAAAAAAACAAAATTATTTTCCCATTTCCAAGTTAAACAAATTTTGACTTTGCGGTCTACAAGCCCACATGGACTTGTCCAGACAAGGTCCTGACATAAAAGGATAGCCCAATCGAATGGCCATTCATACATATGTATGATGTCTGACGACTGACGGCTGTCTGCATGTCTCACACACACATACACAAACTGAAACATTCTATTGAATAGTTTGGCAAACAACCGACAAACAAATTTCATTTGTCCCCACCCTCTCGATACCATAATCAAATTGTATTAGTTACAAAAGCCCACACAAAACACACACACACAGTCAGAAAGAGAGAGAGAGAGAGAGATGGAAAAATTGAAAAGATTGAAATCAATGTTGCAGCATATTTTTTTTTTTTTTGGAGGCTAACACTAATTAAAAAACATTTGATTTATGCCTATGAATATGCATTGAATGGGGAGGGTGGGTCGTATTATTTACATTTTACATTTTGTCGATGGCTTTTTGACATGGAATTGAATGGATATTTGATTGGCAGTTTGCGATTGCAAACATTTTGTACACATTTGCATTTGGGGAAAATAGAAAAGTAGTCGAAATTCGGCTGGGAATCAAATGAGTGCTCCAATAATATGAGTTGAAATGAGTGGAACTCGGTATAATTGAATGGGAAAGTGAATTTGATACTATACTTTATTCTGGCACTCAAATTAAAATTTGGACATGTTCATTATGTCGAACGGGACTGTCGAACACATTTCACACTCAAATGAGAAAAAGAGGCAAAATAAAACAGATTTTTATTAATTGATAGATCTTAATTAGCCCTATAATTGGAGCTCAAGTTGATTTTAGGCATTTTAAGATTTTAAGGAACAAAAACTGGACTATTCCTTTGTTTTTTAGTCAGTTGATTGTACTTTGGAGTACAATTATTTTGTTCCTAATCCTTTCAAGAATATGAGACTTATGGCCCTTTTTTTTAGTTTTAAAGAAAAGTCAGTCATAACTCGACTGTTTGCAGGATAATCCAGAATATAGTGATGCCTTTTTGAATGATAGTTCAGAAGGACTATTTGCTGGTCAAAGAACATCCTCATAAGTTATGTCGAATTTTGTAATTTTAGTTTAATTTTAGTGACCCATCCTTGCAAAAACTATAAACGATTTGATCTTTTCTTTTCAGATTTTTGTCACGTTTGCAAACAAGGACAGGGCAGAAGATGGCCTTATCGAGATCTTTTTAAGAAGTACTCCCCACTGTGTGCAAAGGATGTGATACTCAGCTTGTCCTTAGGTTAAGCCCATATTTAAGCTAACAACAACGAAACCCTACGAAGTTTAACCGAAACCCAAATGTAAAAATGTACAAAAACTATTTTGAAATAAATAAATGTTTATTGAAATAATACCAAAAAATCGGAAATCTGTTTTAATAACAGGCAAATATCCTGTTGCAGGACATTGGGGGGGTCATTAAGGAATAACACTGGAAAAGGTAAAGTATCCTGGCCTATTTTAGTTAAGAGAAAATTTCTTTTAACTTGCCGGTTTGCAGGATAATCCCGAATTTTCTAGCATTATCCCGAATTAGCTAAGACAACAACCAATTCTTAGCGAAGACAACAACCAACGAACATATCAATTAGCTAAGACCACAACCAACTTGCATATACTTTAGCGAAGACACAAACTAATTAGCGAAGACACCAACCAGTTAGCCAACACATCAACCATATTTGGATTTTGTCTTTGCTAGTAGGTTGGTGTCTTTGGTAAATGGTTGGTGTCTTCGCTATATGTTTCATGTTGTAAAATTGTTTGTTTTAAAATTTGTTGTTGTAATTTTTGTTGTAAAATTTTTTGTTGTAATTTTTGTTGTTGTAATTTTTGTTGTTGTAAAATTTGTTGTTGTAATTATTGTTGTTGTAATTTTTGTTGTTGTAAAATTTGTTGTTGTAAATTTTGTTGTTGTAATTTTTTTGTTGTAAATTTAGTTGTTGTAATTTTTGTTGTTGTAAAATTTGTTGTTGTAATTTTTGTTGTTGTTGTTGTAATTTCAGCCGCTACAGTTTTAAAAGCACTGATCAATTTGAAACTCTAATTTGGCCGATGCTCTAAAACTGTAAAAATCGACCACCACAGTTTTGTAAGCACTGGGTAAAATTTTTCGCACAAACTCAAAAATTCCAAATACCAGGCCAACATAAACGAGTAGTAGGTGGATCTTGAAAAATTCAAGTTGCAAAAAAATTTCATTGCAATTTTGAATGGCTGCCCCTTGAAGCAGGCAATGGAATTTTTTGGAAAAAATTTGTTAAATGGGCAAAAACACAAAATCCTCTAAATCTCAGCTATCCGCAGGACGATTTGCATGTGCTTTGGACAGATGATAGTCCTGTAGAGTAGTATCATTTTGACACCAATTTGATCCTGATCCTGGCCAGGATATGGTTTGAAGGATGGTGCCATCATCTGTTTGCCAAGGATATGTGGCTCATCTAGTATTCGGGGTTCTTTATATCCTTTGATATCTCAGCTATTAGCTTATTCCTGCCAAGGACTCTTCAGTGTCCTTACAAATAACCCAAAAACAAAATGCAACACACAAGAACAATGTCGAAATAATAATAATTTGTTTATTGAAAAACCAACAAAAGAGATCAAAATCTGTTTAAATATTTACATAAAATGTGACAATAAAATAAATAAATAAACTTAAAATTAGGTACAATAAAAAGGTACAATGGGGTGGGATCCCTACTAATTCCTATAGAAATGTGTGTACTGCCTGTTGTCTGCACTAATTGCTCTTGCTCCCTGCTTATGCGATTTAACTGCTTGTTTTCGGGCTACTTACATTGCACATCCAGCAAAAGGGAAGCATTCTGTCGTATCTTCAATGTGGGATGCTCCATCACACACAATATTCTGGCATTGTGATGTGCCCGATAGACGGCCGGCAGGCGGGCCTCACTTTTGGCTCCACTGTTGATTTTGTAGCCGTTTTTGTCCTGCTGTAAAAGAAGAAAAAGAATGATAAAAATTCCATTTAAATTAAATGCTAACTAAGGGGGGTAGGGGTAGGGGGCTGGCCAATTAGTCAAAAGCCTGTTATCAGCGAGCGACATCATTAATTTACATTAAAATACAAGGGCAAGGGCATTGACCCCCCTCTCCCCAACAGTCGGTTGCCTTGGCATGCAAATTTTGTTGGCACAGTTTTCAATCAATCATCGGGGCGGGCTGAAAACTGGGGAGAATGTGTCCAACCAAACACGCAAATTTGTGGCATTTAGGGTCTAAACGACAAACACACACACACACAAAGAGAGACAGAGGCGACAACTTCGATGTGTTTGACAGGTGAGTGGTCGGGGGGTAGTTTATGCAGCGCTTGACCAAAATGTCTGCTTTACATTATGCTCGAGTGCAAGACAAACAAATTTGGGCTTAACCGCAGGGCTCCCTGAATTCAGTCAGCCGGAAGTTCGCTGCTGTTATCCGCACTTAATGTGTTTGTACCGTCCGTTGTCCTCTTGTGGTAAGCAACATGTCCATATGTGTCAGTCAATGTGAAGTTATCGCTTCGCCACTTGCCACTCAAACCTGCTTAAAAGTATCGACCAACTGGGGACTTACCTTTTCGTTTTTGATCTCCTCCAGTTCGAGGACTTCTGCAGAGACTTTCTGGGCATGACGATCCACTCCAGGACTGAGTAAAACTTCCCAGGTTAAAGTGGGACGCGGATTGCCACCCTCACTCACACAGGCTAGATTTAGTTCTGAATTCTCTTTCACGGGCACAAAAATGTTGCCAGCATCCAGGCGTCTGGAGTCGATCAAGAGGTACGGCGGCTTGGGACGATCTGGAAGGAAACAAAAAATATGTTTAACATGATTGATATCACAGGCCAACAACAAAATGATCACTTTTGTGAGCTCTGGCCTTCGTGATGCGAAATTCTGTTCCTGTTCTGTGCCTTGATTCCAAAACTGGCTCTTGTTTTCAAGAAATCGCGGATAATCCATTTTGCAGTTTTTTCAGTTTATGGAAAATTATGCACCAAGCAATTATTTAAGTGAACTTAAACTCTTAGCTCTCTTTTACTTTTACTTTACCCCCAAAAGAATGCCACTTTAAATTTGGTTTGCTCAATTTTCAAACAAATTATGCACAAAATGCTTAAGTTTTCCATTTGATGA
This sequence comes from Lordiphosa mommai, assembly GCA_018904225.1. Taxonomy (NCBI): domain Eukaryota; kingdom Metazoa; phylum Arthropoda; class Insecta; order Diptera; family Drosophilidae; genus Lordiphosa; species Lordiphosa mommai. The sequence continues at coordinate 708,306 of JAEIFT010000070.1, forward strand.
TAACATTTGCTTTCTTGGCATAGTTTTGTCACCTTCTTCATTTCCTGATGTGCAATGACAGCCATTTGCAGCTAGCTTAACGCTGCTTGACACAACTGTACTTTTACATTTCCTCCCCCCCCTTTTCACCTAATCAGTAAAGTTTTTAGCTGAATTCGCTTTGGCTCATTGCCCAACAACAACAACGAGCTGCTCGTCCTCAGCTAATTTCGCAAATGTAACGACTTTTTTTCTTCTTCTTTTTTTTTGTAATGTTTGTCTAAACTTTTGGTACTCACCCAGCACAACCAGCTTGACGGGTCGGGCATTTTCCGTATAGCGTCGCGTATTCTCCGCCTCGCATTGCCACTTGCCGTCATCCTCCAGCATGACATTGGTGATGGTTAGCGCACCATTAGCCTCCTTGATGAAGCGATAGTCGGTGACGCGAGCAGTGCGATCCATGGCATGAACCACCTGGCGGATGAGAGAGAAGTTTTGTGCGGCATTAAAAACTAATGTCACTTGAGAGGGGCAAAATTATGCAAGGAAAAAAAACAGAAAAACTTTTAATGCAGCGCATTAAATGCTCATAAATTCAGCGTCCTCCCTTTTGGCGGGTCAAACAATTGCTTTTAATGTTTTAATATCGGCTGGCATTTATTTACACTTGGGCCTGCAGTTTTATTACATTTACGCCTCAAACATGCATAATAATGATAATTAAATGAGGATCCACTGGTAATGTGGCAACAATGAACTGATGGCTTAAAAACAGAAACTCTGGCCCAAAGTATATATGTATGTACTCGCGCATTCATACAATTTATGTGCGCATTCAAATGCTGAAGGAACGTACAAAAAAATATGTCTGCATATGAAAACAAAAATAATATGCGTAAATGCATAAAATGTTTCATGTTTTTAATGCATTTAAGTGCCAATTAAGTGCCGGGCAAAGGGAACGGAAAATGGTTTTCATAAATGAAATACAATTTTAATTGCATTTGTAGGCAGAGAGCTTAACTTTTGTGGATTGGATTAAGGTGAAATAAAAGTGAACTGTGCGGAACATGCGGCCGCACACATATGCACATATACTCTATATGAAAGAGGGGTGCTTGAACTATGTCAGGTAGGAAAAAGCAAATGTGTGAAGGAGGTTTAAACAACTCTTTTTGATAATTAATTAATTGACTAAGAAGTTGAGCAATTTTGAGAATACTTTGTATGAATTATGCAAATTTCATGCTTTTTCTTTCAACCGCTGAATGCAATGGACATATTTGAAGACCATAAAAGCAGTTCGCAAACTCATTAAAAAAATGGAGTCGAATTTCAATTGCAGATATCTTAAGGGGTTACATGGGTTTCGTGGGTTCAAAAAATCGATTTTTTTGCTTATTAATTTCTACAACATCTCAAGAATATTATCCTAAATTTTCAAGTCGATCCGAATAATAGTTTCGGAGATACAGCCTTTGAAAGGTCCACTTTTATTGTTACTCAAAACTTTTAACGCGTTTTTCTCGGAACCGTGTTTTCAAAGTCGGTTGTCAATTGTTCTCGAAAACTACTCAACCGATCTTGATGAAATTTTTCACAGGTGTTCAAGATACAATTTACTCGTGCTTGAACGAAGGATTTTTTTTTCAATTACAACTATTAAAAAATAAACAAAATGTCAAGCAAATTTCATCGAAATTTTCATTTTTTTGGAAAAATGTCTGCCAAAATTCCAATTTTTACTTTTTTTTTTCTTTCCTTCGTTCAAGCACGAGTTTATGGCCTTAACTAAAACACTTTTTTTTGTTTTTTCGTTTTAGACGATCCTGTCAGGAGTTATGCTGACAACGCGGACGCACCTTTTTTTCGAGGGGTCACCGGAAGATAGCGTCACATGGAGGAGTTTAATTTTTTTTTTTACAGAAATTACACTATAAGACAGAAAAAAGTTTAAATTAAATAAATAATTTTTTACATAGAAAAAAAATATTGAAAATAGGCCTTTTTTTACCCGACGAAACCCATGTTGTAACCCCTTAAGGGGACTTCTACTTTTGAAAATTTTTTGGTTTTAAATTTTTTTGTTTTGCATTATTATCATAGCTTGGACAATCCCCATTTCACCCACTTCAAATCATATAAGGAAATTCGAAATAGTTTAGCAGATATAACCTTTTTAGTGGAGCAATGTTCTTGCTTAAGAGAGTATTTATTTCGTTGCTCAAAACTCAAACTGGTAGCCAGTTTTACTTAATCGATTTTCATCAGCCATATTGCAATCGACGCAGAACTGATGTAATTCTGGCCCGTACCTCAATCAAGAGGAAAAACATTTTTTTACTTATTTTTTTACACTTAACTACAAAAACAAACTAGAAAAATGAAATATTTTTTTTTAAATTGCCGCCTATCTTTCTAAAAAATATTGGAAAATATGATTGAGGTACGGGCCAGAATTACATCAATTTCGATCAAAACCACATTTAGCGTTTTCATGGTTACCACCTCTGCTCCATTTTTTTGAGACCTTTATTGGCAGGCCGATAACTTGTTAAACAGCCCTCGAATTCCAAACATTTTTTTTTGTATTTTTTTATATAATTAATTAACAACACAAAAAATCCAGAATTAAAAAAATCGAGAAGGCAAAGCTAACTTCGACTGTGCCGAAGTTTCAATACACTTGCAAAAGTTCACTTGAACTGATTTATCCTGTGGAATATTTAGGATATAGATAACAGATATTTATAAATTCAAAATCATTGAGAATTAAAATTTGATCGAAAAAAAATCTTTTCTTAGCAAAAATCACATTTTTGATCAATTTTTCCAGAATTGTGTGTAAGCATATAAAACTAATAAATACCACGATTGGTGACGTTACGGTGGACAACAAAAAAGTTTTTCTCATTAAATCTAGTTTTTTGAACGTCCGTTTATATGGCAGCTATATGATATAGTCATCTGATCCGGCCGATTCCGACAAATGTGCAGCCTATGTGTATTTAAAGACTTTTTGCAAAGATTGGTCAATATAGCTTTGAAACAAAGGTAGGAGATGGCATAGAAACAGAAGTATTACGTATACGACACGTCTCAACAAAATCAACTCTATCATTTTAAAAGCACTCAAATTTTATATTTTGTTAGAGTAACTAATAATAAATATGGAGCAGTTAAACATGCAGCGAATGCTGGGTTCCTAATCCTAAACTTAAAAATGTAACCAAGGGCAACACTTCGTATGAGTGATAAACTGAGAATCCATCTGCGAGACTTTTTCAAGTCGTTTTTGATCAATTTTGTAAAGTTTGAATTAATTAGTTTATGTGTCAAGCATTCTGTGAACTATTATGGCTGTTCTTGTTTGCCCTGACGTATACTTAACAAAATAAAAAAACGTAGCCTATTTTTAAGATAATTTTTTAAACAATTATTGTTGCCTACATTTTAGCGCGCGCCTTCAATAGGCGAGTATGCCAGTACGTCTTTACCTAATTATTCTTCTACGGGTAGTCATCAAAATATATATATATATACAAAAATAATCGTATGCCAGAATCGCAACAGAATAGAGTAAAATGGAAAGGGAAAACAAGTTATTAATTTTTAATCAATTTTCTTGGCAAAAATTTAGCAAATTCTTGTTAAGCTCTTCAAAAATGTCGAGCATTACTTCCGCCCTATAAATTCATTTCACATTTCATAATTCCCGAATCGTTACCATATGCAAAGCCATCCAGCGGTCAATATCCGTTGAGCTGCGGCTTAGCAAACTTTCCAACAAAATAAAATATATCCACAAAAATCTCCTTTCGCTCTAACAAAAAGTGACCCAAAAAATATTCTTTCTACTCTAACGACTGTGATAAATTTTCCATAATGCGTTCAAGCTTTTGTTGTTGGCGACAATCCACGAAACAGAAAAATCACAACGAAAATATGTAAACAAAAATATATATATTTGTATGCAGCAACTTCCGTTTCCGTTGCGTGCATTTGCATTTTGGCCATTTTCTGTTTAGTATAAATTTTTCAAATTTAGTGCAAATATTTATGCGTATATGAATTTCATTTTTGTCGTTTTTTTCGCTTCCGTCGAGCTTTTGCCGCAGCGGCCATTTTTGTTGGAAATTTATTAACCAAACGACGCATCTGACTGGCAACTGGCAAACGGGCAACTGGATTCTTGATTGTGCAACGGGGCATTCAGTTGGAAATTTATGAGGCTGAGGCAAAGAGAGACGGAGAGAGAGTTGAGTTTTTGGCACCTGTGTGTGAGATATCACTGGGTTTTTGGCCGCTGGACAAAAGCGTTAAATGAGCGTGGCAAATCCTTGTTTACAGCAACGCATTGAGCGTCCAGCGGATTACACGCTCGATTGTTTTGGACTCGGGCCATTGTTATGAGGGAAATGGCGATCTGTTCAGTTTGGCTTTGTTCTGGGGTAATTATGATTTTTCGCCTGTTGTCTTTCGGTGGGTTTTACGGGGTGGCTTTAGCTGCAGCTGCCTCAATTCGCATAAATTGTTGCATAACTTTGCATAATTTTGCAAAACACCGCAACATTTGAGGGTTTGTGGGCCAGGTTGGTGTAGATTGTATTTTGTAATTTTCTAATTGCATTGTTGGACATTTTTTGTGTGGTTTTCCTCTTTTTTTTTTTGTGGCAATTTTGGCATTTTACATTTGAGTTTTGGCAAATACAATTTGTGTAATATTTATGCGTGAATAATAATGTAAAATTTTTGTCGGTTGCTGTGATTTATCCTGCTCTTGAAGCTCCTGAAGTTAAAGATATTATGTAGCACTTTAATTTATTATGAAAATGTTTCCCTTTAATTAGTTTTCCAAAGAAAGACATCACATCTCTTCAATCACGTATCCATCCTTGCTCCAAGTTTACTTTGTCTGGGTAATATGGCCACTTATATGTTTCACTCGCTTTTCGGTGGGGGGTATGGCAAAAATCTTGTCAGCAAACATTACTCGCTGCCTGTCGCGTTGTTTGAACTGCTTCCTCATGCAGCAGCTCCTTCAGCTCCTGTTGGCCCCAAGCTACTAACTTGAAATTGCTTTCGGCAAATATATTAGCCTCTTGATAATTTTCAACAATAAATTCTTTGGCACACACAAACACACACACACACACTCCCCTCTTGGTCTCTGGGATAAACTCCATGCCAGCTCTGGGACTCTAATGCATTGTGTGCAACGCTCTAGAAAGTACAACAAAAGTCGCTCATGTTGCAAGCTGTCAGTGCAACACTTGTCGCATGTCATTGCCGCACTGGCAGTGGACGAAAGAAAGGAGGAGCAACTGGGAGTGGTTGGAGTTTTGCTGAAGACAGCGCACAAGACAAAAGTCAGCGCGAATGAGAAGCAGCTCAAATGCAATTGCAAATGCCCCTGCAAAGGGGTGGGAGGGGGGCGGGCCAACTAATGGAAAAACAGAAGCGGGGCACAGCCCGTGATAATGATAAAATACTCAAACAAGCCTTTCGTGCTCTTTCGCACAGAATTTGCTACGAATTTTTATAGCACACTTGCTCTGGATATTAGAGTAAATTGCGAATTTTGGGTACAAAAAGTTTTCTAAAGCTCTGAGCAATATATAGGGTGGCTAATGAATGTTGCTACATTTATAAAACTAAATAACCTTTTTTTAAATCCACATAAATTTATTTTTTTTTAAATTAAAAATTAGTTAGTGAAATCTGAACAAAGAAAGAAAGCGAACAGAAGCTATTAATTATTTTTTGGTAGCAGCATTCATTAGCCACCTTTTATATGAAGAAGTTGTGTGCGATTTTATTTTGTATCTTCTTTTGATGATGACTTTAACTTAAAATACGGTCACACTGATTTGTGGAAAAAAGAATTTCGCTGAAGAGTCAAAAATCTTCATAAAACACATTCAAAACATATCTTTAGAAATTCGACTAACCAAACGTGGCTTAAGTTTAAGCATGCTCATTACAACAGAATTTTTCTAGGATCAATTGTGAGCAATTGTTGATCTATTTCGTTTACAATGCTTTTTCATGGCACTCATGCGCAAACGATAAGTTTCGCTGCAGCATGAAGTTGTTGTTGTCTTTTTGCAGGTTACTATTATATCAAAACTAGCTTGTTAACAGTAGAGAGCTTCATACTAGAAATCGAACAGAGAGACTTCGTAATAAACTTAACTACAGCCACATAGGAAAAAGAGGAGGTAGATGTTGAAGTGGATGAAATTTTTTCTGACCGGGCATACTATATGAAAAAATTTTGAAAAGAAAGTACATCAATTCATGATGTAGGTATTTCCCCCTGAAAAATGTAGTATATTCGAGAAATCTATAACAAATTACTCAATGTTAACATTAAGTATCGATATTTTATAGATTTTTCACAATTATCCTTATCAAAGCAGTTGACATTTGTGTGAAAAATTAGGAAAAATATAAATAAAAAATCTGTTTTGTGGTTTCAGAATCATGAGTCAATAATTATACACTTCTGGAGGGAGAACTTGGGTGCATTTATTATAATTGAAAGAAAGCTGCTTATATTGCTCTTATATTGTTTCGATTGTAGTAAAGTTTAAGCATTTGAATAGAGGCTGTATAGGAATCATATGGAGAAAACCAACAAGCCATTTTCCAGCGATTCAAAGTTCTGGAAAACTGACACAATTGCGGGGGACATAGAAATCTCCAGAGATTTCGACGCAAGTTGGTTTGTAAATCTCTCGAAAAATGCGTCGGTGCCACAGAATTTCAAAAGATTTAAAATTCTTATTTGAAAGTCTACTTGGGAATGTCAGTCTATCAGATTATGGTCTAACTGCAATAATAGGATTGCGTCTCTCGCAAATAATTTATACTAATTTCCGATTATAATTTCGTTTGATGTTTAACATGAATTGGCAAAATATTTTACGTTGATAATGTAAGTAAATATACAATCAAGTTTCAGTATTGATTTTCTGAAAACATAAATAATAAAATTTACAAATATTTTTGGGTCTATCATTAAGCTACACTTGGCAACCCTAAATACATTTTTTGTGTCAATGCTAACTGAGGTTGGTTTGCGTATTGGCTTTGGTTGGTCGGCCAAATCTCTTTACAAAATACGAGCGGTTTAAAACCAAAGAAAATAGTTTTCTGTGGAATTCGGTTGGAAGAGATTTATGTGGCAACCCCAAGCAAAGACGTCATAGGGCCATTTTGCATAGTCAAATACCATTTGGAAACCCTAATATGGGATGTCTTACCCGGTCTTTCGAAGCGGATAACGTATGCTATCTGAAAGTTGGGGTATAAGTTCGTTATTTGAAACTGAACCACATTTAGACCGGTTTCAAAAACCATTGGCCTCGGGCCGGATAACAAAACACCTCGAAGATTTAACGATCAAAAAAGAAAGACTGAAATGCAAAACGGTCACTCGATACAACAAAAATATTTATTAAGCTGATACAGTGTTTCAATTGGTATACGGTCTATTTGGTTCATTGATTTAGATTCTGATGCCAGTATTGATTTTGAACTTTAATGGGTTAATTATGTTAAATATAAGCGATTCGGGTTCTGGATTGATTTCCAAAAAATAACTCATTTAAAATAGTATATAAATAGATTTAGTTTCAAATAAGACTTTCTTGCATTAAACAAAATTCTCTAAAAATCTTTGAATCATAATTTGAAAGAACCAAAATGTTGTCTTGGCGAAAAGGGCATAACATATTCGTTCTTGCTGCCAAGCATCGCTACATTTATCTCCCGGCCACACACACTCGCATTCGCATTGCCTTCGCACATTGTTGCCGCATCATTGTTGTAATTGCAGCTGCCTTAACCTCACTCCCCCCCTACCACCTTCCATTTACCCAAGACTCCCGTCCGCTGTTCATCTGCTTCTTTTGCTCTTTCACATGGCTGGCTTTTGTTTTAACACAACTAATACAATTGCACCGTGGGGAAATGTGCTGCGCTGGCAGCTCGAAGCCCGAAGATGGCGTTGATTTTATTTGCCAAGCAGAAGAAGAAGAGCGGCCGCCTCATCCATCCCATGCCGAGTCAGACATTGTAACTAACGTAATAAACTTGTCAAAGGTACAAAGTAAGCGGCGTGTTAGCAACTTGTGGTATGCCCCCCCCTTCCCCCCGCATTGCCATCCACTAACCCGCTTTGTTGCTCATTTTCATTTGGGGATTGTGAGGCTGAGTGATTAATTTCTTGGCTTGATGTGATTTACTTGCAGTTGCAACACCACTGGGCGACGCAGCAGCAGCAGCAGCAACAGAATAAGGGACACTAATTGACTAATGGAGGCTTAGCGCGGCTTTTGACAAGCCAACGCTTGGATGCAATTTAAAGACTGTTGACCTTAAACCTGAGATGGGCAGCCATAAAACTGAGGCAAGTGGCAATTGTCAGCCAAGGCGACGACAATAAAGTGAACAAAGTAGTTTCAGTTTACAGCATGATGAAATCTCTCGTCTCGCCTTTTTGTCGGTGTGACAAATTGGAAATTTTACAGTAAATAAAGAAAATCCATAAGCATGGCAATCAGTTGGAAAATGACAGGATTCAATCTGTCTGTCATACAAAATTTGGTGGAGGAAAATCTAATATATAAAATGCAAAACAAACTTGAACAATGTGTGCGCCTTCAAGTATGCAACACTTTTTGAGTTGATGCTAGTTGCAGGTGCAAAGCCAAGCCACAGCAACAACAACAACAAAACAGCAACAACAACAATAAACAACTCTCTGGCCACGTACACAAGGTGTTGCAGTTGTTGTTGCTGTTGCTGTTGGGTTAGTTGCAACTATTATTTGCCCATCAACAACTTGGCCTGCCAACTTGTTGTATTTACACTAGAACCAGAAAGCAAAAAGCAACAGCAACAACAACAACAGGCAGAAGAGCAAAAACAACAACAACAACAGACTGTGAGTTGAGCTTTCCACATTATGATTATACAAATGTTTTTACATATACATTTACAAATTTACTCTAACGAGGGAGATTGAGTTGTAATGAATTGTTAAGCAATTTGAGATCTTTTAATTAACCACGAGAAAATTAGATTTTTTTTTTTATATTTTTAGAGATTTAGAATTTTTTTTTAAAATTGTTATTTTCTACGTTCATCAATTTAATTGGCAACGCTTATTCCACTTAAAATTCCCTGATCCCTTTAAGTCAAATTTAATAAAAAATTTTGAACAACTAAACAATCGCCAGTTTGTCCCAAAATATATTTAAATATTAGTAGAGCTGATAGATAGACTAAGCATTCCATTATTCTATAGATATATCTAATAGATATTATCTATATATATGTTAAAACAATATGGAAATTAGTTTTTGAAATGTTTATCAACACTTTATAAATAAAATGGGTTTTAATTGGACTTATAAAATTTGCGAAAATACAAAATTTCGTGAAAATTTTGAAATACTTTTAAATGGTCTATCTAAACGAGACAGCAGAAGTTCAGCAGCATGAGTATGTGTTATTCATATGAGTTCATGTCAAGTAACACACATAAAAAAGGGACGAATAGTGTATCCACACTATCAGAAATGCAGCTGCATTAGAAAGCAAATAAAAGTTGCATGATTGTAATCAAAGTTATATGCTTCTTACACATTGTGACTGTCCTTAAGGCCTTTACAATGTTTATAGTAGTAAGTTTCAGCCGGTATGAGGTCATATCTATAAGTTATGTTTCTTCTACATAACTATAGAAACAGTACACACACAATATCAAACAGCTGTTTCCGAAAGGTTCCCAGCTTTATCTTTAGTAGTCTTTGCTCAACAAACCCCAGATCACAGAACTGCCTTCTCGGTAAGACTAAAAGCCCAAATAATTTCACGAAATTTTCAAAAAATACTAGGCAACATGGTCCAGCTATTAAAAGGAGTGTTGGTGATTCTATCAGCCGGGCTCCCATATTCACTTTCGCAAACATTTTGCGATTTGGAGACCAAATTTGCACCTAAAACCGGTTTGAAATCGCAAAATTTTTGCGAAAGTGAAAATGGGAGCATGGCTGTATATGATTTTTGTGTGCTTAACACGATTCTTTTTACCAAAAATGATTTATTACGTCAGGTTTTTAGGCTATTTGAGCATTAAGTGGACAAAAGTGCCTTTTGTGAGCATTTTAATGTATGTCTGTGGGCAACCTTTACGTTTGTATTTATCCCCCTTTATATTATCGAAAAGATATACAATTCTGCGATTTTTTATACCATTTCGAATACAAGTATTCGAACCGAATAAATGTTTCCTTGCTCACAAAAATACTATGGGTGTCGTTGAGAGCTTTTATTATAAATTAATAAAAATTACAAGGAGTTTTTAGACAGCAAAAAAAGGACGGACATTATATAAATTCTAACACATGTAATCAAAAAGTTATATCTTCGTTTAAAAAAATCACAAAATTATCTGGAATAATTTTTTTGTAAGCTTAGAGATAATACTTTACGATAAAATCAAGGAGATTAAAAACAGACGTATTGGTACCCCACAAAACATGATTTAAAATGGTCAAAATAGGCACTTTTACCAACTATAGGCTCAAATTACAAAAAATTTAGAAGTGATGGAGCATTTTGATAGGCACACGAAAATTTTTTAGAACCACCAACAGTCCAACTAAAAACTGGACCATGTTGCCTTGTATAATTACCCAAAACAAGAAAGAGCGCTGCACTCAAGTGCCCTGACTACTAAATACGCTGTACCCTTGGTTTTGTAAGCTTTAATTACTTTTCTTGTGCCGCACGGGAAATGGGTTTTGAACTTAAAGATAAGAAGAATAGATCTACAGAAATTATTATTTTTGGTTGCTATTCCTAATTATATAAGTGCTTCAGAAATTTAAAATTTTGAGTAACAAAAAACCAACAAAATATCATTTAAGTCAACGTCTGGAACCAGTTCGATCTCCCTTTCTGAGCACACTAGAACCGGAGGGCAAAAGATACATTGTCCACACTTGTGTGTGCGTAAAAAGTGTCCGGATCCGATCACAGAAAGTATAACAAAAATTACGAGGTCAAGAATCAAGCAGCGAGAAAAAAACCTTGAACCGGTTCGCAGTAGCAGAGACAAGGGATCATGGCATTAAATATTATGTAAAAAAAAGGCAAACTCTTTATTTTAAAATATAACTTTGTAAAGCGCAATGATATCGAATATCTGTTATTGTAAAAATTAGTGAACACTAAAATCTAGAAATTTAGATTTTAGAATAAAAGGATAAATGTTTTTTTCAATTTACAGAAAATTTTTAAATTGTTAAAAAAGTTTTAAAACAAATTTTTTGTTTCAGTTAGTTAGTTTGATTTGTAGGACCCAAAATAGAGGCTTTTATAACCCTTCTCGCTCCACGATAGAGCACACAAAATCGTTTCGTGCATAACTTCCGTGTTGTTTGTCCAATTTTTACTACCTAAAATAGGTATATAGAAATATTTGGCCTAGGTGAATATATATATTTTAAATTTCAATGCTCTGAATTTAATACCATTTTAACAGTTTGGAGGTGAGGGCTGAAATTTTCCTAATTTTGAAACAAATTTTAAATTTTTATTTAATTTATCTTCTATTTAAATAATTAAATTCTCAGACGGACAAAAAAGAGAGGCGGTACGCTATTACATCAAGAAAGATTTGACAAAGATATCTCAAACAGAAAATAGTCAGCAAAGAAAAAAAAAAAAGTTGGAAAGGGAATTTGGTCAATAAATTTACAAACTTATCGAATACAAGCTTGCTCAACTTATCATAACATACATATTAATATAACATATTAACCAGGCAAAAATACAATTTGATAGAAATAAAAGGCAAAGCCCATTTAGAACTTTGCCACTTGGATATACCAAAACACTAAACAAAACTGAAACTTAAAAAGAAAAAACCAAATAAGGTCAATAAAAACCTTTAAGAAGTCAAGATACAAATTTTATACAAATATTAAGAAAAACCACAACGTTTTTCCCATTTGTATTCCAATTATTTAAAACTGTTTCTTTGCTGTACAGTTGTACATACACTATATGTTTATGTTTTCGAAATACTTGTTTGGTATTTGTTGAGAGCATTTCCGTTTCGTTTTTGTGCAAACTTCAACTCAATGGATACCTGCAACCAAACACTCGGCAAGTGCTGTGTGTTATAATTGCATTACGCCAAAAGGTAGACTACAGTTTTTGCACTACTCCCTCTCTCTCTCTCTGTCTCTGTTTCAGTCGACAACTGTTTGTGTTGGCAATTACAACTCAATAACTTTTGCCAGTTGGCAGAGTTAACTTTTTGCCTGGTGCTTGTTAATATTTGTGTTGCCTGCTTTGGGGCGTTGCCGACGCTTTCACGTAATTAGAAGTTGCAAAAAAAAAAAGGAAAAAAAGCGCAGGATGAACTCTTAAAGCGCCTTTTGACATCAGAAACTATCAAATAATAACGATTATCCCATTTGCATAATGCGACAGTTAAACGACAAATAAGCGGACACAAAAGGCCAGACAGCCAACGAGGGAGACAGGGGCAGAGATGGGAATAAAGCTGGCACTCGAGACGTCTGAGAAGAGCATAAAAATAGGTCCGCACAGACACAAAGCACAAACAGAGAAGCAGAAGGAAAATAACTGAAGAAGCAGCTAAGAATGCAATTAAAGTCAAAAGCGGCAAACAAGTTGGCAGCCCGGTGACAGTTCCACTTGAGCAAGACAAAACGAGAGCACACGCTTACCTGTCCATTCTTATACCACATGCTAGTGGCTATGTCCAGATCCACTTCACACATTAGTCTTATCTCCGAATGCTGCTCCGCATAGACCACAGACATTTCCTCATCCTCATACGGATTGGGCAAAACGGGACGTAGTGGCAGCACTCTGGGTTCCAAGGCCTCCTCATCCTCTCGCGTGGGTACACCGCTATCAAATTCCTCCACATCATCTATGATGATGACAGGCTCGGCCTTGACCTTGGGTTTTAAATCCAGCGAGGTGGAGCGTGCTCGCTTGGGCACCAACTGACTTGACTCATTGGCATAGGCACTGCGCACCGAGGAGGAGGTCCAACTGGTGACCAGTGTGGCGGTGGTAACACTTGCACTGGGAACAGTGGGAGTGACCAGCAATTCCTCCACTTCATCCTCTTCTGTATCGCGACGCATACGCCGCCGAACCGCACGATGTGCCTGATGGACCAGACCCGTACGCGGATGAACCTTCTTGTATTTGGCCTTACCAACGCCATGACCCAAATGATGGTCAACTGTGTGATCGGCCCTTGTATGTAGCCCCAGTAGACCATGGGTTTGCTCTGATATGCTCAGCCATTTTTTGGCTGCTCGATAATCGGCGGGCTTTGTCTTTTGTATTGACTTGGCATTGATATTCTGTGGTTGTGTGTAGGTGGTGCCTGCAAACGAGAGGAGATGGAAAAATAAACGGATTAGTGATGGGGAAAGAAATGTGGCTAAAACAGAGTGTTGATTAAAAGTTTTTCTTTGAAGGAATGTAATTATGGGCACAGCTTGATGGAAAAGGCTTAGCTTGAGAGGTATAAAAACCGGCAGGTAATTTTTTTTAATACAAAAAAAATATAACTATCGTTACAGATAATATAAATCGAACACTGAATCGGTACTATTGATGTCTCGTTGAAAGAAAAGTCTTTAAAACAGAGTAAGAATGCATTTTCAAGAAAAATATGCAACTGCTTTTATACACACTATCTCATAAAACATTATGTTATGTTTTTGATTAAGAGTTTTTATATGTTTTTTTAATTGACCGGACCTTCGTAAGCTCATGGTCTCACCGGTTGTTTTTGGTGTATAACAGATACAAATAATTGATTTTTGATTTGACCAAATAAAAAGTTTGAAATTGCTAAACTTTAGTTCGGGAAATTATAGTTTAATATCAAGTTTGTTGTTGTTGTGGCTTTTAATTCGATTGTGCTGTTTTGTTAAGGTGTTTTTTTAAGGGAGAGCCTAACACAAGTAGCTATGTTACGTGGAATATAACTTTAGCAACGAAAGGGCTGAGGAAGGGTTTGAATGAATAGATATTAACAAAAGTGTGCAGATTATTGAGTAATTAACACTTTTTGCCCCAACTTGCCACGTTTTGAAAAAATTGCGTTTAGTTTTTTTTGTGTTAGACAGTCAGGGTCAGATCGATCATATGGCAGCTACATGAAATAGTTGTCCAAACCAAACCAGATTCTGTCAGTCGTCTTAAGAGCTTATAATATGAGCACAAGTCGAATTTAAGTTCAATTTCTTTAAAAACCACAAAGTTGGTGCAAGTCGGCCTGATCCATTATATGGCAGTTATATGAAATAGTGTTACAAATCGAACCACATTTTGTATGTGGTCTTAGAAGACTAATATAAAAGCACAAACCGGATTTAAATTCAATAGTATTAAAAATAAACAAAGTTGGGGTAAGTCCTTTATATGCCAACTATATAAAATAATGGTCGGAACCAAGCGGATCTTCGTAAGTCCACTTGGAGGCCTTAGATATGCGTAAAAACCAAATTAGGGACAATTAATTTCATAATTAGAATTTATGCAAAAAAAGGTCAAAAAAAATCACTGTGCTATGGTTCTAGGTAAGATTACTATTTTAAAGGCGTTTTGCTGGTATGGTTCTAGCAATGCAAATTACAAACCAAAATAGAATGAGATATGGGGGAAAAATTTGAGTCTTTTACTCTTAAAGTCTCTGAGATTGATGACAGATGGTAGGGCGGACTTGGTTATATCGACTCGACTTTAGTCTGGGTTAGGTAGTTCCGGCTGGCCCCGAAGGGGATCAAACTTAGACCGTTTAGTCCTTAGTGAGACCGCGTTTTTGATAATGGAGGACTCGACTTTTTAATATAAAGTTTATATATCAATCTAGAATTTTAAACAAACAAGCAACGAAAAGGGATTGAATATAAATTTGGGGACAATATCAAGGCGGAACGTATAAAATTTCAATTCAATTTCAAGTTGAAATTTTGTTTGAGTCAAATCGGGATGGTTATCTCTGCATCTCCAACACCATTTCAAATAAAATGAAAAACAAATGTCACAATTTAGTTAAATTTTTACTTAAAAAATACAAATTTTTCCATTTGACAGTTTTTGTCAGTTTTTTCAAGCAAAGTTTTCCCTATTGATAAATTTTTGCATATTTTTACTATCAAATTAGGTTATCAAGGCTCACTTTCATGAGCATAAAAATCAATTCATTTTTCGTAATTTATTTTATAACATTTTTTTTTTGACCCTCCTTTAACAAATATTTGAATTTTTTTTTATTCAACTGCCTTTATCAATATGCAAAATGGCAATGCGTCGAGGGGGCGTGTCGGGCAATCAAGCGCTGACATAATTACATGTTCGTATATGTCAGTCTGATTACAGAGACAATTTTCCCTTAGATTCGAACATGCAAATGACATCAAGTGGGTGGCTATTTTTTACATGGAAAGCTTCAACTGTTTTTTAATTATGTCAACAATAATTTAATGCACTCTCTGCTTGAGTGTGTGTATGTGTGTGTGTGTTTCCTATAATAATATTATTTTATGCAAATGCACACATACAAAAAATTGGTGCATATTGATCAGGACAAATATGCAGCAAAAATCATAAAAAAAGATGAATTTAAAGTGGACGCTTTAAAATTAATATTCAGGTTTTTTGCTTTACTCCTTCTATCTAAGTAAATCTTCTCCCCTTGGCTTTTTCACCCACGCAAGCATATAAAATCAAAGTCCAAACATTAAACAATAACTCACATGGGGTGTGTGTGTGTGTGTGTGTGTAGTCAATACTCTTGCTCAGCTCGGCTCGGTTGCATTTCCGCCCATTGTCAACAAGGGGTATGTGCAACACAAGTTCCACACAAGTTGACTTCGCTGTGTGTGTGTGAGGTTCGTGCCTTGCACTGAGCGTTGATTAGGTTAATGTCCTTAAGGCATAAGACCAGCTGGCAAGCTCTACTCCACCTCCCAACCCCCAAGCCGCTTATGTGTGTTATGCACTCGGCTTGCAACTTGCACCTGGGCAGGTCCTGTGTGCAATCCTTGTTGTGCATTGTTTAAGTTTCACAACGTCGACAACTTTGCCAACCGCCACTTAATGCAAGCGCAAGGGTATGGGAGTACGGGATGGTGTGCGGAGTGCGCGGCGGCGTGACTGCACTTTGCCTGGCTTGCGGTGGCGGTGGCGGCTTTTGTGGCATTGCCTGCGTGGCCAAACAGCAAAACAACAGCCAGAGCAGAGCAGAGCGAACTGTGCTCTCTCTCCTCTGTCTCTGGCAACTAAAAGCCTTTTAATCGATTCTAAATGGTCTGCAAAATTATTGTGTTAATTTACATTTCCATGTTTGCAACATTTTGCGACATTTTGACCCAAAACAGAAAGCAGCAAAAGGAGAACTGATTAGAAATTGATTAATTTAGCAGGTATAGGCTAAGGCTGGACAATTGTGGTTGGTAAAATTTGTTTTTTTTTTTTAAATAAATAATTAACTGGCTTTAAGAGCTCAAAGGGTCAAGGCAGACCTTTTTTGGGAGTCTTTTGTTCTGTTGATAATTGCGGCTGATAATTATCAGCTAATTAATCCCTTTTAAACCAAAACAGAATTGAGAACCATTTCCATATGCTTTTAAAACCATTTGAAGACTCTCAGCCACAATTTTCTTCAAATGAAAACAAAAAAAGACAGCGCTTTTCCCAAAATAGTGTTTTGTGGCCTTACACTTCTAGTTATTAGGTAATACACACAATAACCCCTACTGAAAACAGCTTTGAAGCTTTAAAAATAATTATAAAAAAGTAATTAGGCAGAAAATTATTTTTTCCAATCAAATTACAAATTAATCAAAATTTTATAAATATCACAAAACTCTATTTTCCAGCTATATCCCATAAGTGGGCACCTCAATTCCCTGCAGTGTTTAGAATTCTCAGAATTAAACTAATTTATAAACCTTAGTTAAAGTTTATTTAAATTTTGAAACAAAAATGTCCATTTCTCACAATTTATTTGGTAACCCATTTTCATTTCATTTCATTCTGCCATTTTGATTCAATAAATCACTTGAGTTATACGTTGTCAAGGCATACAAAAAAAAAGGAAGAAAAACTATTTGCACACAATGTGGGAATTCGAAATTCTTCCGACTTTTGCCCAACACTCAATCATTTTTACACGCAGACACAGAGGCAGTTTCTTGGTTTCTCTTATCAGGCGTAAATAATCACAGACGTTGGCTAAATAATAAATACATATGTACAAATGTACAAACATACTCACATATATGTATGTAAGTAAGCTCTACCCGGCTGACCAATCAACTGGCCTTAATAGCCTCGATACGAAGAGGCACTTAGGCTGGCGGCATGAAAAATGATGCCGAAGAGAAAGAGAGAGAGAGAGAGGGAGAGAGGAGACAGGGGGAAGAAAAGACTGTTTGCCCAAAATGAAAATAAATATTAAATAATCATTTATTTTCACAAGAGTTCTTTTTTTTGTTTTCATTTATTTGTTTGCTTTAATGTGTTTGGTTTTCCACTTAAGGCGGTGTCACAGTGCGTATGCGCGTTATGCCATAACAGTTAGCTAGGCCTGAACGCCTCAGTGCATACATTGAAAGAAGGGGGCGCAGGGAATGTGGCATTTATACAGCGCTATCTTTACCTTGAATTAAAGAAACTTTCTTTTCTCTATTTTGGTACTGAACTGTTTTCAGTTTCCAAATTAAAATAAAGACTAGCAGGTATAACTTGGCGTGCTTTGCCACTGATGCCAGCAATTAGTACTGAATACTGATTTGTTAAGCCAGAAAGTGACATAAAGAACATCAGATACAAATAAGTCGGGATTTACACCATGAAGCAAACTTCATGAAGTTTTCTTAGTAGGTGTGGAATTTAGAGGAAATCCTTTAGATATTTTAAACGAATAGTAAAGAAATACATTTAAATCTCTCGCCTACTAAGAAAACTTCATGAAGTTTGCTTCATCATATAAATACCGTCTAAGACATAGACCCGATTTCTCATCTCCTACTTAGCAATATCTGTCAGATTAACTAACAAATAACAGAGTAAAAAAATAGGATTATCTGACACATAACAGCTATCTAGGAGATGAGAAATAATCCCCTATTGTTTTACAATTTTCCTACCCTAAGGTAGTATTTCCCAAATTTATAAATAGTTTTTCGAATCAGATCAAAAATAATTTTTAATTTTAAACTGAGATACAAACAGACAACAAAACAACATACCAGCATAAACTTCTATAAATTGATCATCCTCTTTCCTTAAAAATCGTAGAACTTGTTATAGAGTGATTTTTTTCTGGTAAAATTGACTCGAGCGATTTGTGTAGGAAAACTATCGGGTTTAAATGGGGGATGATCTCACACATATTTCGATAGATCTACGCGGCAATTGTACGACTGTACGTAGTATCAATATGGTGGCCAGTCCTAGAAAAAACTGCCCAGCAGCGCAAATGCTCCAAAGTCCAGCGCATGGCTGAAATATATATTACTTCCAGTGATGCTGATGGGATATAGAGTAGCTATATTTCAGGCGGAAATCCTTGCGATCAAGGTAGCTCTAATATGTATAGCTCAACACAGATGCTGAGTACAATAAGCATTTACTCTGAAAGCCTTGGCTCAATATCCACCAATTCTATGACGGTTTAACATTGTCGCAAATCTTTCCAAGAGGTGTCAGAACAGTCTGACATAAGCCTCATTTGGAAGCCAGGATAAAGGGGCATAGCAAAGCAGACGAACTTGCGAGACATGGCACTACCACCAACCTCCTTTCCGAAAAGGAAAATGTAGGTATGCCCATGGCTACGTGCAGGCTCATCATAAAATAATTATTCAAGCAAAAAACTACTACAAAATGGCTGTCAGTTAGTTCCTGCAGGACAGCGCGACTGACCTGGTTGAATTTAAGCGAAAAACGCTCATTAGACCTATGCCTGCTCAGCAGAGCAACCTGAGTGGCAGTTGCTAAATCTCTAACGGGTCACTGGCTGGTCGGAACACATGCCGCCAGTCTAGGGGCACCCTACAACGACTTCTGCAGAAGCTGCAGAGACGAGGAAGCAGTGGCATTTGCCTCACACTTCTTTTGCTCGTGTCCTGCTCTAAGTCGTCGAAGAAAGAAATTCCTCGGCTCCGGATATGTCTCCAAAACATGGATGGACTTAGCCCCCTAAATGGATTGTGCCACAAAGGAACTCAGGAAATTGGAAGTAAATTAGGCCTCCCCAAATAGGAAAAATTTACAAGAACTAAGTCCGCAAGTGGCATCAGAATGGGTCAACTTAATGGCCTAAGTGTGATAATTCCCCTTATATTTATAATACGTTAATATTGCATTTTATAAGTGTAAGTGTATTTTTTTTATAAAAATAACTAAAGCCACAGAATCCCTTAATCCTTACAATCAATGGTCGTGCTTAGCAAAAAAACTTGTTCCCTGATCAATAATATATAATAATATCAATACTATATTCTTGTGTATCAAGACTCCCTAAAAGCATGCTAATTATTAAGAGCAGTTTTATTAAGCTGATCAGTGATCAAGTGTCTCTGCTGAACGCGCCCAATGCCATTCAGCAGAGACATTTTGACAATAATTAAAATAAATGAGAAAAAATGCATGACTCCGAAACTATTGAGGTACCCATTTACAGCTTAATACAGTAAATTCCTGGATACCTGGACAGAAATTTTGAGAAAAGAATGAAGGATAAAAAGATACCTTTTCGTGGCATTTCATTTTTGTGTACAAATTTTCGCTATTTAGTTGACTAAAAAAAATTGGCAAAATTTTAAAGTGTAAGTAACTAAAAAGTTTGGGATCTGATGCAATTTTACATATTTTTTCCAAATTTTTTTTTGCCAATGGTTTTTCGTAGCAAGCAATTAAAAATAATTCAATTTTTTTAGATCTTCAATTTTACAAAAAAAATTTTGACCGTGAATAAGTCATATTTCGGGAAAACCCTGAAACTACGTACCAAACGTACGTAACAAAGATTGCACTAAAAATGATCTTTACTCAAAAAAATCAGAGCGGTAAATTTTTCATGGAATCACCCATATGTATGTTAATGTAGATATGCGTAGCCCCTAAATTTGGATATTATCTTAGGATGTTTTTAAGCTTAATAAAAATACAAAAATGAACACAGACTCGCACATTTTGATAAATCACGTTGTTGACCCAATATTTAGCTGTCCTTTAGCTTTGCTCCCATTTATCTACAAACTAGAGAGATCCCCCCCTAGAGAATCAATTTACACTTGGTAGTCACCTGTTGGCCTCGAGAAATTCGCCCTAAAGCATAGGAGTATCAATTGCAATCCCTTTGTTAGGTGTAAAATGCAGGCAAGGAGTGCCATACGGCTTCTTTTACAAAAGCTCATGCATTTATTTATGACATTTTGCAATGACCGAAAATGTTCTTAGTTAGGAGAGAGAGGGAGGAAGTTACTTTGCCTTTTGCAATATTTACCCTATGCATGCAAATTCTTTGGTAATCCTTTTGCACATTCGAAGCTATTTTCAGGCCTAAGTTTTGCCAGTGTGTGTGTGCTGTCTCCTTTGTATATGTTGTTGTTGTTGATAAATTTACACAAGTGTATGACAAGCTTTCAAATGGTAATTAATATTCATCTGAGACTCGCCCACTCCAACTCTCTCTCTCTGTCTAGCTGTTTGTCTCCTTCAACTGAAGTCAACTAGAGGCAAACGCAAGCCCATGTCTGTGTGGTTAGATGACAAAAGCAGAGCCAGAGCCAGAGCCAGGCACCCATTGTCATTGTCTGCTTTTGTCTATTCCAGCCCTTTTCTGGTTCGTCGTTTTTGTGTGTTTGTAGCTAAATTAAAGTTGTCATTTTTCAAGTGAACGCACAAAAGTATGCAATGCGCCTAATAAATTTCAGCCTGGCAAAAGGAAGTGGAAGTTGCACACACAGATAAACTTGCCCGCCCACACACACACACACACACACACACACTAGTAAGCGCTAAAATGTTTTCACAACAGCTTAAAAGTCTGCTACACTTTTTGCTGCCTTTGCCTGTGTGTGTGTGTGCGTGTGTGTCTTGTTTGTTTACATGCAGTTGTAGTTGTTTGTGCTGTAACTTAAGTTGTAAATGAAGATTGCGCCGGAAATTGCACAAAACTGATGACTAGTAGGCAGCCACGCCCCCTCTAACGCCTTTAAGTTGTGCGTGTAAATTTAATGAAGCTGCCACCCACACATGCCAGCACTCAAGCTGAAGGGGGCGGCACATGCTCCTGCATTGACGGCGCAAATTTTCTGTGGCAACACTCCGAATGTGTTGCATACGTTGCGGCGCATAAATTTTGCTTCCCTTGTTGTTAAGAAGTCTCTTTCGGGGGAAAGGAAAAGCTTGTTGTTTGATAGCTAATAAAATTGTTAGTTTTAGACTAAAAACTTATTTGGCTGCCTTTTTGCTCATTTCATGGCGCAAAAGTTAAGCGAATATATCGATTTTATAAGAAGAGTTTCTGTTTTGAAATCGAACGAAAAAAAATGAAAATCTTGAGAACATTTGTGGCTGCCAGAGGCAAATTGTGGCCCAATCTAAAGTGCCATTTAGGCAGAGTTCACATGATAATCTAGTAAGCCTTCATGTTGTATTGTTTTGACTGTCAAATGACAAGCTATTCACATTGAAAACATAACAACATAACATGTGACATGCGTCGAACAGTGTGAATCCAGCCTTACTCCAGTATATATAATTACACAGGGCAACAACCATTTTGCTCTGGCCTTCTCGATGCAAAATTCTGTTTCTGTTCTGTGCCCTGATACCAAAACTGGTCTCGGTTTTACTTCATCAGCTCTTGTTTTCAAGAAATCGCGGAAAATCCATTTTGCAGTTTTTTTAGCTAATGGAAAATTATGGGGGTCACAGCAAGCACAAATTTGTAGGTTTATAAGTTTTATGCGGTACTACATACATCAATGCAGCCATAAAAAATCAAGCGAGCCGCATCAGCAAACCCGAAAGTGACTAAATTGGACCTTGAAGATCATTTTTTCTCAATTTATAGCAAATTTTTCAAAATAAACCGTGGTCTACAAACTAGTGCATAAATCGTAAAAGTAAAACAACTATTTTAGCATATAGCCTAACATATCCGCTATTTTGACGAATTTTGTTGCACTTTTATCAGCTTGTTGGCTAAGCTACAGCCGTTTTTTCACGAAAAAATGAATTACAATTTATGGCAGGACAACTAGATTAATTCACAAAATGTGTATAGGAAATATGAAAAGGCTACTCGATTTAACATAGCTTTTTCATTAATAGTCAAACAAATGTAAAAGGCCAGAGCTCACAAAAGTGGTCATTTTGTTGGCCTGTGTTATAAATATTTATGTTTTCCATTTAAGTTACAACAAAATAAGTTGAAATTAGAAAATGCAATTAAATGGTTTTTGAATTTTGATCTAGTTTTTATCATTTTTCTAAATTTTTTTAAAAACTTCTAAAGACTTTATATTTGTTCTACAAAATTATGAAAAAAAAAGGAAAAAATTTGCTTTAAAAATAATGTTAATAAAATTTCCCTGGCAACTTTCTTCAGTTGTTTGCCTTAAAGCCCCATTTTATATGGGGTCTTTCTTCAGTTTCACATTCCACACTCACTGAACCGTAGAGACAATCTTTCACTCACACCCCACCAACCCACCGCTCACCACCCACATTCACATCAAGGCGGTATGAAAGTAAAAAGGGCTGTCCAGTTCGATGATGGGTAGAGGAGAGAGGGGATACTTGGCACGTTTAATGAATTGGAAGGTAATAAGCAAAGCATTACGGCTATTTCTTCATCATCTTCATTTCATTTCAGTTTTTTCTTTTTTTTTTTTTTTTTTTTTGGGTTGGTTCTTCACTTTGATTATTGATTTTTATTGAAAGAGAAGTTTTTCTTTTTTGCTTGGTTGCCTTATTGGATTTTCTATACCGAAGAAGAGAGTCAAAGTTAATAAGATTTGCTTTTTTGGTTTTGCTTTGTTTTTTTTCTGTTCCTTATGGGGGTTGAGCGAATTAATTAAAGCACATAAAAAATGGTCGAGTGCTAGGAATGCAATAAAGTTAGGGGAAGAGAGAAAGAGAGAGAGAACAAGCACGCATCATTTAAGCGCAAAATTATTGCAGACTTTTAT
Source organism: Lordiphosa mommai (assembly GCA_018904225.1). Lineage (NCBI taxonomy): Eukaryota > Metazoa > Arthropoda > Insecta > Diptera > Drosophilidae > Lordiphosa > Lordiphosa mommai. The sequence goes on from JAEIFT010000070.1 coordinate 731,579, forward strand.
GCGGCAGGTTATAATTCACAGGACGTGCGAAATGCAATTGCAGCCAAAGGGAGGGTGGGAGGGCGGTTCAAGGGCGACACAGTGGTAAAAATTATCATTTTAATTGCGCATTTCCCAGCGCGAGCGGCAAAGTCAAAGCAAAAGTAAATAAATTATACTGCAGACTTCAAAAACAGTGAAAAAAAATTAAAAAGCCCGCAAAATGAAATGATAAAAACAAAGTTGCCATCGAAATTTGGTCACGTGCTGGTCTCTGACTCTCCGGAGTTATTTACGTGCCTCGCTCGTTTTTTGGCGCTTAATTCATGTTGTTTGAGCAAAAGTTGCACAAACAAAACGAAGCTCCAGCTCCAGCATAGTGCGGCCATTTGAACTCCAACTCCCTCCCTCCCTCTCTCTCTTTGTCGCTGTCTTTCACTCTTTGTTTGTTGTCTCACCATTTTGTTTGCTCATGAGGCAAAACTGCAGCATACTTTTAGGTGGCATTGCGGCGTATACTTAATTTGTGGTTGGCACTGGTCACATCACGTAGAGTTGCCGCTAAGTACGGCCCCTGCGTAATGACCAAGAAAAAGAACAAGCAAAACATAAAAAGTCAAAGAGCAGGACAAAAACAATTTTTTTTTGCTGTACGTCGAATTGGCTATACCCTTTTCAAGTAAAAATTTAAAAGTTTTTGTTTAAAACTTCAAAAATTTATTTAATAAATATTTTGGTATAAGGAGTCCCAAATTTCCAACACAGACAGATAATTCTTTTCTTAACATTCACCAGATTTCAAAAACATGACATGACTATAAAAAAGAATGCTCGTTCTTATACTGCTTTCGACTCTGTTTTTTGCATCTTATGAGCCTAAAGTTCTTGATTTGTTTCCCTCTAGGTTCAAACTGCTTCAAACTGCTTCATATAGTACAGATACTTCAACTTGCCCTTCAAGCATAAACAACCCGAGAAAAAAGTTGATGGAACAAACGGTCGACCTTTTTGGCAAAGTCACCAGGCGACATAAATAACACAAACGAAAGACAGAGACAGCGAAGAGAGTGGAGTAGGAAGCAGAGACCAGTTTCTTGCCTTAAATATAATGTTTTATCTAATTTTTTTTTCTTTTTTTTTTTTTATTATATTTTTGTAATGTTGCCTGCGTGCTGAAGTGAGAAATATGAGCAAAGCACGTGGCCAGCCCACAAAGCTATCAATTTCTATTAGGCCAGGCCAACTTTAGTCCACTTTAAAATGCAACCCAAGAACTCAAAAAAAAAAATAAAAAATCGTTAAAAGAAATGGGACAAACTGCAAAACTGGCAAGAAAAATGTGAAACAGCAGCAAAATTTGCTCTTAATTGGCGGCAGCCATTAAATGCAATTTATCAAACAGACGACAGGGAAAGAGACAAGCTCATGTGTGTGTGTGTGTGTGTGGAACAGAGATGGGTAGAGAGAGACAACAGTTGACAATTAATTTGACACAATTGCAAAGCAGAGAACACACACACACACGCAGCCAACTGAGTCAACTGTGCCAACGCATGTGACCAAAGGTGTTCCCAATTGCACCTGACCTCCCCCTACCCCCTCCTCCTCAACCTGCTGCTGCTGCTGCTGTCAGGCAACTTTATAGTTGACATTGTGTAAATGTCGCTGACATTGCCGCTGCTCCGGTTTCCCACTTTTGTTTGTATTTGTGTGTAATGAAGCCACCTCGCACATTTGGTAAGTGAACGAGTAAGGAGGGGGGAACGGGGGGGGGCAAGCAAAGGCAGGGCAAGTAATTGTTGTGAACATTAGAGTCTAATGGCTGGTACTGCTGCCAGAGGGCAAAGATTTTCCACATGCATAATCATAAAAAATGTTTCGCTTTTTTTGCCACAAAAAAATGTCACGTAGTTATCAAAAAAAATTGAAGCCAAACGACCTTGACGGTTAGAGCAAAGGTTAAAAGCTAAGTATGTTTATTTAAGTAGTTAGTATGGAGTGATAAAAATAAAAAGAAAAAGAAAAAAAAGTATTTCCAAATTCATTCAGCTTTAAATTTAAACATTTTTAAAGTTTTTAACATGTATGTTTATATCCTAGATCAACGCGAACAGATGATTTGACCATTCCATCTGTCTGCCTGTATGAATGCGTCGATATTAGAGACTATAAAAGTTAAAGCTACCAATTTTCCAATAAAGGTAGCTAAAGACCATAAGGAGAGTAAATCAGTGTTGCCGATTTGTCCTTTTTTAAACTGACCTTGCATAAGAAAAATAAAAAAAATAAAAATTTCCAAAAATATTTTTAAAAATGCGACAAAGTTTTAAATTTAAAGAAAATTTCTCTTTATTCACTGTGCAGGGCAATAGGCTGAGCAAAAATGTATTTTTAAGGCTTATTCTCAGATGTGCGAAAAATTTATGACGCGAAATTCCTCTTAATAAATTTAGCATCCATAAAAAACTTTCAGTGTGACCATATTTGTGCAAAATAGGCCAAATACGGACATCAGAGGTTCACTAGGACGGGATTTACATGATGAAGCAAACTTCATGATGTTTTCTAAGTAGGCGAGAGATTTATATATATTTCCTTACTATTCGTTTTTAAGGTTTGAAATATTTGATCTAAATTTGACGCCTACTAAGAAAACTTCATGAAGTTTGCTTCATGGTGTAAATCCCGACTTACTGTTATCTATGTGATTGGCACTGCCATAAAGCCAAGATTTTCCTCAACAATCAAGCAATTCAATGCTTAAACTAATTGGAGGGGATTCTGATTTAAGATACGAGTTCAAAACCAAATGGAAACAAATATAAGATAAGTTCGACAATAAAAGAAAATGTACCATACGTCAAAATTTGCACAGATTTTGCGCTAGATCTTATGTACTTATCTGAAATAATATAATGTTAATAAATATTATGTTGAGTTTATCAAGCAGCCTCTTTATAGATCTACAAATTTGGAGTAGGAGGCCTTGTTAGAGGCCTGTCTTTAACTGACAATAAAGCGCTCTGAGTATGAGCATGGAACTGCCAACTTGTGTTTAAAAACAGCTGATACATTCTCAAAGAGTGCCAGAGAATTATGAAACTTGCTTTATAATATTGAGAAGTAACTTACGAGAATTGAGTACACTATTTAAAATTAAATCATTTGGAGAACCTATATTATCACAACCAATTTTATGCTCGCTTTGCTCGGAATTCCATATCGACCCAAATGAGGAAAGATGGACAGATGTAATGCTGTTTTATTTAGGAAGCCAATAAAGAAGAATATTATAGGTCTTGGGTCCTATCATTTTCAATGTCACATAAACACTTTAATTTTACAATCATTTTAGTGTGCTTTCATTTGTAATAAAACCACAGCTTACAAAACTGAGTGACTGTTTGATTTATGATTATATTATGGTCACCCTACATTCCCAAAGGCTCCGATAATGGTTTCTGTTCAAAGATATTTGAACAGTGCATTTGAGTCTAGGTACCATGTGCGCTCAATGTCTGGAAATAAGCCACAATCCGAAAAAAGGGACACATATGTATGCCAGCACGGAAAAATACCAAGGAAACCAAACAAAATGTTTATAAAGAGAACTACTTTCCAATAAAGATTTATTCAGCTTCGTCATTTGGAGCGGCTCATGTGAAAGAAAAAATCATGATTTTTGCTCTTTCAAGTATGCTATGTTTTATAATTATGAAAAATATTATTCTTTTTATAGCCTATTACTGTTATTATTATTTTTGTAAACCTTTAACTGGTCCAACAACCTGAGAATGTGGATTAAGTATAATGCTGCCTTAACTGACTATAAATAAATTAAAATTAAAAAAAAAAAAATAAAGTTTGCATACTTTGAGGGGCAAAAAGCATAATTTTTTTGATAGCATAATCGTAGTATCAGTTTCAGTATAAGTTTGATATATTCGCAGTAGAAAGTGTTTAGCTTTAAACTAGTTATTTGTTCGTATACCAATATCATTATCTTGCAATTACTTCTGATTCTAGAATTGCAAATATCTACAGAAAACATAAGCACTAATCAGAAAACAATTCTATTTATCTATTTATAGCAGTGGTGGGCAAGTAATACAATTAGATTTTACAGAACCAATACGTTATTGACAGCTGCGCAACGTGCTTATACTAACGGCCTGCTGACGTCTCTATTGCTGCGTATTTTTGCTATGAAAACGATATACGGGCATGTCGAACACTGATTTATAGGGTATTTAGAAGCTCATGCTGGTCTTACAGTGGGTAAAATGTCCGAAATTCGACTCTAAATGAGGCAATGTAAATCCAGCCAACCCCTTTCAAGTACGTATTAATTTTTGTTCAAATTCAAAATAAATATCATTTCAAAATAAAATGCAAGAATAAAAATTATAATAATTATTCTGTATAATTTTATAGCTCCGTTTTTCCCCCGCCTGTTAATTTACACAGCTAATTGTTTAATTAGCAGGATCAGTTTTTAACTCTATGCGAAAATCCACTAATTAGCTAGCGGGCGGAGAGTGGGGAGAGAGTTAGAGCGAAAGCGGAAAACATTTTAATAAACTGAGCTAGTACATCAAACGGCACACACACACACACAGACTTAACTGCTGCCGACACACACACACACACACTTGTGCACGTAATTGGCGGCAAAACAATTAGTAGCATTTTACAGTTAGTTTTGCGCATAACATACATTTACCCCCCCCTTTCAAGCTTAAAATATTTCGCACAAAATTGCACAACAAAAACAAATGCTGACGAGCTGACTAAGTGCCAAAAGGTGGGCAACAGTTGGCAGGTTCACCTGAGTGTGAGCGAGTGAGATAGCAAATAGAGCCAAAGCTGAAGCCAAAAGCAATGAAACTTTTGACACACTTTGCCATTGAAATGCATTTGTAACAGAGCGTGTTGGAGAGGGGGTGAGGGGTAGGTAATAAATTACGGTAATTTAGAAAACACTTAGTGCGTATGCCACACACACACACACAAACACAGACAGAAAGAGATGGCTAGACATTAGCATACGTGCGCATATTTTTAAGCAGCTGCCAAAGAAACGAAGCCAAAGGCAAAGGCACAGGCAGAGGCAGAGGCAATATGTGTGTCGCAATTTCCGTTGCCAACTTGCAAATGCCATGCAAATACTCGCAGCAATGCACCTGCCACTTGTCAAGGTTGGCCCGTTGATTGCCTGCATAAGCAGCTGCTGGCAGATCTTTTCGGCTTCAAACTTCGAAACTTAATGGAAAACCCATGCTCCAGTTGTCATCAGTGTATAGATGAGTGAAATATGTGTGGCCTACTTATGAGCGCAGAAAGAAATAATATGACACAAAAGTGAATGTTAAAGTTAAGCAGGCTTTGCTCGGGTCCAAGAAACAATTTTAATCATTTTTATACTCTGTACCGAAGGTACACAGAGTATATTGGGTTTGTGCAAATGTATGTAACAGCCAGAAGGAAGCATCTCCGACCCTATAAAGTATATATATTCTTGATCAGCTTCAACAGCCGAGTCGATATAGACATGTCCGTCTGTCCGTATGAACAAATATATCTCAGAGATGGTAAGAGTTAGAGGTTTGAAGTGTATGGAACATATAATACTTATACTTGCAGGCAGATCAAGTTTAGTTTTTTTTTTGCCACGCCCCCTGTCTCCCCCGCAAATTGAAAAAAAAACCTGATATCTTCCACAATTTTGGAATTAGGTTGTTCGAACCTTCTAGACATATATTCTACTCATCAATACTTATCGAGCCCCCATACATCGTTTTCCGATCAGATGAACAATAGTAGAGTTGCCACCCCCACAATTTGAAAAACACCTCAAATATCACGCAATTTTTGAGAAAGATTGTTCGAACCTTCTAGACATATATTTTACTTATCATTACTTATCGAACCCCCCTACATCGTTTTCCGATCAGATGAACGATAGTAGAGTTGCCACCCCCGGCAATTTGAAAAACATCGCAAATATCCCGCAATTTTGGAGTTAGGTTGTTCGAATCTTCTAGACATATATTCTACTCATCATTTCTTATCAATCCACCATACATCGTTTTCCGATCAGATGAACGATAGTAGAGTTGCCTCCCCGCAATTTGAAAAACACCCTCTGGAGTAAGGTTGTTTGAACCTTCTAGACATACATTCTACTCATCAATACTTATCGAGCCTCCATACATCGTTTTACGATCAAATAAACAATAGTAGAGTTGCCACCCCCCAATTTGAAAAACACCTCAAATATCCCGCAATTTTGGAGTTAGGTTGTTCGAACCTTATAGACATATTTTCTACTCATCATTACCTTTCGAACCCCCATACTTTGTTTTCCGATCAGATGAACGATGGTAGAGTTGCCACCCCCACAATTTGGAAAAATTTCTTATCTTAAGCAATTTTTAAGACAGATTGTTTGAACCTTTTAGGCATATATTTAAATCGTCTTTACTTATCGATCCACCATGCACCGTTTCCAGATCAGATGAATGATATTCGATTTATAAGCAAATAAAAAAATTACGCTGGGCAGCACTGCCCGCAAATCTTGATGGGCAGCACTTGCACAGTTTGTGTTATCAGTTATATGCAAACATGTACTGTAATATACTCCTTACAGTCGGGCTTGACCGACTTTCTTACTTGTTCATTAACAAAATTCTTAAATATTCTAAATATTTGAATTTATAATTAATTTTAAAGAAGTTTTTATGCAATTTGATTCCATTTTTGTTCTTAAAATCTACTCAAATATTAAATCAAAATTTCATCTTTAAATGTATAACAATTTAAAACAATTAAAACGATTCATTTTCCTAAAATGTAAAGCATATTTTCTTCGCTTGATTTCCTGCAACAGCTGCTGCTGCAAACTTTTCATGAAAAAAAAGGAAAGGAAAAATAGCAAAAATGTCATAACACACAAAATTGAATAAAATGACAAAAGTTGAACTACATGACGTATGCTTGATATTTGTTAAGGGCCTGCTGATATTTCTTCAACTATTTTCTATTGCTTCTCCATCAGTGCTCCAGAGAGAGAGAGAGAGAGATGACAACTGCAACTTGAATGGCCACTTCAAGTGTAACTGTTGCACATCAAACAGACATCAAAAAGTGCAAACAAGAGAATGGCAAAAGCGGCAAAAGCGAATGCGAATGCGAATTGGAATGAAGTTGCCAAGTTGTTTGAGCAACTTTCTGAAAAGGTTAGCAAAGGCGTGGGCCGACCTGTGTGTGTGTGTGGAAGCTCAAAAACAAGCTCATCAACTGGGACAACAACAAATGTCGCCATTGTTGCCCGTTGGCATGACCACGACGATGATGCTGCCGATGCAGTTGAGAGAGGGGAGAGAGAGAGAGTCCAGCACACTTGCAGTCCATATCCGTTCGCCCACGAATGGAACAACTGTCCCATTGACGCTGTCAGACTCAATTGAAGATGTTTCGATGTCACTGAGATTTGCTGTCAACTTGAAAAGGAAAAAATACAACAACAACAACCACTTGATGGGAATTCACAAAAAGCAGCTAAAATGGGGTCAGTTTGATGAAGAAGTTGATTGGGAAATTTTTAATAGAATTTGCAAAAATTAGCAACCAAAAGTATGATTCGATTTACTGAAGTTTGAGAAAGATAAAACCAATCGACCTCAATGAGCACAGTTTACCCTTGCAGAGGGTATATTAAAATTGTGCTGAATGTAATATAAAAGTCTTCAAATCGGTTGATATGAGTTGCACCCTGTTCAGCTGCTGTACAAATGCTTATTCAACTTTTCATTCACAAACTACAAATTGGAAACAATGCTGAACTGACACAGATATGGAATATACAATTTGAGTTTCATTTTCTATTCTCGCCCAAAATCAGCGAAGCGCAAAACAAAAAATAGAATCTGAATGCACATGCATAACTTGAAAATTTCATCAGAGAGTGAGATGGAGAAGAATGCGAACGAACACGCATGTGGCAAGCAAAGTGAAGGAAATGGCATGGAACTGGCCAGCGGCTGCAGTCAAGCGCATGAAATTGGAAAAACCACAAAAAAAAAAAAAAATGAAAGAAGATGAAGGGAATTTTACTTCTTTTTTTTTTTTAGCCAAAGCAAAATTTCAGTTCAGTGACAAGACAAGGTCCTTTCTGGCTGTGGCCAATTATTCCTTGCGGTTCTTTCATGACTCTCCATGGAGGCTGCGAAACAATTTTGTCAGCTTATAAACAGTAAAAATAAAATGGCGAGGCTAAACAAATATGAGAGAAACCATATAAACGAGACCCAAGGAGACGAGCTCTCACATTACAGTAAAGCGCCAATGAGACTCACACGCACACACACACACATACTGAGGCGGCAGAGCTCATAAACACCCAAACACACGCATACACATGTATTTATGGACCTTCAAGGCGGCCTCTTTATTGCTTTCGTTGGCAAATTGTTTTCTTTTTTTTTTTTCCTGTCAGGCCAATTTAATGAAAATGAGTTTTGCGGATAAACTAAAGAGGAGAGCAGCTGAGATTGATAAGGCATTTCTTTAAAAAAAAAATTGAAACAAAACTTCAAGGAAATTTGTAATCCTCCCTTAAAACAACAAGCAAAAAGACCATACCATGCATAGAGGCTTCCTATTATAGCAAACAGTTCCAATGGTGGAACCTGCACTTTAAACCAAAAAATTAATTAAAATTCATTTTGTGCTTCCCTCCCTCATCATAAACGCCAAAATAAAATAAATAATTTTTTTGTTTACTTTTAGGCCCTAATTTATGCATTGTTTGCTTTTTATAAATAAATAGCTATTCTAAAAAAAATTTATGAAAAGATGGAGTAAAAAATATTAAATTTTATAATAAGAACTAAGTATCAGATTTCTGAGCAAAAATTGGATCAAACTGCATAAAAACTCGTTTAAAATTAACTTTAAATTCAAATATTTAAAATATTTAAGAATTTTGTAAATGAAAATGTTTGAAATAGTTTTTTGGACCCGAGCGAAGCCTGCATAACTTTAACATTACATAAGAAGGCCACACACTTGCACCAATTTGCCCTTTCAAAATCCTTAAATCCTTAATGTGTTGGCTTGCCATCTTATAGCGGAGTTACACAGGGCACATCATTGTAGAAGAAACGGAAAAAATTATGCAAGCATTTAAACCGCAAGAGTATCATTGAAACAGTCGAAGAGAACAAATGTAATTTATTGAAATAGAGACTATTCTGAGTGATAATCTGTAAAATGTGGCACGCGGTATATATATTTGGTAACGGCACTGCGTTCACCCAAATAAAATGAAGCTTGCTTTTTCGATTAATCCATTTTTTTGAAAATACGCGGTCCAATTATCTTGTAGTTGCTAATCGAAGTTCGATATAAAAATCAGCTGGTCGTTATCGATGCCCCGAAAAAATAATCGATACTATTCAAGATACGGTCACTCTTTCCGCATCATTAAACATTAAACAGCCCTGCCAACTCGGAGCAAATAGAATGGGGCATGTTATCAAAAATAGCCAAGTTAAAGGGATATGTTCCAAATAATGACGACGATTTCGGTATAAACGAGTCGATTTCAAATAAAAATTGTTAAAGCTTATATGAGAAGTGACAATCTTATAAGCGGTAACTATATATGGTCAAAATATATCGGTAATTATTTGACGCTTTGATAACACTTGGCTTTGAGCAGTTGGTTTAAAATCGACCAACATTCTTGACTAAATCTAGTGACCAAAGAAATATTGGTTACTTCATATGAAAAGTTATACGGTTTAAATTCGAAATGCGAACTTTTATACGCAAATCGCCGTCGAAAGACCATAGTTTTATTTTTCCTAATAGCACACAGCCCTGCCAACTCGGTGCAAATATTTAGAATGGTGCCAGAAAAAATTAAACATAGAAAGACAATTTGAGACGCCGCCTACCTTAACATTTCAAACTAGTCAGCTGTTCGCAGTCAGTTTCGCGTGTTTGAGAGTGGCTCTCTATGTTATATTCTCTTTGGTTTCGCGTATCACAACCGTTTTCAATACTTTTTGGTAGCCAAATGGCCAGCAAGGCATGACAGAAAGTAGCCATAAAGAAACACAAGTGTCTGAGTAGTGTGACCAGACCCAATATAACTGAAAATACCACAAAATTTTATTTTCGACATATTTTTTTTTTATACACTTGAAAAGTGTATATTAATTTTGCCCAGAAGTTTGTAACGCATAGAAATATTCATTTCCGACCCCATAAACTATATATATTCTTGATCAGGACGACGAGCTGAGTTCATTTCCGCTTGTCCGTCCGTCCGTCTGTCTGTCCGTCTGTCTGTTTCTACGCGAACTAGTCTCTCAGTTTTAAAGCTAACGAGCTGAAATTTTGCACAGAGTCTTCTTTTTACTGCACGCAACTAATATGTCGGAACCGGCCGGATCGGATGACTATATCATATAGCTGCCATAGGAACGATCGGTCTAAGAACAAGTTCTAGTTTAAAAAAATTTTTTGTTTTCCATCGTAGCGTCACTAATCTTGGTATATGTTAGTTTTATATGCTTTCACATAATTCTGGAAAAATGTATGAAAATCGGATCAATATAGCATATAGCTACCATAGGAACGATCGGTCGAAAAATAAGTCTTTGTGAGAAAAACTTTTTTGATTTCCATCGTAGCGTCTCCAATCGTAGTATATATTTGTTTCATATGTTTCCACACAATTCTGAAAAAATTTATCAAAATCGGATGACTATAGCATATAGCTGCCATATAAACGGACGGTCAAAAAACTACTTCTAGTGAGAAAAACTTTTTTGTTTTTTATCGTAGCGTCCCCAATCTTGGTATATATTAGTTTTATATGCTTTCACATAATTTCGAAAAAAATTATTAAAATCGGATGACTATAGCATATAGCTGCCATAGGAACGATCGGTCGGAAAATGTGTTTTACTAAGAAAAGTTTTTTTTTTATGGTATCAAATTTTTTATTATCAATGATTTAAAAATTTTAAATATCTGATATCTATATCCTATATATATTTTTCCAGTTAAATCAGTTGGAGTAAAGTTTTTCAAGTGTATTAAAACTTCGGCACAGTCGAAGTTAGCTTTGCCTTCTCGTTTTTACATATTTTCGACAATTTCTGTTCAAACTGGTCACACTGTGTTTTGCAATCTACTTAAGGAATATCTGGCAAATTCCTTCTAGGAAAATTCGAACGTCCTCAGGACCCAGCTTAAAGCTAAATTTAAAGTAGCTTCCGAAAGCCTTTTATTTGATGTATATGTACTTATTTTATAACTTTCAGCTTGATGTGAGATCGTATTCTATACTATATAAAATAGTTATCTTAACTTCAATCATTTTAAGATTTTCAGATGCATTCAGCATGACAATTGGAAAGTCTTTTTAATTTGTGCAAATTATAAAAATGGAATTCCCAATTTTTATCAGCTAAAATAGGGCTGGAGGGAGCTCATGCTTTCCACTAAAAATTGCATTTACAAAAGTATTAATTATTATAATTACCCCTTGAATTGATGTTTACTTCCCGGTTTCCCTGCAAACCCGGAAATGTTAGGTAGCCTATTTTTAGCGAGCCATATAATTTCCGCCCTTTTTAACTCGAGCCCCTTTCCTCGTATATCATAAACGTTTCTGTTTAATTCCTCTTGCGTGTTAATACCCTTTTTTCCTCTTTTCCCAGGCGCCGTAATTCAATAAACTCAATTAGTGGAAAGTCTAATGAGCAATCAGACGCCCTTGGCCCCGCCCCCTCCCATGCACGCCACTCGACCCCACGATACAACGTAATTAACATGCCAAAAGCCCATAGACGTAAGGTGAGACTTCGGTTCAGAGCATTTTCATGCTTCCTTTTTCTCTTCAATTTTTTTTTTAATGGCGCATTGTTAAGGCGCCAAAAGGGAAAAATGGGGAAAAAGCGAAAAACTCCGCAATACAATTTGCCGTGACAAATGCGGCCATAAACAAAAATGGCGACGCCGTCGTCGTTTGCCATTTTCTAGTGCAGCGAGGACAAAATGGCTGCCAGGATCTGCACTGGGCTGGGATGAAAATTTCATTTAACAGGCGACGGCGGCAACCTTTTATGGAATTTATCACACGCGAGAAGAACTCACTGCTGCGAGTGCATTTGGTCTCGCGTTTTTGGTAATGAAATTTCGCTTTGGCAATTACCCAGATCCCCCCAAAAGGGCCGAGACAGCCGAGAGAGCTGCATAAATTCCAAACTGGAAATCAATTTCAGGCTTCAGCTTCTGTGTATCGACCCAAGCAGCTGAAACATAATAAACTCTCGAAAGAAAAACATTTTATGAAAATATTTGCCTGCCCGGCAGCTAAAATGTTATTAAAGCCAATAACACATCCCCATTGGCCAGTGGGACAATTTCCACAAATAAAAATAGCTGACAAAGAGAAGAACCAGAACCAAAAGGGCAGACGGCGATGTAATAAAAATAAATAATGGCAAAAAGTTTGAATATTTATGAGTTTTTTATGTGCGACGAAACAAAAAGTTTGACGGAGTTGTAATAATAATGTGCCCATTAATTGATTGCAAAACGATTTCCAACACCAGAGGGCGCTGCCAGCAAGTGGGCAGCTCGATAACAAAAACAAAAGTGACACAAGTCATTTAAGCTATTTGAGAGAGCGAGAAAAAACAATGAAAAAAAACGTGGAGCGCAAATCTCTGACTGAGGCCATGTCCACTGAGGCCATAGCGGCCATCAAAGCCAAACGTTTGGCCCACAAAAAAGATACTCCCGAAGAGACCACATCCCAGCAGCAGGAGCAAAATGAGGCGTTGGCTCAACGTGCCATGGAACGTGAACGTCCGCAACTTACACGCGATGAGCAGCTGCTGGGCGATAAGGAGCTGCCGGGTGTCTTGCGTACTCTCGCCCAAGTCTTTGATTTTCAGAAACGTTGCCTGCGGGAGCAACCCCGCGAGGGAACTGCCATCAAGCCCCGGGCCCCAACTGCCGCCGCCGCCGCCGCCGCTGGCAAGGCCCGGCCAGCCAAGCTAACCGAAGTTCCCGTGGTGCCGCCTCAATTGGAGCCAAGTTGCTCGAAATACAATCGCTATGGTCAGGAGAAATTTCTCAAACCCAAACAGGACTTTGGCATCAATCCTTTGGGTTCTAATCTGACCAAGAATTCGGACAAGGTACCACGTCGCATATCGCTACGTCAAGCCAACCGGCTGGCCAAGGCACCGGAGGGTATGTGCCGTTCACGCAAGGCCATTATAGTGGTGCCGGCGTCATTGACCAGTTTGGTGACCTTGTACAATGTCAAGAACTTGCTGCAGGATATGCGCTTTGTGCCGACCGAGCAGAGGCAAAAATTGGGTCCACTGCATGTGAATGAGGTGCTCATTGAGAGACATTTTCAGGTGAGATATTAACAGGGAAGAAAAGCTCACATTTTTTTGTAATTTTTTCGTGTCGGGTTAGGTTAAGCACGAAATTGAATTTTGAACAATTTCACGCTGAAGATCTAGTCCAAAAAAAATTTAAAAAATTTTTTATCTATTAAAAAGCATAACAAATTACTAGTGAACTGGGAACTAGTCGTTATTTAGTACCAAGAACTAAGTAAGTAAGGCTGGGCTCACACTGTTTGACGCATGAGGCATGACAATCGAGTAGTCCCTTATGTTGTCATGTTTTCATTGTGAATAGCTTGTCATTTGACATTAAAAACAATACAACATGAAGGCTTACTAGATTATTAAGTCTCATGCCTCGATCAATGCGAACTCGGCCTTACCCAAACTTTTTCTTTCAATCAATCAACTATTTTTTTAACCTATTTCCAGGGTAATCTCCAGCGTTATCGCGTAATTGACAATGTATCGCGTCTCTCCACCGATGAATGGGAACGTGTGGCAGCTGTTTTTGCTCAAGGTCCCCATTGGCAGTTTAAGGGCTGGCCCTATAAAGGCAATCCAGCCATTATCTTTCATCATGTTTGCGCTTTTCATTTGCATTTCAAGGATACACCCATTCATCGTGATCTACAGAATATGCAAGTGAATACCTTGTGTCTACCAGAATATGAACGATATTTGGATTGTGGCATACTAATGGAATTCTGGAATAAGTTGGATCAACATATTGCCCACAATCATCGCCAGTTTGCATTTATGAAGTAAAAGTAGTCCACATACAACACACACACACACAAAACATTATACCAGCTAATCCCCGATATAAATAAAAAATCAATAAATGAAATTGAATCAGCCAGAACAAAGCGTTGTGTGGGCGAGGGGCGAAGGGGCGGTAAGTCCTGCGATAATAAAAAAAAAAGTATCAGAAAAATATATCACGTATGTACACAAAAAAAAATAAAGAGAGAAGAAAATATCATATAAAAACGTAGCAAAAACTGCAAAGTTGGCAGAAAAATTAAGAGCACAAACACAAGTCGCATGGAGATGGCGGATTCCACGGGGCGAAAGCGTACGCGTGAGACAAAAGCTAAATGACACACAAAGGAGCCGTTGCAAGCGTAAAACTGTCAACGATATGTGAAGGAGGAGGAGCAGGAGCAGCATAAAGCGGCGGCAGCGGTGAAAGAAGGTGGCTTAGTAAGAGGGACGCAATAAAAATCACTGGCAAAATGACAATTTTTATATATTTAAATAAAATGCGTGCCAAGCTGTTGGATTTGTCTGTGTATGAGGTGGGGGGTGTTGATATGAGGCAATTGACAGGCTTTCAACGATGGAACAGTGGAATGAAATAGATGGGGATTATGTGTAACCACTTAAACAAAAAGGTTAACACAAAAAAGCTATCCCATGAACTCTAAAAATCGCTTTTGATCCAAAAACGACCGAAATCGTAAGGGAAGGTATATGCCCTGATCCTCTAAGGAACCTCTTAGTTCTACAAAAATCTGGCGATTTGTCGTCATTTTTTTTAAAAGCGACTATTCGGCTGTATTTCAAGCTATATTATTTGAAATTTTTCACTTTATTGGGAAACAATAGCAAAATTTACTTCAAAATGCGCCGAAAATTGGTTCCACTCACGCAAAATCTTTGAGAGCGGTGGCAATGCGACAAATCTTCGTTTTTCGCAACACTATTGTACCGCTTTAAACCAGTTCTGAGGAACTAGAGGTGCGTGCATTACGTGAATTTGAACGAGTCACTGTGTGTCACGACGTGATCGTGAAAAACACAAAATTTCGTACTTGTTCGTGAATCGTTTATCATTCACGTACCGTTAATGACGAACACAATTGCTGGCAGATAGGATAGCAAGGATATCGTCGGAATAATGACAGACCATTTTAACTACTCATACTCTTCGGAATTTAATTAGCTGTTTCATTCGCACAAGTTGGCAGGCTAATGAGCATTGAATCATGGGTATGAGCATACAATTTAGTTTATCTGAAAACTGACCCAGCGTAGAGTCTAGTCTGAGATTTCCGAAAGTCTTATGACACCATTTTTTATGAATGGAGTAAAAACCCATCGGAATCGTTTAAGCTGTGGTTTGTACCATGCTTAAGCGACGAAGTGTTGTCAGACGGTCTTGATCAAGATATTTTCGACAGTATGTACATTAAGCTAACACCACTTAACGACTATTTTCAATGTACATCGTTACTTTTTCATAAAGCAATGAGTATAAAAGCTAAAATTTGTGCTGGATCTCGATTTTGAATAATGTTAAGCGGTAGAACGTATGTAGATACTTTACTCAAAATCATAGTATTCATAAGATAACACGGTGGTTAGAGTGAGATGGACATAGTCGGAAATGCAGTCAGAGAGCGAAAATGACAACGAAGAGCTGTTTTATTTCTGAGTGAAATGGTGTCGACTGAGCAATCGTTGAGTCTATTTCAGTGGTCGGCAAACAATACAATCACATTTAAGCTGATGTATGTGGCTACCGATACGAAATTGACAGCTGTGCAATGTGCTTATACTATCTCTGTGCTGAAGGCACACTTCTTCGCAATGCACAAGATGTACGGACGTGCCGACCACTGGTCTATATTTACTAGTCTGTGACTTTTTTGGCGAGTTCTTTCAGTAAATAGCGATTGGAATTGTACTGAAATGGCGTTTCAAAGACATGGCTCTGAAGACAATTGGTTGATAAATGACAAAGTTATTAAAAGTTGCATACCGACGCTTTATGAAGCACCGACAAGATTAGCTACCTTTATAGCTCTAGTCCTTCTTCTTTTCTTGTCTTGAATTTCTCAGAATTATGAGTCTGAGTCTAGGGGAGTTATTCTCGTGGTAGTTTGTACCAAGACCAACCCATAATTACCCAGTAAGTAAGAATTGCCAAGGCATTGCTCTGTTCCTTGGATAATTGCCCTACTTATAAATTGTCTTATGCAGAAATGCCAATTGCCCACTGTCAATTGCTCAGCTAGCTACTCAATAGCTGGTTGAGCCACTTACATAAGCTTTCCTTCTTACTGATTGACTATCAGATAATTCGCCAACTTACGCAACAAGCGCTCAAGACAAAGGCGGGTC
This sequence comes from Lordiphosa mommai, assembly GCA_018904225.1. NCBI lineage: Eukaryota > Metazoa > Arthropoda > Insecta > Diptera > Drosophilidae > Lordiphosa > Lordiphosa mommai. Next base: position 748,138 of record JAEIFT010000070.1, read on the forward strand.
TCGCTCTTTCCTATAGCTCTGCTTTTAGTGTCCATGTGTGCGAAAATCGAGTTTCGTTTGCCAATATTCAATTTTGTTTAAATTGAAATAAAGTAGAAGTAAAAAGTAAATACAAAAGAGGGAAATAAAATAAATTGAGTTCATGCTTACAGCTCAAGACATAAACTTTACGCAGATTGTGAGGTGCGAAAAGTGTACAAGACACTTGAATTGAGTTGAAGTAGAATTTGTGTATTTTTGATTACATCGTAAGCATTTTAAAGGCATATTTGGATAGTTTTTTTTAAATAATAAAATAAATAAGTTAGAACCAATAATATGCAATGTTTGCATATGCGACTTCTTTGTGTCACAAAAACTAGCAAAAAGTAAATTGCAATTGCAAATGGTTGAATTCTTAGTTTCTTGGAATTGTATTTGATTTTGCCAGAAGCAAGAAATGGAAAATAAAATGTTTTTAACTTCAACAAGTATTTAAAGAAATGCGTAAAGGGTAAATACAAACAAGAAGGCAAAAGTAAGTACGTTTGTGTCGAAGTTTTAATATACTTGGGGCAGTTTTCTCAAGTTTATCAAATCTAGGTGAATTTTAAGAAAATTTAAACTGCCTACTTTTAGGCTACTTTAAATATATGTCGTATGATTAAATAGTTTCACGCCTGCTTTCCACATTTCCTTAGATTAATCTAGATAATTCATTAATCGAAGTGTAAAGTAAGTGGGAATCTGTTGTAGACAATATCAAATATATTTCAAAAGCGGCCTAAAAGCAGGCAACGTAATTTTTTTTTTAATATCCAACTAGATTTGAAAAACATGAATATAAGAAAATGACCCTAAGTGATCTTTTCGCTTGAAAACATAAAGTATATAAATGTACAAATTTGTAAGCTCGTCAAAATGCTTATTGCTAAGTGACTATATGACTGTATGATATAGTAATTCCATTAAGCTAAGTTTCACTTTCAATTCAATTACCAAATAATGTTTGATTACTAACGAAAATCACTCAATTTTTATATGTTATTGCACTTTCCTTATTAATTAAACTTTTCCCAACATCTTTTCCCCTTCTTCAAGTGAATTGATATGATCTTTGGGTATTACAGGCAACTTAAAACTGATTACCAAAGCTTTCACACACTGACTTACTTAAGTATATGCTTCGCCACGCACATACTTACTTATAAACTCGTATGTGGGTGCATACTTTTACTTAAAGGCCAGGCCAAAGTTTTTTTTTTCAGTTCACACCCCAACCCCTAAAAGGCGAGAAGCACTTTGAGCTACCCATAAATCCCTGAAACTTAAAAAAAAAAAAAAAACTCTGGCAAAAGTTTCTAGTCCACCACATACACATATCAGCGGAAAGTCAACCTCAACTTCAAATGGTTCAGTTATCGAGACGAACGGGGGGTGAACGGTGGAGAGAAATCGGCAACAAGAACGAAGCTTACAGTGCGCGACATAAATGTGCCAACGAAACCATGTGGAAAAATCAAATGGAGAAAATCAAAAGCGCTTTGCTGACAAGCAAGCTTTCATTTGCCTGCCATTTGAATGAAAACTTATTTAAATCATTTATAGATAAGCAAAATTTTCGCATAAGTTTGTTAGTTACAAAAGTTAACTTTGCCGCAACAAAGTTTATTTATCTAGCGTATGAATGTGAGTAGCTACTTAAAGACATTCATAGAAGCTTTAATAGATATTGAAAGAATTTTCAAGTTTTTTGATAGACTAAACTATTTTGCAGTAATAAATCGACAGTTCATCTAAGTTTTAACAGGGAATAATACCGCAACAGTAACAGTTAAACCAAAATAAAAAAACAAATCACTTACCGAAAAAATATAAAATATTTTTGAACAAAAAAAACCCAACACTAACCCAAAATCAGCCATAGCATAGAGCTGCGTTAAGGGGTTTTCCCATTTGTGATAAATAGGAATCCGTAGTTTAGAACTACGTTTCAATATGACCCTAAATACGTTCGATAAAATATTTTGAGGGGATCATAAAGGCGTATAACTCTACTAAAAATGTTCTAAAACAATCACTAAAACAAAATGTGCCGTAGCTGTGTTAAAGATAAATCGCGGATAGATTGGCATCTTAACTTTAAGACTAAAGTTTGATATGACCCTAAGCACAGACGTAAAAATACATTTAGGAAACCATAAAGGCGCATAGAAGTCTTATAAATGCTCTAAAACAATCACTAACCCATCATACATTTAATTTCTAAGGGTCTATTTCATATTTTCTAGTTAAGGCCTATTCTCAGTTGACATAAATTTTATTTCCGGCACTATGCTTCATAAAAATAAGACAGCTGATCAAAAGCAGTCTGATTTCAAAGCTCTACAAAAGTGTTTCTATTCATATGAAGCAATAGAACGTTTATTTTGTATCGTCTATCGTCGATAAAATTGACTACAAAACTTCTTAATTAAGCTTAACTTAATTTGTGTCCATTTCGGAACACTGAAAGGGAACATGAACATGAAGCATTGTGACGAAAATAATATAATTATGTCATCTGAGAATAGGCCTTTACCTGCTATGATGTGTCAGATAAACTTAAATTTAACGGAGGTATTTCTTAGTTTAGTTTCATCTGCATTTCTAGTCATAATTAAAATGAATATTTAGGGTATATTAAGTAAACGCAGTGTTAAGCAAAAAAATAAAAATTTCCATCTTCATTTCTAGTTTAAGTCTTAATTAAATTGAATATGAGAAAATTTGATATATTTAGGGCATATTTAGTATAAGCAGTGTGTTTTCGAATGAAAATCTATATTAAGTATACGCAGTGTTAAGGCAGAAAATTAACATTTCCAACTTTATTTCGAGGTGGGTCCTCTGTACTAAACTATTGCGTGGATAGAATATTTTAACGTAGAGTTGGGATCTCTAGCTCGAATATTTTCGAAAAGTTGAACAATCGGGGTTGACCAAGGATCCTAAGACATATTCTGCTCAGGGCGGGATTCTGCGGCACTTAGTAACAAATTTTTTAAATACGAAATTTTTGACTCCAGTTTTAAGGTACTGAATTTTATCTTCTGTTTGTATAATAATATAGTTTAATAACTTTTTAGTTTAACATATCTTATTCAGAATGTTTAATTTAAATTGTTGAACTTTTTAAAATTTTACTGAAAACTTGAGTAATCCTTTGCAAATGAAGTAATAGATTATGGACAAGTGAATGAAGAATATTTTTTTAAATAAATGACTTATAAGTTTTGGCACTATCTTGCACATAATTATGCTTTAAAATAAAATAAAAATGTAATATTTTTAATTATTAAATTTGAATTTTAATAAACTTTAGTTATTTTGAAATTGAAATTCATTTCAACTCAAATTCAATTCAATTGCCAAAGAGCGCCCGTAAGTAGGCAATGCTATCCATAACCAGGCCATACAAAGAACTTTACCAAGTGGCAGAGGAATACGATGCCGTATTTACATTACAAGTGTTGCACACACACACACTCACCCATTGCGGTCAACTCTTTGAATTCACTCCCCCCCCCAACCCCTTTCAACAGCAACTTTTCAACTTGCGCCAATCAAACAAGTTCAATAACGGTAATTAACAGAGCAACGGCAAATGGTATACGAGAGGGGGTGACGAGAGAGAGAGAGAGTTGAGGAAGCGGGGCTAGTGCCTGCAATTTGCGAAAAGTTCAAAGCTATTAGCATGTCGATGCTTCAACCTGTACCAATGTCCACGGATGTGCCACCGCCTCGAACCCCTTTCGGGGGGCTAATAATGGAACTGCCCGCCATCAGTTAGAGGCTATTAGCGAGCTCAGAGTATGAGGGAGAGAGAGCGTGGCATTTCTGTTTGGCAGCCATTTAGGCCGTCGACATTGTTGGCAGCCACTTGGCATGTCAGTTTTGATTGAGCCTGATGGAAGCCACCTTAACCCGCGGCTCCGCCCCCCCCTCCATTACCTATTATAATGTGGTTTAATTGTGAGTGAGTGTGGCAGAGCGGTTAAAACGGAAAGGGCATATATAACGGTTATTAACGCGAACCAATAAGTAATGAGAGGAGAGCAGAGTTTATGTATAAACTACGAAAAAAAATCAATTATATCTAGATCATCAACGACTTTCAATCTTGATGAGATTAGAAAATTTTTAAAATATTAGAGATACTAAATAAATTACGACTTACGGAATGATTTCGCGCACACCGATTAGAGAGCTAGAAGATAAAATGAAGATAAAAGAAATTTAAATAAATGTAATTACTTTTTTTGTTTAAGGTTCGACCCTCACAAAAAAACAAACCACAAAACACTGTAGTTTTGAAACTGTAATAAAATTTTTTTTAGTTCTTTTAAACTTCATATTCTAAAATTTATTAAAAATTAAATTGAACCACTTTCAAAATAAGATAGATAGTAATTTTTTTTTTTATAATTATATTTTTATTTTTATTTAATTTCCTTTATATTAAAATAATTAATAACATATTCCATAATTTTTTATATTTTTAAAATATTTCTTATTAACAAATATACATTGAAAAATTTATTTATTAACCCTTTTTCATAATCCCTCTCTCAATAATAAATCATAAATCTTTAGAAACGCGGGAGAATTATCAATCTGATAACATATAATTTAATCAAAGGTTAAATGATCAATTAAGATCAAAAGAATTAAGATATAAAACATTTTTGATTAGATCAAATGGATCTTAAAAGATCATTAATAAACTAGATAAAAGTAAAATACAGATCAATTAATAGAAATTGAATTCTTGATATCATTTGAACTCATAAGATCAAATGTACCTCAAAAATATTAAAATATTACAGAGTTATCCTTGATATTTAATCTGAATAAAAAGACTTGAAGTGTTTTTATCCACGATGTACCCAATGGATCACTAACAACTTGTACCGGATAACTGATAATCAGAATGAACTGCAGGTGGATCTTGATAGATCTAAATTAAGTTGAAAGAATTTTTTAAACTCTTACATAAAGAAGGGTACAAATGTACCCCATAAACTAATAATCAGAATGAACTGAAGTTGCATTCTAGATACATCTGAAATAAGTTAAAAGTAACATTCACACCAACGGGGTACAACTGAAACCCATAAACTGATAATCAGAATGAAGGAATCATTTTTGAAACTCTTAAAAAAGGGGTACAAATGTACCCCACAAACTAATAATCAGAATGAGCTAAAGTTGCATTCTAGATACATCTGAAATAAGCTTAAGTAACATTCACAACAACGGGGTACAAATGTACCCCATTAAACTTAAATAATCAGAATGAACTAAATTGTTGAAAATTTTCTAATAATTCAATGTATTTTCCTTAGACTTGGAAAGTTCGCTCTCTTTCACAGCCTTCACTTGCAACTTGTTTCCCGTAATAAACAGATAGTTCACAATGTGTTAGCGGATCTATCAATTTGTAACATTTTCAAGCTCATATAAACCACACACTCCAGAGTCTCCGCTTCTCACTCAGACACGCGCCACCTGACGGCCGCATGAAAACATGGCACATTGAAGAGGCGGACGACGGAGTGTGGGGAGTGGGGTCTTCTCTGGGCCTTGCATCCGTTTCACTTGATTCTTTTCGTCGGCAGCCACTTTGGCAGCAGAACTTGAACATGAGTGCAATCAAATGTATTACATTTTGTGCAACTTAAGCGACGGTTGAAGTGCCGAAGACAGCTGGCAAGCTGCAAAAAAGGAGCAGGGTGAATTGTAGGGGGGGAGGTCTTGGCTCCGGATGGCAGGGATATATCCGCCTTTGGGTGCAATGATTTCCTGCAAAACTCGAGTCAAGGCTGAGAGAAACTAAGCAGATGAAGCACATGTGAAGCTTTGGCGCCGTAAAGTATGCAACATGAGCCATAAAAAATGGGCCAAACAAGGAAATTGCCAAGAAATGCATTTTGTGGCTTATGGGGCATGAAGGCAGGGAGGGGGACGGAAGAATGGATGGATACCTTGAGCTAAGGAAATCAATTGAGTTTGTTCGACAAATACACGCTCAAATGGAAATTGACAGCCCGAGAGAAAGAGAGAGCAAGAGAGAGAGGCAATTAAAACCCACTACATCAACAAAAGGATTTTTAACTATGACAAATTCACAATGTTTGCTCAATTGGCTATAATGCCTTGATTGATGACAAGCAGCAGGAGCCGATGACATGCCATGATATGATTATCCAACAATTTAAACTGCACTCCCAATGTTTGCCAACTAATCAAAGAGAAGCCGAGGAGACTCCCTTTTTTTTTTGTTTTTTTCCTTCTCGTCATTGTCCTTGGCGTTTGTCAAACACAAAAAAAAAAGGAGATGAAAATGAAACGAACTTTGCTAAATTCTCTGCTCAAACAGTTGAAGCATGAGAAAAAATTTGAAAGACAGAGTGTGGGAGTCGAGTAAAGAACTTTATACCTAAAAGGGATTTATTTGATGACTTGTCTAACTCGTGCCGTTGACTCACACGACGCCCCAGACTGTCCCGGCATGACGCAGCACTTTTACAAATGAAGTTTTATAACTTTGCCTTTTGCAAAAGGCGGAGAGGAGACAACGACATCGACGAGACTGACAGTCACCCAAAAGTGAAATGCGACAAAATGGAATGAAATTAAATGCATTTTGAAAAATGATAAAGTTGATGCTGTCATGGCCCAATAGTTGAGAGCAGGGGGCAAAGGCAGTTGCATTTTACAGAGACTCAGGGGAATGGTTCTGGGTGTCGGCAGCAAATTGAAGTGAAAAACAAATGTCAAAGCCGACAAAAAATTTGCAATTTTTGTTATACGATTAAGTTCATATCAGATGGTTGACTTACTTGAGGCGTAAAGCAAAAAGGAAAAACTCACCTGCAACGAGAAAGAGAATTTACAGAAATTTAGTATTTATAAAATAAATTCATTTAAAAAATTTTTTTTTAATGTACAAGAAAGATAATAAGATAATAATTTAACTGGCTATATACCCGGCGCCGCTCGGTTCCGAAAAAATTTTGTTCGGTCTTGAACCAACGAAATATCGATCTCCATAAATCTAATCTAAAAACCAATGTTCAAGTTCATAGCTTCAATAATGTCTGAGATATTGCCCTGAATCACTTTTGAACCGGTTCAAACCGCTGGTTACCTGTTAAAAATAAAAAGGAACTTTGTTTTTTGACTTGGCAAGATTTTTGATTACTTTTCTTTAATGTAAACAATCTTAGAAGAAAATTCAATTTCTCTTATCCAAAAATCTCTGCTCTAGCTTAAATTAGTTTAATTTTGGTTATCTTTTTGCTTCCTACACCCACGCACAGTTGTTAACTTTTGTTCTGGAATTTGACTGTGATTGCATTAATTAAATGCTCCATGGCAAATGTGTAAGAGTTTTTAAGCCACTCATATGGGTAGCTTCCCTTTTCGTTTACATACGCCCGGAAAGATTTGTGTAAGTCTTACAAAAAAAGTTTGCCAGTTTTGACTACCAACAAAGTTTTTTGTCACAAACCCAACCCCCCCACATCAGCAACAACAACAACAACAGAAGTGAACTAAGTTGTCTTCTTGAACATTGAATTAACCGAAATTTCAGTTAATTACAAATGTGTTGCCTACTCTTAGGCTTGGGTCCTTGTGGAGGGGGGGGAAATAATTTTCTTTCAGCTAACTTCAAACAGCTAATGCTGACAAACTGCAGCTTTGGCACAAAATTGTTGCAGAAATTTATTATTGGCTTAAGGCAACAGCAGCAACAAATGGTGGTCTGGTTCTAGAGGTGGGATTTGGCCATGGGAATGGTGGATGGTGGATGGGCCATGGCAGGTGCCATGAGCTGAGTGCACTTTGGCGCTGAAAAGCGTGAGTTATGTTCAAGCCAGCGACTTGGGGTCTGCGTTGTATGAAAGCACCTAAAAGCAGAGACTTGTGCTTGTGTGTGTGTGTGTGTGTGTCTGGCGAGGACCTGGCAAGTGTTGCTATTGAAGGCAGCAGCAGGAAAAAATATAAAAAAATGCATAGTATATTGAAGCAGGCGCCTTCTTTGAGCCACAGTGCCGCAAGTTATGCTTTAGCCAAAGATGCTTTATGGCACAAAGCTGAAGAGTTAAAAGCTGGAGAGCCAAAAGGAGAGAGAGAAACATGAAATGATAACTTATGAAGCTAATCAGCTAGATGGGATCATATCAAAGACTTAAGTAGAAATTGGAATGGACAAATATTGCGGGAAGATTGTAAATACTATCCTGAAAGGGTTTGTTTCTAGTTTTGACTATTTTTTGAAGGCTCCGGAGTGGATTGAAATAGACTTAAAAAGGGAAATCAAAGAAAAAGGAAGCATAAAAATGCCTCTGTTAAATCAGCGGTGGGCAAGCGTTTACTCCCAGTTGTTCCTATAGTTTCGACAGTTAAATTTTGGCAACTGATGCCACTGAGTCGCACGGGCGCAGTGGCTTCGCTTCGAAAAAAAAATCACAACAGATCACACAAGCAGAAGTCAGAAAAAATCAAATAAATAGTGTTTAAAAACAATATTGGAAAATAGAGTTAAAAAATAGTGTTGGAAAACAGAGTAGGAAAACAATGTTTAACAACAGTGTTGCAAAATAGTTTTGGAAATCAGTGTTGGAGAACAATGATGATAAAGAATGTTGAAAAATAATGTTGAAAAATAATGTTGAAAAATAATGTTGAAAAATAATGTTGAAAAATAATGTTGAAAAATAATGTTGAAAAATAATGTTGATAAACAGTGTTGGAAAATAGTGTTGGAAAACAGTGCTGACCAAATGTGTTGGAAAATAGTGTTGAAAAATAGCGTTGGAAAATAGTGCTGGAAAACAGTGTTGGAAAATAGTGCTGGAAAACAGTGTTGGAAAATAGTGTTGGAAAATAGTGTTGGAGAACAATGATGATAAATAATGTTGGAAAACAATGTAAAAAAATATTGTTGATAAACAGTGTTGGAAAACAATGTTTACCAAATGTGTTGGAAAATATTGTTGAAAAATAGTGTTGGAAAAAAGTGTTGGAATATAGTGTTGGAAAATAGTGTTGGAAAATAATGCTTGAAAACAGTGTTGGAAAATAGTGTTGGAGAACAGTGTTGGAAAAAATGTTGAAAAATGTTGTTGAAAACAGTGTTGTTGGAAAATAGTGTTGGAAAACAATGTTGAACATATAAAAGTGTTGGAAAATAGTGCTGGAAAAAAGTGTTGGAAAATAGTGCTGGAAAACAGTGTTGGAAAATAGTGTTGGAAAACAAGTGTTGAAAAAGTAAGGTTGAAATACTGATGAGAACAATAATGATAAATAATGTTGGAAAACAATGTACAAAAATATTGTTGATAAACAGTGTTGGAAAATAGTGTTGGAAAACAATGTTTACCAAATGTGTTGGAAAATAGTGTTACAAAATAGTGTTGGAAAATAGTTTTGGAAAATATTGTTGAAAAATAGTGTTTGAAAAATGTTTTGGAATATAGTGTTGGAAAATAGTGCTGGAATAAAGTGAAAAGTGTTGGAAAACACCCAAAAGGTTAAGGATCAATTGGTCTAGATTGCTTAGAATTTATGCTGTGTCTGAATGTGCGTTATGCGTTTTTTTTTTAAATTTTATTTTAACCCTACCAAAAAAATTTACTTACCGAAATTGAAAATGTTGCACATTAAAAAAACTCGAATGAAAAATTATGCTGAAATTAATTTTGTATATTTTCCTCACATCCTTTCTTTCAATTCTGCAAAATACTGCAATAATTATGGCTGCTTGTTATGAATTTTTTTATTTTTTTTTGTTGCCCAAAATGAAATTAACTGAAATTCATTATTTTAATTAAAAAAGTAATTTATAATTTGACACACTCACACACACACTTATACATATATGTGTATACACGTATGAAACAAGACAGCAACAACAATAGCAATTAGCAAAATTCACTGGAGCAGTCAGAGCAGCAGGAGCCCAGGCAAATGTTAATAAAAGTGGTGTCATTGTTGTTGTTGTTGTTGCATGTAAGTTGGCTGCTGACGCCACTTTAGCCAGTGACTTGTCCAATTACTACAACAACAATGCACAGCGAGCTGTGGCAAAAGGAGGAGGAGGAGGAGGAGGGGCGAGAGGAGCATTCAAATGGCATGCCGCAGGCCACGCACCAGACCGACCGAACGGGCAGACAGACTGCAGGTTCCCACAACGGAAGCGACAACTACAAAGTTTTTTCATATCCTGTGAAAATTATTATACGCTTTGGCCAAATAGTCCAAGCTCACACTGAACTGCACTTTTGACCAGGATGCAGGGACAACAAACGTTCGACAGTTTGAGGAGCAGAAAACTTTTGTCAAATTGTTTTTTTTTCTCCTTTCCCTTCTCTCTCTCCCTCGTTGCTGGCTGCAACAGCTTGTGTGCAAGCGTTAGTTTTAATCATTTTTGCTTTTTGGATGCTTTAGTAAGTGTTTTGTCATATTTGCGTTAATGAAATAAATATTTGACAAATTTAAGAGAAATGAGAAATAAATTAAATTTTAATGTTTTTTTTATTGAAATTAATTAGAAAAAAAAGTATTTTAAATGAAGTTCTAATCGAAATGAAATTATTAATATTTTTTCAATTATTTATTAAAGTATGTTTAGCCTTAATACCTCGTAAACCGCTTTACAGACTCCAACATTTGCATTAACACATGAAAATAAATTTAAATCTCTCTCACACTTCCAATTATCTCCACTCAGACAGTCATAAATCAAGAACGCGAGCGAGTCTAACATGCTGAAATCCCCACAGTGGCCATTTTCACTGAACTTTGACATGAAACAACAACTCGTCGCGCTGTTTATAAGCCAGCAAAATCCCTCATATTAAATGCTTTCGAGCCTCAACATACATGCTCGCTTGTTGTGCAACCATCCACTAAACTAATCCCGGGGTCCAGGCAAGGTCCAAACCTACACCCTTGCCCCTTACCCTTCACAACACAACTCGTGCATAACACAAGCAACACGTGGCCCGCTAATAAAGGTAATTTTACATCCCCCACCCCAACCCCCACCCACCACAGCCAAAGAGTGCAACAACTTTTCAATGTCACTGAGCTGACAAAGTGCTGGGCGTGATTTGCCTGGGAGACAGAGGAGAATGAAGGATGAAGGATGAGTTCTTTTGTTGGCTTTGACATTTTTCTAATTGCATGAACACACACACACACACACACTCACGGGGTTGGACACGTGTCGCCTGTCTCCCAAAATCAATTAAAATATTTTCAAATGAATTTAAAATTCCATTTCGCATGTTAATTATATTTTTCGTGTTATGTTTTTTTTTTCTCTCTTTTATTAAGCTTGTAATTTTTGGTGTAATATTTTATGTAAATCATGCAATTGGCCACCCGATCAAAAGTTAAATCCCATAAATGATATTTTTCGCAGCTATTGAAATTTTATGATATGAAATCATTTTTTTCCCTCCTTATTTTTTTTATTTCGCTGTCAAATTGCAGCTATTGTTTGTGTATGCAATTTGCTTCTTTTTCTGTGTTTGTTTGATTGAACGAGAAAGGGAGAGAGAGAGAGAGAGAGAGGGAGAGAGCGAGACCACAACTTTATTGCATAAATGTGGTGATTTAATTAATATGCTTAATGAGTTGCAATAAAAAAAAATAAAACAAGCAAGAACGCTGCAGTCAATTGGCACGGCACGACTTCTAAAATACCTAGTAACCTTCCCTATAGGTCTGCATACTAAAATCAGTATTTAAGGGTCCCGTAGCTGCTGAAAAAGCAGGCAAAATCGTGCATAACTTTCGTGTTTTTTATCCGATCTTTTTAAGATTTTTCTGAATATATAAATACAAGGTCATTTCTCATCTTCTGTCACATAAACTAAGAAATAACAGAGTAAGGCCCGATTTCTCATCTTCTACATAGAGCTATATATCACAGAAACTTAAAAATAACAGAGTAAATTGTAAGTTTATCTGACTCAATGCAGCTATATAGAAGATGAGAAATCGGTCCTAAGTAGATATATTTTACATTTCAGAGCACTGACTTTCAAATCTGAAACAAACTTGAGCTGTGCATAGCATACACTTGCCTACGTCCAAAAATTGGTAGCCTTAACTATTACAGCCTTTGAGATCTAATCAAGCATTAATATTTACCAGGGACGGCAACAGTTATAACGTGTATTATTAAAGTCCACATTTAAGAGTTATTTTTAGAGTTTTAATTAATAAGGCTTCAAATAACAGTTATTAGGGATTTTTATTATTTTACTCCACTGAAAACAGTTATTTAAAACTTTTTGAAATTTTTTTAACTCAGAGTATACCAGTTATTAAAGACTTTTATTAAATTACTCATAAAATAAGAGTTTTTGAAAGACTTTTATTATTTAACTCAGTAAATAAAACTATGTCAGTGACTTATTAAAGACTTTTATTTTAGTACTCAGAAAATAAGAGTTTTCGATAGACTTTTATTATTTAACTCAGTAAATAAAACTCTGTCAGTGACTTATTAAAGACTTTTATTTTATTACTCAGAAAATAAGAGTTATCAAAAGACTTTTATTATTTAGCTCTGTACATAAAACTCTGTCAGTGACTTATATTTTTAAATCACAATATAAAAGTCTTTTTTATTTATCGCAGTTAATGATAAGATACACCCAATGGATCATTTAAGCAGAGATCAAACCGCTGAAACTATAATAAATTCAAAGACTTTTATTAAAAATTTAAAAAATTATTAAAAAATAAAAGTCTTTGAATGAGTTTTATTTACTAAATTTTAAAATAAAAGTCTTTCTATAATTTTTTTTTTTTAGTAAAAAAAATAAAAGTCTTTCAATAATTTTTTTTTTTAATTATAAAATAAAAGTCTTTCATAATAATTATGTTCTGAGTACTAAAAAAAAGGATTTCATAATAATTATGTTCTGAGTAATAAAATAAAAGTCTTTAGTAACTGTTATTTATTAACTTTTTAATAAAGGTCTTGAAAAAACTGTCAAAACATGAGTTTAATTATACAAGTCTACCAAAAACTATTATTAACTGAATAATTAAAAAAAGTTTTTATTAAATATTATTAACCGAGTATTATTATAACGATAAAAAAAATAACTCTTATTTTTGACCATTACAATTAAAGTCAGCAAAAAAAAGTTAATTGTGGATATCAATAGCGGAAAGGAAAACACACCTTTTGGTGTATTTCGAATCATTTTACCTAATGAGCTTCATTGTTTTATTTCTATAAGAGTTTTTATGAAACTAACTATTATTTACTCTAAATTGTCAAAATTTTTCCATCTGCCTGTTACATACATTTTCACAACTTCATAATACCCAGTTGATCAATTTTAATGGGTATAAAAAAACAAACAAATATAAAAAACATAAAAAATCTCTAAGGGAAACAAAGGAAATTAGCAACAATTTGCAGCAAATTAAGAACATAAACAAACAAAAGCACAAATGACTGTAAAAACAGGATGATTAATTTAATTAAATGTAAAAGTCAAAACTGGGCACTGTAACAAGTTCCCAGAAAAATTCTTTTGTTTTGTTGGGAATCAATCAAAAAATTTTCACTTATTCAAATAAATGAAAGTTGATGCAGAGAATTATGTTGCAGCATTTTTTATGGAGTTTACAAAATAAAAGAAATAGCTATAACTTTCCGAAATTTCTTGTAAATAATGATAATGACTTGTATTTTATTTTATACTGATTACTTATCGATATTCCTAAACCAGTTTAAGTGTCACCACCAATTAATAATTTATTGGGGGCTCATCGATTATACAGCTGCTTTAAGAACCTCCCGTCTCCATCTTAAGTATATTTTTGTGTAATGGTCATGAAGTTGAGTTAATTTGTTTAAATTTGTTGAATTTGGTATTTCATTTGATATATCTGAAATTTTCCGAAATATTTTACGGTTATTTTTTGCACCGAAAAAACCCCACATCCTGGCCACAAAGTTATCTTATACTAAAGGCAATTGCATTTCCATATCGCCAAACTGCCATATCTTTCTATTGTTTTGGCAGAACTGGTGCCTGGTTTCCAACTTTGCATTTGGCAATCAACAAAATTGATTAGAACAGAAATGGCAATCGCTGGCCAACGGCGCACGAGGCTCGCCAGGATTTCCTCTGCACACACACACACGCACAGCCAAGTGGACACGAGTGCAGCCAATTGGCAAAATGGTAGCCTATACCCACACCCCCACGACCCTCTAGCAAAAAAAAAAAAAAAAAAACGAACTGCTGGCAAAATAAACTCGAAAACCAAAACCAAAAGCAAAACTATGCAACTCAATTGCCAACGAAGGCAGACCAAAGTCCAGGGATCAGAACCAAAACTATTTTTTGGGGGGTTTATTTTCGAGGACCCAGAGAGCCAGAACCAGAGCCAGAGCCGGAGTCGGAGCATCATCAATATGAAACAGGGGACATGCATAATCGGGCGGATGGCTCCCAGTGCGCTGCATTTATGCGTTGCGTTCTAGGAAATCCCGTCCAGACAGGAATTTTTGGTCAATGCTTTGGTGGTCAAGGGACGGGGTGCTGTGGAGTTGTTTTTGGTTTAGTTGGCGGCTGGCAGAAGATGATAATACAACAAAAAAAATGCGCCTAGAGATAATAAAACCCAGATTAGAGAGGGAGAGAGGGAGAGGAAGGAAGGACATGCATCTAGGCGTGTTAGCATTTTTTCTGAATAAATGGAATACTAGCTTAATATTCTGAAAGCATTTCTCTGTATAAATCTGCCATCAGAATTATTTTTACAGCATACTTTTTGGGACGTTTTAAAATATTTCTTAAACAAGCAAATTAATTCATGATAAATGCCCCTAAAAGTATGCTATGTTAAAAAATGTTTTTAAATGCAATATTAGCAATTTATACTTTTTTTTTTGAAAAGCCAAAGGGCAAGTCGCTTGAAACTACAGAAATCTTTTGATTTACATTTACCAGATCCCGAAATATTTCCATTTTCGGTAAGATTTTGTGTAAGTAGAATTGAGAATTGAGGATTTTAAATCTGGATCTGGATGCTTTTTGAGAAAATATATGTTGCCTACTTTTAGGACGCGTTAAATATCATAAGTGGGTCGTTGTAAGCACAAGCACTGATATTTTAAAAGCGGTCTAAAAGCAGGCAACACACATTTTCTTAAAAAGCACCTAGATTTGAAACCGATGAAGATGAGAAAACGTCCCTTATACAAGCAAATTAATTTATGATAAATGTCCTTAAAAGTATGCTATGTTTAAAAATCTATTATTACACTTTATTTTATCAGCCAAACCGCAATTCGTTGGAAACTACAAAATTCTTTTGATTTAAGTTTGCCAGAACACGAATTACTTTCATTTAAAAAAAAATCATTTTGTGGAATCGAGAGCAAGGCTAAGAGCCGTTTTCTAATCTTCGTGGTTTTTAAATCTAGTTACTTTTAAAGACAATTTATGTTGCCTACTTACAGGACGCATTAAAAATAGTAGAAGGTTCGTTGATATTTTTAAAAGGGTCTAAAAGTAGGCAACACATATTTTCTTAAAAAACATCTATATTTAAAAATGATAAATCTGAGAAAACGGCTCTTATACAAGCAAAATAATTCATGATACATGCCCTTAAAAGCATGCTATGTTTAAAAATCTATTTTTACACTTTATTTTATCAGCCAAAGGGCAAATCGTTTGAAACTACAAAAGACTTTTGATTTACGTTTGCCCGAACACGAATAAATACCATTTCGAAAACATTTTGTGGAAGTGGAATTAAGAAAAATGCCAAGGGTCGTTTTCTCATCTTCATGGTTTTCAAATCCAGATTTGAAACAAACAGCTTTATGAACAAATTTATGTGGCATACTTTTAGGACGCGTTAAAAATTATCATAGCACACTTAAGCAGATATATTTTTAACAAGTCCTTAAAGTATGCAACATAAATTTTCTCTAACTTTTTTAACTTTAACTTTCAAAATGAGTAAACGCAACTAAGGGTTATCTTTTGGCTTGAATAGTAGAATTAATTCCAAAATTCTCACAGTGTTTTTTCATAGAAATCTGCAATCCGCTTCATTAAGTAAGCACACATTTTCATAGCATACTTTTTAGCATACTTTGCGTAAATAGTATCTAATGGGGTAATAGTAGAGGGCATAAAACTCAACCCATGCCACTCAAATTAGAGCTCATTAAATTCACTTACCAGCCATCAAACACCCCTTCGAAGTGGGCGTGGCTCACACTCTACTGACCAATCTCCCTCCGTCATGTACTTGAGTATTAATTATGGCAGTAAATATTATGTCACTTCATATACAGCAATGGTCGTGTTTATGGTTACCGAACAAATCCTTTGAGCCTTAGCGCCACGCAACTGTCAATTAATTTGACACTCGCCATGACGAATAACGAACAGGTTGGATGAAAATTTGTGCTCTTTTCGCTTAGGGGGGGAGGAAAATGTTGATAAACATCGCTACATGTGTGTATAATGACCTTTGAACTAATGACACAGTGGCTTACCTACTTTGATTTTAATTTGGAGAAAATTAGAAAGAAAATGCTTAAAGGCATATAAATCTAAATAAGGGTTCAGCAGCTAATTAACCTGCACTCTTTGATCTGTGCTTAACAAAAGTAATACATATAAACTTTAAACTTAAAGGCTTAAACATATACATAACTTCTCAATTCGCTTTACTCCCTTTGGAGAGGCATTAAAAAATGTCTGACAATTTCATTCAATTTGCCAACAGGCAAACAAAACATATACAAAAATGTCTGCCATAAAAATATTTAAATTTTCTATATATATATAAATGCATATATATGTATGTATGTATACCCATGCATGTTGCTTTCACAGCGAAATTTATAGCTTATTTATATAACAATAAAAGCAGCAACAACAACAACACGCATAACAATCACAGAAATAACAACACGCAGACACAACATGAAAATGTCGCCCTGTTTGGCACAGCTCGAAGTCCCCACGACTGTCACAAAAAAACAAAAAAAACAGAAAAAAAATATACAAACGAAAAATGAATGAAATATTATGCAAGTGCGTCTGTCTGTCTGTCTGTGTGTGTGTGTGTGTGAGCATACAAATTAAACAAGATGCAACACTCAGCCAGCCAGCCGGCTAACTGCCTCACTGCCTGTCTACCACACACGCCTCCTTTTCTCCTGTTGTGGTCTTTTGTGGGCGTGGCTGTGCACCGCAGCAGTTGTAGCCACCATTAAAAATGGCCAACAGCTTGCAAAAAGAACAACAACAACAACACCATAACGCATATTTATAAAAAATGAAAAATTGTCGAAAAGCGTTCAATGACTTTATAGAGAGACAGCATCAGCAGCAGCATCAGCAGCAGCACCAACAACATCCACCGTGGTTTGTGGTAAGGTCAGAACTCGGAAAATGTACATAAATCCAGGCATAAAATGAATAAATGAATAGAAACCAGGAATATGCAATGAAAAGTAAATAAAACAAAAGGCCTCCACAAGTTGGGCACACAAATGATTATGTTTATGACAAAGCTACGCATTTTATTACCTTTAAAAGTGGGCTTTAATTAATATATAAGAGAATGCGGAACAAAATGAAAAATTAATTTCTATTCAAGATATCAAAAGTATGTTAGCAAGAAGTCAAACAAATTCTGTTCAGACTATGGTATATTTAACACTTATGTGAACCACCCTTTACCTATGTATCTATTCCAGATATCAAGCGGCAATTTTATAATCTATATATGTTTATATATAACCTATAATATTTATCAATTCTAAACAAGGTTGTAACAAGGTTTATAATTCAATAAATATTGCAATATATCTAAACGTTATGGCGTTTTATAATTTATTTTAAACACCTTTCAAAACTACACCTGGCCTGAAGCAGGCTAAAATTAAAGGACTATTCAAACCCATCAACGATCGTATAATATTTACTTAATATTTTCTCAGATTAGCTTGGTTTCTGTGTACCCTGTAAGGACGGAAAATATTTTAAAGTTCTCGAGACATCACAAGATATACTAACGATTTTGAAATATAATCAATTTCATGTAATTTCCTAGAAAAATGAACATATAAAGTTAGAGAAAGAAGATAAAGAAGGTTCGAACCGAATCCTTAGATTCGATTAGTTTAGAAACCGGTCAGCGAACTGAATCTAAAATTTTATGAAACGATCAGATCAAACCTCCAGACCGAACCTTTCTTAAGGCCGTTATCTCATGTACATGTTTTTCAAATTCAGTTGCTTTTTGAGAAAAAAATATGTGGCCTACTTTTAGGTCACGTTCAAAATCATATGCATACATAGATTTAGATATAAATGCGGCCTAAAAGCAGGCATTATACATTTGCTCAAAAGCACCTGAATTTTGAAAAACATGAAGATAAGACAACGGCCCTTAGATTTCAACAAGCTGGCAGCCTTGAAATCGAGATATACTTTTTATATACCCATGTGTTCTTCTAATCACTTTCGATCCCAAAAACGACCCTATTCCCATACGAAAATCTTTAAACTGCCAGCAGATTGTTGGACCGTCACAAGTCTAGAGTCATGTCTACTGATTGCAAAAATGTATTTAAATTTTCAAAAAATCCATTAAGCACTTAATAATTGATCCTTTTACAGAAAGAACCGTTTTATTTCTCGAAAAACAAATTTTTAGCTTGGAGTTTAACATCCCATTATGGAGCACACTATGGTCTTGCCAGTGAATTTACTTACATTTCTGCCGCCGTACTCAGGCTTAAATACAATCGCAAAAAATACATGTGGGGATTTCTAGTACGCTGAAAATACACTGTGAAACGCTTTAGCGTTTCGAAACTAAAAGATGCCTTTATTCAGAAGTGAAAGACACTTTCCAGATTAACACTTGTTAACCTTATAAAAAGCACGAATAGATCTGACATGATCAAGTTAAAGTTGTCGCATGAATTTGGATGATTTTTGTGTGATAAACACGAATCTGTTTGGCAACATGCTACATCACGTCAGCATTTTTGGTAATTTAAGCCTAAAGTTGGAAAATTTGTATATTTTGAACATTTTAAGGCATGATTTAAGCAATTGTTTTTCCTCTACTTGATAATTTTGCAACGTAGTATTCCTTAACTTTAAAACAAGTAAGAAAGTCGACCAAGCCCGACTGTAATATACTCTATACCTGTTTGTATATAACTGATTACTTCAAAATGTGGGGTTACACAAACTGTTTAAGTAAGCGTAACTTTCTATTTATTTTTTGCTTATAACTAGACTATCGTTCATCTAATCTGGAAACGATGTATAGTGGATCGATAAGTAATGACGATTTAAAAATATCCCTAGAAGGTGGGATCAATCCATCCTTAAAATTGTGGAAGATATAAGGTTTTTTCAAATTGTGGGGGTGGCCACTTTACTATTGTTAGTCTGATTGAATAAGGGCTCGATAAGTAAAATATACGATGAGTAAAATATACGCTTGAAGGTTCGAACAACCAAACTCCGAAATTGTGTGAGATTTAAGGTTTTTTTTAAATTGTGGGGGTGGCAACTCTTCTTCTTCGTCTTATTGAAAAACAATGTACGGGGGCTCGATAATTATTGATAAGTAGAATAACTGTCTAGAGAGTTCGAACTACCTAACTCCGAATTTGTGGAAGATATGAGGTTTTTTTTTCAAATTGCGGCTTTTAGTTTTGCATACTCTTAGACCGAAATTATGTTATATCTTTGTTAAAAAAAATTACAGAATTGAAAAGGATTATTAATTTTAAAGTTAAAAAAAAAGTATTTAACGATTACATCAAGGAAAGTCATAACAAATGTTATATGTATTGAATTCTAAACAAATTTCTCTTACCTAAATTACCATAAATTCAGATGATTCCTGTTTAGTACAAGAAAATCATGTGGAATGACCATCACCCACTTTCCATGAACGGGTAAAGTTTAATTTCACAGCCATTTAGTATTTTCTATAATTGCTGTCAAACATTTAATTTTATACCCAAAATCCACTGTATGAATTTGTAACATAAAAAAACGCGAAATTCCAAACGTTAGCTCTTTCCCTGGCTGTCATAAAATGTTTGTGTTTTTTTTTTTCACACATTTATGTGAATTTTCAATTGCATAATATATATAGATATTTTTAATAAGCAGTCCCAATTGATGTTGCCACACTTTAATTTGCCTGCCAACTAACTTTTACTTGTTTATTTTTTGCACCTCTTCTTTTTTTCGTGTTGTTGTTGCTATTTTCGCTCCTCTGCTTTTGTCACATTTATTGCGATTGCATTGTTGGCATTTTGCAAATTAAACGGATTTCCGCCAAAGGCCATTTCCGCTTGTCCCACAAACCAGCAGAACACGAAGCGTTTCAAAGCCTCGTTCGATTTTTTTTGTATTTTTATTTTGCTGTTGTTTTATTTCGATTTATTTGTAGCTGTTATTTACTTTTTTTTGTTGTTGTTTTTTATTGAGTATTGACAAATGTTTTCTATCGTTTTATGCTTATTTTTTTATACAAATTTCTACGGCTGCAGTTTATGACAGTTGCTGGCCCCGAGGTAATGCTTTGAATATTTTTTCTGTTGTTTTTATTTTGGTATTTATTTTGCGTGAAGCAAGAAAAAATTTAATAGAATTTTTGCTGACTATTTGCATTTGTCAATTGATATTTGTTATTTGCTTCAAAAAAAAAAGTTGATTACTTTATTATGGACTGGCAATGATGTTTTTTGGTTTCAATTGTTATGGCTGGTCACGTTTTAATTTATGTTTCTGCGTTAATTAAGCAAATTAGACTTCAATGAACTGGAAATGTATGCCAATTAGCTGGCAGAGATTTAAATGAATTGAAAATGTATAATTAGGCCATATATAAAGAAATTAATAAATGTAATATAAATTGAAAAATGGACTGCCAAAAGTTCTTGGCCAGATTACGAAATTTAGCATACTTTTGTTAAAACGATTTTTTCAAACTTTTCCGTCTGACCTTGTGGCTGTCCTTTGGGTTCCCCGTCTAAAATGTATGCAACACCTGGCCACCATCAGGGTTCGGTCGCTCATTAACATATTGAATTTTAATGTCATGTCGACAGAGTCTGGGATACCATGGCCCATCCTCATCCATAGCTGCTCTCCTTTGCCAAGTCCCTTAGGCAAACACAAAACCACAAAGCAGAGAAGAAAACAACCCTCGAACGAGCCGCAAAAATTCTAAACTACTTTTGTTCTTCGCATTTGCATTTCACATTCAAAAAGCCAAAAAAAAAAAGAAAAGAAAAAAAAGGGAGACGAAAAGTCGGAGCAGAGGAATGAGTGAAGCAAACTCATTTAAATATTTTGTTGTTGTTGAATGATTAAATGGCTGCCAAAGCTCTTAATAATAAGGTCGAAAGTATTTTGCATTAAAATTACAATGAAAAAATGTTAAAGGAAAAGCTGACTGAATTTTTGATTGATTTTTAATGATTTATGAAGAAAAAAATATTGGAAATATTTTCAAAAGAATTCAAGTTGAATATCATCTGCAGTATTTGGTATTTTTAATTCAGTATTCCATATAGGGATTTTTTAAATCTAGGTGGATATTAAGAAAATTTATGGTGCCTACTTTTAGGCAAACTTATTAAGCACGTTGAATTTTTTTATGAATCAAATAAAATAAGAAAAATTTTGGTATCTGAAACCTTTCATAATTTCCCCCATTTCTACCAAAAAAGTATTCATAAAAATCCCTTAAAATCCCCTAAAGTATGCTATAAAAATCGTCTAAATCTTTACACCAAAAGCAATTTGTAATTGTATCCCAAATATCCCAGCACCTTGGTCAATCTCTAGACTTCAGACTTCACACCCGGAGTTTCCCAAAGTCTCTTATTGCATAATTGCGCCTAATGGCATGCAACGAAATTTGCCCAAAATTCAATTTCCTACGACTCCTGTGTGTGTTGCCAGTTCAGCAGTGCAGAGCAGTGCATCAGAGCGAAGTGCATACAAAAGCCAAAATAACATAATTAGCCAAGTCCTTGGCCATTTAATGGCAATTTAATTGTGCTCATAATTGAGTTCGTGTGTGCGGGCATTAGCTTCGGCCAGTCTTAGTCTTCAGTTTTGTTTTCCTGGCTTCAATTAATCATTGACCATAATTAGAAGGTAACTTAAATTTCAATTGATTTATGCTATTTTCCAGCAATTATTCAGCAACAGCAAATTCGAAAACTGTGTCAAATGGGCGAAAACTTAAATGGCGCCAGCTCAACCACACACATGATTTATTATTTTTGAGCGCAACAAAAAAAGAAGGAAGAAAAAGCGAGCTCTCTTTTTCCTAATGTGCAAAATGACCCTGTGACAAATTGTGTAGCCAACTTTTGGGCGTATTCTATTGTCCACATGAAAAGCGAAAAGAAAATTCTCATAATATACTTGATGGTCGTCGCCTTGTTTAACTGGCACACACACACACACAGGAAATTTATGTGAAATTGTGCCACCACTGATTTATGTTTTTTAAGTGAAGCTAAAATATCTATAAATTATTGATACAATATTTTGAAGCTTTAAGTTTATTTAATTTTGGCTAATAAGACTTTAGGACTTCAAGACAAAAGGATTATAAAATTTCAAAACACAGTGAACAATTGGCTTACTTGTTAAGTAGATGAACTACAAAAGGTAGATTAAAGGAGTAGGAAAATTTCAAGACAAAATGGTTTACTATAAAATTTCGTTAAAATTTCACAGTGTGACCGTATATAATTTTGGCTTATAAACTTGAGCTTCAAGTAGATGCACCTACACAAAGGCTTTTGTGTATGATTAAAGGAGTTAAGGAAAATATCAAGACAAAATTGTTTACCATAAAATTGTTGTAAAATTTAACAGTGTGGCCGTATATCCAATTTTGGCTTATAAACTTGAGCTTCAAGCAGAAGAACCTGAACAATGCCTTTTGTGTATGATTAAAGGAGTTAAGGAAAATATTTAGACAAAAATTTGTACCATAAAATTTCGATATAATAAAAATAAATAAATATTTAACAGTGTGACCGTACTTTAGGAAACTTTACTATTAATTATCTGATGGATGAATAAATGATGAAATTTCTATAAAATATAACAGTGTGACCGAACTTTAGGAAACTTAACTATCAATCAGCTGATGGATAAAATTATAATTTGATTAAAAAAGGTGGCGTTTTCTTACCTACACCACTTATAAAAACCATTAACTCATCTTACTTCAAATTATTAACAAACACATCGAATTTTATATTCAGTTTTAGGTTTTTTTTTAGTTTGATTCTAGTGCTTCAAGAATACTTCTTTTAAATTACTGCACTAGTCACATAGTTTCATATCTCAAATAATAAAGCTCCTTACCACTTTTGAACCGGTTCAATTTAGTTCTGAACCAGCTGAACAAATTTCCAATTTATAGCTAACATTTAACAATTTTGAACTAATTTTGTGAACTGTTTCGAACTCCATATTACCAAGGTACCTTACTGAGGTACCTTGCTCCATTGACGGTATAGAAGCGATTTTCTAATGGATACACAAAGGTGGATGAATGATAACCCTTGTTAGCCAAGAAGACGCAATATTTTCAAGTATTTTTGTTTATTTTTAACACAGTTAAATTTAACTCAAGCTAAGGGGCTTTCCCACCTTCCCTAACCCAAATAATGAATTTCGTTATCGCAAATTAATTTGTTATTTTACAATCGTTGATTTCAACTCGACCTAAGCCAAATAAATTGCACATTTCCTGTCACAATTTATCAAAAAAGTGACCCATTTCTGTTTTTGTTTCATTCCTTTGGCCACAGATTTAATTTAGTGAACTTCCCCTTGACACATTTTTCAACTTATTAATTCTCCATTAATTCTCTTTCAAGCAATTAAACTTTACCAGAGAAAATTATTAACACGTTCCGCTTATTAAGAAATGCTGTTGAAATCCTTTTACTTCAATCTGTCACAATTGTGTGAGAAAAGCAAAGCAAAGCAAAGAATGGGAAAGGGCATCGAAAATCAAAAACAATTTTGAGAGTAAATATTTTTCGGTTGCGTACATTTTATGCTTGAGAGATTTTGATTTCCATTTGAAATTCTGCTTTAAAACGGAAGCTCGCACACTCACACACACACACAGAGACACATCCTAGAGATGGCCATATCCTTAAGGGTCTTGCATAATGCCGTTCAAAAGCTGCCATCAGCCAGCTGTGGCACTTGAAGCAATTTATGAAGCATTTTACTTACTTAGCTGCTGATTTACTCGCTATCTCTGTCTCCATGTGTGTGTGTGTGTGTGTGTGTGTGTATCCTGGCAGCACATGTGTTTGCAATTTTTCTATGAATATGAAATAAGTTTTCTCTTTTGCCTGTGCGTAAATAAACAAACAGGGCAAACAGCAGACAGAAATAGCGATCAAGCGTTAGAACGAGACATTATGTTTGCCCAAGGCGTTACCCAGCTACAAATTAAATACATACATAGCCTACTTTTAGGGCAGTTTAAAGAAAAACATTTCGAAAGAAATTCAAAGTTGAATTTGGCGTCATAATTGCACAAAGTCCTTCGCTTCGTTAGGAGATTTGATGTAACTTTGTTTACATGGAAATATTGCAATAGCACAACATAATGAAGCAGACGACTCCTGCGACGGTGCAGACATCGAGGCGACAGCCAGAAGTTGCAAGTGTTGCAAAATGGAAAGAAAAGTAAGAGAAAAATCCAGCCAGACAAAGTGGTAAATAGACGTAAAATGCGTGACTTTCACTTTGATGTGCAGCCAGCTTCCAGCATCCAGCTGGAGGTGGGGAGGCCAGACAAATGTCGATTTGACCCCAGCTAGTTTTTCATCGGCGGCAATATGAAACACGAGAAGCCGACGCTGAGCGACTTGTTTGTATAGCCAACCGGCACGTGCAAAGCCCCTTGGTGGCTAAAAAATATAAAAAAAATATATATGCAATGTTTTTCTTTCTCTTTTCTATTAAACTTAAGCCTGGCCAAAAGCCAATGGAGCAGCTGCAAAGACGGTGCCAAATTGAAGGAGTTGGCTTATAAAGTTTTTTTTAAGTTTTTAACCCATGCCATTTCTATTCGAATGGCAGATATAGTTGACCGATTTTGTTTCAAAATTTGGCAAAAACAAACTAAGGAATATATGTTGAAGTGACGTGAAAAACAAGTTTTTTCTGTGTAAACTATTTCAGCTTTATATACACACACCTATTTTGTTCTTTAACTCCGAATAGAATAGATTAAATTTTGTAAAGTATATCAAATGTAGAGAAGTGAAATTCGTAATTAGGTGAAATGGAAAATATCTCTAAATCCTCGAGAGATCTCGAGTTGAATTTCAAACTTTATGCTTAATTTATTTCCTTTTAAATGTTCTTATTCAAATTAGATTGGAGATTCGAGGAAATTGTGCTTTAATTTGAAATTAAACTAATTTTTGTTACCCAAAACACTAGACCAAATGATTTTTTACAGACTTATTAAAAAGAAATGTTTTACAATTGAAAGAAATTCGAAGAGATCGAAACAAATGATAATCTATATATGCAAGGTCGGGGTGGTCTATGGTGGAAGTGCCTTCACTTTCTAATTTATCTCCAATTATTTAAAAATTAATCGAAAGAAATAATAATCGGGTGGTGCAAGGTCGGGGCTATATGGTGGATGTGCCATCACTAACCAATTCAGCTCCAAAAATTTTTGACGAGTTACTAAACATGTAGGCGGCCGAGCCTTATTATGATTGAAAGGGACAACCCTGCGTTTAGCTAATGTTTCTCGTTAATTTTTTTCCAAATCAGATTCTGGGAGCTCAGCCCCTAAAAACTTTAAAAAATCCAAGCAGAATCGAAAAGATTGCGAGTTCAAGATCAAATTCAGCATGTTATAGACATAATCCCAGAAAAGATCCATTAAAGCATTTTAAAGAATGATTTTAGATTGAAAAAAAGTGTGAGTGTGGTCAACACTTATGAGGCTTTGATGTAAAACATGTTGCTTATATTATTTGTATTTTTATAATTTACATTGAGATTTTTTAATGAATTATTATGAAATTTATATTTCTTTAATAAAGCTGGTGACAATTGGTCGTTGATATCAGAACAATGTTACGCACACCGCTGATTAAAAAGAGTTTATATACCGTGAGAAATGCCACGGTTGGTCAAGCGATTGCTTGGAAGACAGTAATGGAAAACAGTATTGGTAAATAGTGTTGGAAAACGGTGTTGGGAAACAGTGTTGGAAACTAGTGTTGACAAACAGAGCTGTAAAGCAATGTTGAAAACTGTGTTGGAAAAATGTGGTGAAAACAATGATGAAAAACAGTGTTGAAAAACAGAGATAGGAAATAGTCTTGGAAAACAGTGTTGGAAAATAGTGTTGGAAATCAGAGTTGGAAAGCAATATTGAAAACTATGTTGGAAAACAATGCTGAAAAACAGTGTTGAAAAACAATGTTGAAAAACAGTGTTGAAAAACAATGATAGGAAAAAGTCTTGGAAAACCGTGTTGGAATACAGTGTAGGAAAACAGTGTTGGAAAACAATGTTGAAAAACAGTGTTGAAAAACGATGTTGGTAAACAGAGTTGTTGGAAAACAGTATTGGAAAACAGTGCTGGTAAACGGTGTTAGAAAACAATGTTGAAAAACAGTGTTGAAAAACGATGTTGGTAAACATAGTTGGTAAACACAGTTGGTAAACACAGTTGGTAAACAGAGTTGGTAAACAGAGTTGCTAAACAGTAGTTCGAGTCTGGAAATCAAACCCAATATTTTGCACTAAACACGAATGGAATGGTTTTCTATTGCACTGCTCCATCGCACACGCTTGTTGCTACACATCTAAAATGCTAATACCGCAAACTATATTTATGTTCTGTTAAATGGAATAGAGCTCTTTTGAAGCACTTTAAAAACATTTTCCAGCAAACTATTCTCTTGAAAATGAATTTAAAGATTTTACAAAATAATCAAGTTTTTTTTTTTAAATCTCTTTCTATAAGATTTCAATGTTGTTTTTGATTATTGATCGCTATTTGTGGACTTTCCACGTTTTTCCTTAACCCTAAAAGTCTTTAAAAATTCAAGCAAATCTCACACTTGACTAGCTAAAGAGTATGCCAGGCCTGTGTCAGCAGCATTGTCACCTCTTAGGCTTAGCGCCTTTCTCTAGGCTAGGCCAAAAGGACCCTCGTCCTTGCGTTTGCCCTCTGTCGTTCAGCTGTCACACTCGCTGCATGCATTTAACTTTATGGGCAGAAGGCAAACATCAAACGCGTTAAGCAACTTCAAAGCTCAGCCAAGTGCATGAAATGCGTGGCCCGTGCCCCAACCAACCAACCAACCAACCAACCACGGTGATGCCATTCAACATGCCACGACTTTTGCAGCCAAAGCAAATCAAAAGGAAATAATAGCGCAGTGGCATGCAAGAGAAGCAGTTCCCTACACACACACACACGCACACACACTAACACTCACACCCTCGAGGACTAAATGGCGCACACGAAGTGCTCACATGCACCTGACTATGACTCTCTGCCTGCTGATGTCGATGCCAGCAATTAATTAGGATTATGTGTGTCGTCGTCATCGTCGTCGTCTGGTCGGCGCCTAAAAGCATGCAACACATGTCGTCATCGTCTCGTTACCCTTGCCACGTTTCAAACAGCAGCTGGGCATGGAAATGGAAAATGGAGGCTGCTTGACTTCCGCCGCTGCCTAAATAGTTTGATTAAGCAAATTTATGGCTGTGCGCGCTTTCAGGGCGTAATTAATGCCAAGTGCTTGGCAGCACAAAACACAAAACTCAATCAATCAGCACAATTTTTTAATGATGATGACGTCATCGATGCTCATTAAAAAAAAAAAAAAACGAAGCAAAAATGGAAAGAAAATGAGCGAGAAGACTGTCCATTTCTTTGGCCAAGCACTAACGACTTTTTAAGTATTTACACACAATTTGTGAAACTTTTATCGCCGACAGCCGCAAAGTATGCTTCAGCATTTATTATTTGCATACTTGACTTGATAAACAGCGAAATTGTTCCCACTTTTTTTTAACTTCTCGCCTCATTATCTCCGAGTTTTGAGGAATTGCAACTGCCTGACTCTGACTTGGTTGCTTTTCAAACTTTGTTGAATGCCTCACATGTCCAGGTGGCCCCCCAGGCGTTCATTTCATGTTCAGCTCAAAAGAATGCCAGTTGTGTGTGTGGTGGCTTGCCGCTGATAAGCACCACCAAACGGGCTCAAGCAAACATTTGCCAGCTCTAGTTTTGAGTCACAGTTCCGCCTCAAGGTGTGTCACATGCAACTTGACTGCAAGTTTTCATCTGTCTGGCATTTCTTCTGCACTATGTGTACAAATCTCTGTCTTTCATGCTCAAACTTGGACAGAAGTTTGGCCAGTGACAGTTGCAGGGCCAGCCGGGTAGCTGCTTTTGGGTTTTGGGCTTAGTGTGGAAAACCACAAAATATTGTTTGGTGTTGCTTAATTGAAAATGAAACTGATGATGAAACATTTGCAAACATTTGTTCTGTCGGATCGTTTTAAAGGAAGTTTTGAGGTATTGGATGCTGAGTTTGTTAAGGATATTTTTATGAGATCACTTCCTTTTGTCAGCTGTAAACATCTAGATAAAATAGGATTACTCTTTACAGGGGTACAAAAAATGTTTACAATTTTAGACGGGATTTACACGATGAAGCAAACTTCATGAATTTATTCGAAAAGCTCTTGCTTGTAGGAAAGAGGTGTAGAGGGGCAAGCAACACCACTACCCCTCTTTCCCACAAACGAAAGCTTTTGCAGAAACTTCATGTAGTTTGCTTCATCGTGTAAATCCCGACTTACTCAGATGCGGAGTTTAAGGCAATTGAGCCGAGTTTAAGGCCAAGCCGACCTTCTCTCAATCTTTTAGAGGTCTTAAAAGAAGCATTTAATAAACGGTTTATCCAGTCCTTTTATAATTAGAATACGTCGTTTGGTTTGGCCGTCTGTTTTATATTTCCAAAACAACCTCACAGAAAAAAGCACACAGAAAAAAGAAAAATGGTCAAAAGT
The DNA here is from genome assembly GCA_018904225.1 of Lordiphosa mommai. NCBI lineage: Eukaryota > Metazoa > Arthropoda > Insecta > Diptera > Drosophilidae > Lordiphosa > Lordiphosa mommai. Next base: position 777,336 of record JAEIFT010000070.1, read on the forward strand.
TTGCTCGGTCCGCAATAATCGAAGTTGAAGTCGAACATCAATGGCTGCCCAGTCCAAGACCAAGACCAAGACCCAGATCAGTTGCTTCCTCGAGGCCAGGGCCAGGCTCATTTGCCAACAAGAGGAAGGGGGAAAGGCTTAAGGAAAAAAGGACTGCCCCGAAAGTATGCAACACAATTTTAATTAGTTTTGAAAAGTATTTTAATTTTTGCAATTTGTGTGCCAGGAGAAATCTTGCGCCTCAATTTGCCACACCTCCTCCTCCCCCCCCCCCCTCCCCCCTCGGGCCAAGGGGAACAACAACCCTCAAATGAGTGAGGAATGCGGCACTTTAATGATTATTAACATTATTAGTTGTAATGAGCGTCGTCAGCGCGTTTTAAAGTTTGCCATTCAAGCATAGAAAATGGCAGCAAAAATTTGCCTGCGTATAAAACGGAAGACAAAAAATAAATGAAAAAAAAACGCAGAGAGAAAAGTTGAAAAAGTTGTGAGAAATTTTTGCAATTATTTTTCTGTTTTAATGTAATAGTGGGGATATTTTTTTGTTGTTGTTGTTGTTGTGCTGCGCTTTGAAACAAAAAAGTTTGCTTAAACTATGTGGCCGGGTTGAATGGACGGACGGACGGACGTTTGGGCAGTTTAGCGGTTGCGTTGGGCATGCTGAAAAGTATGCTTTGATTTTCGCCTCTGACGTTTGACGTTTGGCCATTGCGTGGAATTCTGTGTTCGAATTGTTTGTGCTTCGGTTCTTTGGATATATAAATTTTTTGGGATCTACTATTTTTGCTTACAAAAGTTTTCAAATTAAAGGCACGAGCTATGGTCTAAAAGTTTTTTTTTGAGAATCCAAGTTCGAGGGGGAATTTGTTTTTAGACTTACGAGATAAAGCAAACGGCGCCATTACACTTACCTAAAAAGAGAAGAACAAAAAGACAAGAAAAACGGGTAAGTAATTATTTTGCAAATTCAAGAAACTATTATCAAAGGTCTTAAACATTTCACTTGGCTTATCAATTTCTGTTGCTTTTGTTCATCAGTTTGGCCAATTTGCAGCTCGAATTCCCTTTGGAAAGACACACACACACACACACACAGGAGCCTCCCAGTCAGGACTTAATTACACACAACTCATTTGTCGCACACAACAAAAACCAACTTCCCAGAGGGAGTGGAAACTCTCGGCCTTCGGCCTTCCCGTCTGCAGTTGAAATAGAAAACCAACCCCCCCCCCCCACCCCTTCCCCAAAAAACGAGACAGCGACGAGGACACATGACAGCAGGCGAAAACCAGTCAACTGTGCAACTAACACAGACTTTTGTTTATATGTCATAAGAATTACTCATACGTTAATAATTTAAACGGATGGCTGCTGCTGCTGCTGCTGCTGATGAAGGACCGGCCCGTTGTCTGTAAATTTGTTTTGCCGGCGAATCAATACGAAATGAAAACCAAATACGCATCCTGTTGTTTCCCCACTGTCCAAAAGCTGTCAACATTGTCCAAATATGAGGAGAGACACCAGCAGCACCTCAAGCTTGTTTACTTGGTTGCCCCCGAAGATAACTTTCATTATCATGGCATAAAATTCATAACCCAAAGCAAAGAAAGACATGGAGAAGTACGTAGAGAGCACATGTGTGTGTGTATGTGTGTGTTTGTTTCATTATTTCATCAATAACACAATGCAGCAATCAATATTTTGGCAGGCCCTTTATGTTTGCTTTGTTTCTGAGCCAAAGTTATTTGCGCAATTATTTTCTTATTTTGATTTTGGCTAGAGAAGAAAAATATCCGAAAAAAAATTGGGATTAATCATTGACTAATGAGTCTTTTGTGGGAACAACACAGGCTTTAGCTTTCACTTTGACAAATTTAAAGGAGGGTTTTGCTGACTAAATAGAAAACTCTTTATAAATTATTAAGCTAATAATTGTTTTCTTTGAGTTATTTTTAAAGCTTTAGCATTCCTTAAGTTTATTTTTATTGCAACAACTTTAAAATTTTGTATTAATTGGGTCATGTTTAAAAAAAAATTACTCATACGACACGTGGACCTAATAAAATTCTTAGTCTGTAACTCATCTGTATCTCTATTGTTGAATTTGGACTGAAAGGCAGCCAGAGAAGGTTTCAAAACCTGCCAAATGCACCCTAAAAATACACTTTTTGGTGCGGTTTGTGGGCCGGCGGCATCATTGGACCTCACTTTATTAAAAATAAAAGGAAAAGGCAACTTTACACTCAATGTAACTATGATTACAAAACAAAAATGTTTTTCTTTCTAGAACTAGTTTTTGGACCGATCGTTCCTATGGCAGCTATATGATATAGTGATCCGATCCGGCAGATTCCGACAAATGTGCAGCCTATGTGTATTTAAAGACTATTTGCAAAGTTTGGTCAAGATATCTTTCAAAAATAAGAAAGGAGATAGCATAGAAACAGACGGATGGACATGGCTATATCGACTCAGCTCGTCATACTGATCAAGAATATATATACTTTATGGGGTCGAAGATGCTTACTTTTAATTGAGCTTCTCCTCAAGATTTATGCCAGATCGTGCCAAGGCGTCAAACGACCGCGACACAAGCTGCTGTCATTTGAATAGACGCACTCCGGTAGTCTTTCAAGAATTTCACTAAAAACTCTATTTGATTTTTCGGTCTTTTCAACTAAATCGTAATTAAACTGGGGGTCGTGAATACTCTACTTAAATTATTTAAAATCCCAACAACCTGGCATTATATTTAGATCAAGTTGAAATGGCTTTTACTTCAATCATATTCGGGCCTTAGTTTTACATTTGTTGATATCATTTCACTTTTCATATTTAGCTAAATTGTTTTAGCAGCACAAAATTTTACCTAAATTACGACTATCTATATATATTTCGGCCAAACAAAATTATTAACCATTCACTATAATAATGTCCATGAGAAGATTTGTCGGCTGTTATCTAACGCAGCTCTGCAGTCCAAGGACACGCTATATTCTCTCCGATTGCGTGCACTCGCTGGCGCCAATGCCGCTATGCCGCTATCAATGTCGCACATTTTGTAAGGAGCCACCCGAAATGAGTTGTGAAGAATTCAAAAAGCAAAGGGCCAAAGTTGAAAAGAAACGTCGCCAGGCTAGTAAGAAGAAAAGGGCCAAAGAAGAGGCAGCCCAATTCAAATCAAATGTCATGAAATGTGTAAAGGATCAAACGCAAGCATTATGCGAAAGTATGGAGTGTGTGGACAAGAAGAAGAAAAAAGCTTTGGAAAGTATGTTGGATTGCATTGTGTGTGGCATTCGAAGGAATTGCGTTAAAAAGGAAATGCAAAAGGTATGCAAGAATCTGGAAATGAAAAGGAAATGCGCGCTGCTGGTCAAGCAAAAGAAAGCGAAAGCTATGATCAAGAAATGCAAGGAAAAAAGCAAACAAGCGAAGGAATCTAAAAAGAATGAAGAGGGCAAAGACTGTGAGCAGAAAGAGGCGAAAGAGAATAAGGAAGGGCCTAAAAAGGGGCAAGACTGTGAGAAGAACAAAGATGAGGAAACAGAACCGTGCGACAAGCAAGCTAGCAAGTCTCTAAAGAAGAAATGCCAGGAGCTAGCCGAATCGGAACTGGATCCTATTGAGAAAATTTGTCAGCAGGTCCTGAAGAATAAGAAAAATCCTGGTAAAAAGCCGCAGTCCGGTCAACCAAAACAATCGCCATATACTCAGAAGCTGGAACAATGTATCGAGAATGAATGGTGTGATTTCTGCGAAGCGAGGGAAAAGCTCTGTAAATCTGAGCAGAAGAAACTGGTGAAATGGCACAAATGCCTCAGCGAACAGATCAAACAGAAATGCCATAAGAAGGTGAAACGGGAGATGTGCCGAGCTGCTGGTGGTCAACAAAAAGACAAGACTAAAACGGATCCAGAAGAAGAGTGTAAGAAAGCAGCTCTAAAGGAAAAATGTAAGAAACTCTCGCAGAAGGAAGAGTGTGGAGAAAAGCAAGATCAAACAAAAAACGACTTAAAAAAGATAACGAAACACTGCAAGCTGCAGGCACTAAAAAAGAAATGTAAGGAAAGAGCTTTAAAAAAGAAATGCGAAGAAAGAGCCCAACAGAAGAAATGCGAAGAGGAAGCCTTAAAAAAGAAATGCGAAGAGGAAGCTTTAAAAACGAAATGCAAAGAAAGGGCACAACAGAAGAAATGCGAACAGGAAGCTTTAAAAAAGAAATGCAAAGAAAGGGCACAGCAGAAGAAATGCGAAAAGGAAGCTTTAAAAAAGAAATGCGAAGAGAAAGCTTTAAAAAAGAAATGCGAAGAGAGAGCCCAACAGAAGAAATGCAAAGAGGAAGCCCTAAAAAAGAAATGCAAAGAAAGGGCCCAACAGAAGAAATGCGAAGAGGAAGCATTAAAAAAGAAATGCAAAGCAAGGGCCCAACAGAAGAAATGCGAAGAGGAAGCTTTAAAAAAGAAATGCAAAGAAAGGGCCCAACAGAAGAAATGCGAAGAGGAAGCCCTAAAAAGAAAGGAGGAAGCTTTAAAAAGAAAGAAAGCGAAGAGGAAGCATTTAAAAAAGAAATGCAAAGAAAGGGCCCAACAGAAGAAATGCAAAAAGGAAGCCTTAAAAAAGAAATGCGAAGAGGAAGCCTTGAAAAAGAAATGCAAAGAAAGGGCCCAACAGAAGAAATGCAAAGAGGAAGCCTTAAAAAAGAAATGCAAAGAAAGGGCCCAACAGAAGAAATGTGAAAAGCTCTCGCAGAAGAAAGACAACGACCAGCTTAAGGAAAAGTGCAAGGAACTGGCACTTAAGCAGATATGTAAGGAGCGAGCACTAAAGAAAAAGTGCGCAGAACAAGAAAAAATGAATAAGAAAAGAAAAGAAGAGGAAGCTCTGAAAAAGAAATGCGAAGAGAGAGCACAAAAGAAAAAATGTGAAGAAAGAGCTCTTAAAAAGAAATGCGAAGAGAGAGCCAAAAAGAAAAAATGTGAAGAATTGACGCAGAAAGAAAAATGTGACAAACAGAAGAAATGCAAGGGAAACGAGGCCAACAGCCAGATGAGCAACAAAAAGCTCAAGAAGTTGTGCAAGGAACGAGCTCTTAAGAAAAAATGTATAGAGCGAGCACTGAAGAAGAAATGCGAGGAACAAAAAAAACGGAATAAGCAAAAACAGGAACAGAAAGCTCTAAAAAAGAAATGCCAAGAAAGGGCCCTAAAGAAAAAATGCACGGAATTGGCGCAGAAGAAACGGTGTAAAGCATTAGATAAAAAGCAAAAATGCAAAGGAAAAAAGCGCAATGGAAAAAAGAACTACAAAAAGCTCACGGTGAAGTGCAAAGAGCAAGCTTTAAAAAAGAAATGTGAGAAAGCGACTCTAAAGAAGAAATGTAGTAAGATTTCCAATAAGAACAAAGCTGGTAAGGAGAAGAAGCTTAGGGAAAAGTGCAAGAATCAAGCACTACGAATTAAGTGTGCTCAGATGATGAAAGACCAAGAAAAGGAGAAAGGTCATTGCAAGAACAACGATCAAAAGCTTAAAGAGAAGTGCAAGCAACGAGCGCTAAAGAAGAAATGTAAAGAGCGAGCCTTAAAGAAAAAATGTGCAGAACGAGAAAGAGCTAAACAAAAGAAATGCGAAGAGGAAGCCTTAAGAAAGAAATGCAAAGAAAGGGCCCAACAGAAGAAATGCGAAGAGGAAGCCTTGAAAAAGAAATGCGAAAGGTCCCAACAGAAGAAATGCGAAGAGGAGGCCTTAAAAAAGAAATGCGAAGAAAGAGCCCAACAAAAGAAATGCGAAGAGGAAGCCTTAAAAAAGAAATGCAAAGAAAGAGCACAACGAAAGAAATGCGAAGAAGCCTTAAAAAAGAAATGCGAAGAGGAAGCCTTAAAAAAGAAATGTGAAGAAAGAGCCCAACAGAAGAAATGCGAAGAAGAAGCCTTAAAAAAGAAGTGCAAAGAAAGGGCCCAACAGAAGAAATGCGAAGAGGAAACTCTTAAAAAGAAATGTGAAGAGGAAGCTTTAAAAAAGAAATGCAAAGAAAGAGCCCAACAGAAAAAATGCGAAGAGGAAGCTTTAAAAAAGAAATGCCAAGAAAGGGCCCAAAAAAGAAATGCGAAGAAATGGAGCAGAATCAAAAATGTGAAAAGCACTCCCCAAAGAAAGGCAAAGGAAAGAAGAGTGGCAATAGCAAGAAGAAGCTTAAAGAGAAGTGCAAGGAACAAGCTCTAAAAAAGAAATGTAAGAAGGCAGCTCTAAAAAAAAAGTGTGGTAAACTTTCTAAGAAGAACAAAAAAGGAAAAGGATCAAAAAACAAATCAAAAAAAGATAAAAAGCTTAAAAAAAAGTGCAAAAAGCTTGCATTGCAAAAAAAGTGTGCAGCACAAAAGAAAAAAGATAAGAAATGCAAAGAAAATTCCGAGGAAATGACAGAAACAGAAAAATGTGAAAGGTTCTCCCAGGATACATGCAACAACCAGAAAAAAGAAAAGAAGCTTAAGGAAAAATGCAAGAAGCTGGCTTTACAGAAGAAATGCGCAGAACAAGAAATGAAGAATAAGAAGAAAAAAGAAGAGGAAGCTTTAAAAAAGAAATGCAAAGAAAGGGAGCTAAAGAAAAATTGCGAAAAACTGACCCAAACGGAAAAATGTGAAAAGCTTGCGAAAAAGAAAGAAAAAGGAAATGAGGAGGAATGCAAAGAAGAGGCTCTTAAAGAGAAGTGTGATAAGAGGGCACAAAAGCACAAGTGCGACGAATTGGAGCAAAAAGAAAAATGTGAGAAAGAAGAAGGTAAGAGCGAAGAAAATGATGAAATGTGCACAAATAAGCTCAAGGAAAAGTGCGCCATACTGGCACTTGGAATAAGCTGCTCAAAACTAGACCGGAAGAATAAGGAGAAAGAGGCAGAGCAGGACCAAAAAGAAGAGAATGAGAACGACGACGAAGCAGCTTTAAAAATGAAATGTAAAGAGGCAGAGCTAAAGAAAAAGTGCAAAGAACGAGCAAAACAGAAACGTGAAGAACAGCTTAATAAATTTCGCGAAAGCCTCTACAAAACTCTCGGCACTCATGAAACCCAACCTGGCCGCAAGGTGAGCATTGTGGGAACTGGATCTGTGGGCATGGCCTGTGCCATATCACTGCTCTCCCAGCGGATCACCAATCATTTGGCTCTCTACGATACAAATTCCAAGTTATGCGAGGGCCAGGTCATGGATTTACAACACGGAGCAATATTTTTCAATAATGCACGTATAGAGCCCTGCAGTAATATGAAGAGCACCAAGGACTCTCGCGTGGTGGTGGTGACAGCAGGTGCTCGACCCACCGGCAATGAAACCCATCTGGATGTGGCTCAAAAGTCTGCGGACATTATCAAATCCGTGATGCCACAGTTGGTTGAATACAGTCCCAAGGCCACTTTCATTATTGTCTCCAATCCTGCGGATGTAATGACCTGGGTGGCCCGCCAGGTGACCAATTTGCCCTACGAGCGCTGCTTTAGCAGTGGCTGTCATTTGGATACATCCCGTTTTCGTGTGTTCATTGCCCAGTTGTTGCGTGTTTCACCGAGTTCGGTACAAGGATATGTGATTGGCGAGCATGGCGGCAGCTCTGTGCCACTTTGGTCCTCGGTTTCGGTGGGCGGTGTAAGGCTGCAGTCACTATTGCCTACCATTGGCACGGATCAAGATCCCCTACAGTACAAAGATGTGATAGAGGCTACATTCAAGGTGATCAAAATCAAAGGCTATACAAACTGCGCAATTGGTGCTACAGTGGCCGATATGATTTCGGCTATTTTTGAGAATAGCAATCGCATCATGTCAGTGTCCACCAATGCTGAGGGCTTTTGCGGCATTGAGGAAGAGACCTTTCTATCTTTACCCTGTCTCATTGGCGAATTTGGCATCAGTGGCATTATTCGACCCGAACTTTCAGAGTGGGAGAAGAGCAGACTAGAGGCATCCGCCAAGGTAATACAAGAGGCTCAGGCCAGCATTGAATTGTAGACTGCAGTTGGAAGAAGTCACAAGCATTGATCTTCGCCCACCCCCTGGATTAAGTGGATTAAGCACGGTACCAAAATTATACAAGGCTCGGCCAGTGGTTCAGTAAAGCGTGTTAAACCTGTACTATATAACTGAGCTTTGGGTTTTTCTTTAATTTTTATATTAAAATTAACCGTGACATTATATAGAAAGTGTATTTTTTTTCTTTTTGGGCATTAAATGGTTAGGTCATTGATAGTCAAAGAGATTGTTTTGCAGAATTGCTTTGTTTTTGTTTCTAACGTAAGTACTAAAGTAATTACTAAGGTAAGTACTAAAGTAAGTACAACATGCATTACTTAAGTATTGAAGTAAGTACTTAAGTAAGTACAAAAGTCATTACTTAAGTAAGTATTGTAATAAGTATCTAAGTAATTACTTAAGTGATTAATAACTTAAGTAATTAAGTAAGTAAAAAGTCCGTACTTAAGTAAGTATGTCAGTATCTAAGTAATTACTTAAGTAATTACTAACCTAAGTAATAGTAAGTAATAAAGTCTGTACAAAAGTCAATACTCAAGTAAGTAGTTAAGTGTGTACTAAACTAAGTACAATTAGCAATTACTAAAGTAAGTTCTTATGTAATTACTAAAGTAAGTACTAAAGTAAGTATTAAAATAATTTAGTAATTACATTAGTTTTGTGAGGTGGCACCACTACTATCGCTCATCTGATCGGGAAATGGAGAATAAGGGATCGATGTAAAGAGAATAAAAAAAATGTTGTTCTGACATTTAACATTTTTCTGGTTCAAAACCGTTTAAACCAGATTAAACCGGTTCAAAAGTGGTTCAGGGTCAATTTTAAAAATTTACTTTGAAATTAAAATTTGATGAAATTAAACATTTAACGTGCTTCTAGCACGATTCTGAACCAGATTGAACCGGTTCAAAAGTGGTTCAGAGATAATACTCAAAAATGCTTTAAGCTAGAAATCTAAAATTGGATGTGTATGTTGGTAATATGAAGTAAGACATTTCACTGGATCAAGAACGGTTCTGAACCAAAGCCTTATCTCAGAAATTATTTAGGCTGTAAATTACAATTCTATGTTTGTGTTTGTAATATGGATCCTTAATCAAAACTAGTTGAAAAAATGTGGCTTAAACTCACTAATTTTTTATGCTAAGCACTTGAAATAAGGTAATATGGAGTAACACACTCTATATAGCTTGTTTGAGGACAGACCTAACCCTAAATAAAGTGAATCTTTTGTTTATTTAATAAGTAAAGTTAAAAGGTTAAAAAAAAACGAAGAAAAAAAAATTGGTTCACATGTGGTTCAGAGCCATATTTTTAGACATTTATTTAAGCAATAAACAGTTGGTAAAACGGATTAAGATATTTTCTCCGCTTTCCGAACCAGTTTAAACCAGTTCTAAAGTGAACAGTAGTTCCCAGCCGATTCAAACTCTCTTTCAAATTTGGTTAAAGCTTAGAAAACAAATATGATAAGTATTATGTTAAAAAGTCGCAAATTTTTTATAGATTTTTGACCGCAACTTTTTAAAACGTGATGATATTGTAAAATGGTAAATGAAGTTAGTTAGAGATGATCAAGGTCTTTCAAATAAGATATAAGTATAAATCTATAGAATTTTGTTGGTAATGAGTAGCACATTTTTAACATTGTAAAAAACTAAAGAACAAAATATGAAATGAAGCTTTTGTGATGAACCCAAAAAAGTAATGATGCAGTTTAATTTCTAGAAACCGAAATGGAAACCTTCCACATTTGTTTTCTTTATTAAGCTACTTATAACAGGTTGCTGTAAGGATGTTTTTTTTTTTCAATACTTGGCAAGGACAAACTCAATCGGCACACAGACACGAGCCGAAAGCAAATCAGTTAAGCCAATCAGTGGCTGGCTAGCGTTCAATGAGGTAGGTCAGTGCCGCTTTGCGTCGCATTATATGTGATCGCCGATACACTTTCAACTTTACGCCTTGCTCTTCTTAACAAACGCTGATTTAGCAACATATTTTTGTTAATAATTAAACTAAAACTAAGCTATGTATTAAACAGCTAGCCATGATTTTGCATTCAACTTTTCCGACCCTTCAACAGCAAACGTGGCTGTATCAAAATTTAGTTTTTTATTAAAATTCACCGAGACCACAAGTTAATTTTTTAGAGCTCCCTTTTATATATTTTAAATTTTGTAAGTATCAAAATTTGTGGGCAAACCTAGCGCCCCAGGTTCCCGGAAACCGGAAGAAGTTTTTGCTATTGAAAATGTGGCGCATATGCTTACTGCAACGACTTCTGGGCAACGGTTACAGGCGCTGTTGTTGTCCTCCTCATGTACAATGCAAGAGTCGCAGCACCTGTCCGGAGCCTCAAATGGTTACGCAACTGTTGAAAGGGAACCGCAGTATAGAGCAAGAGTCGGAGCCCACGATGGCCTGTGATATACTAAACAGTGAGATGAGAAAGGCGGAACTGGCAATGGATCCCTCCAAAAGATCTGGCAAACGTGGTTTAGTGAATGTATTACACAACAAACCCAACACGCGAGTTATAAATCAGAGGGCAATGCTAGGCAATTGTAGACCCTTGAGCAGTTCCATGAGTCGCAGGCGCAAGCGTTATAATAAGAAGTCTCAAAAATGTCTAGATAAGGATATAACACCCATGCCACGTATACGCCAACGCAAGGCACTTACTTTAATGGATCGTCTGCTGGAGCTATTGCAGAATAAAATGCAAAGCAATAGCAAGAAGAAATCTCAAGTAGCCCAGCAAGTGCAGCCCGTAATCTCACGCAAAGAAAGCGAAGAGTATTTTGATTGTGAAGAGCCCAAAATGAGTCTTAATGAGTTTTTGGATATGCTTAAGACCAAATCCCGAGAAGTCAAGGAGCAATTGATGTTGGGCGAATATGAGGATGAAATGAAAGATTTGCCATTGTGTGAACCACAGAGGGCGCAAAATATACAAAAACCAAGGGAAGTAAAGAAGGTACCAAAAGTTGAGAAACGACCTTTGATGTCAGACTGCTGTGAGGATTATGGTGAAGTCACACATAGACCTGTTAAGAAGGTACCAAAAGTTGAGAAACAAACTTTGATATCAGACTGCTGTGAGGATTATGAAGAAGTAATAAGCAGACCTGTTAAGAAGCTACCAAAAGTTAAGAAACAACCTCGGAATTCAGACTGCTGCGAGGATTATGGTGAAGTCACACATAGACCTGTTAAGAAGGTACCAAAAGCCAAGGTACAACCGCCGATATTAGACTGCTGTGAGGATTATGGTGAAGTAATACGCCAGCCGGTAAAGAAGGTACCCAAAGTTAAGAAAGAACCTTCAATTTTCGACTGCTGCGAGGAAGATATTGAGAAACCAAGGGAAGTAACATGCATACCTTTAAAGAAGCTACCAAAAGCCAAGGCGCAACCACAATTTTCAGGCTGCTGTAGGGAAGAAATTGAGAAACCAGTGGAGGATGATTGTGAAGTAATACACAGTCCAGTAAAAAAGCTACCGAAAGTTAAGAAACAAGCACAGTTTTCAGACTGCTGTGAGGAACCCAGGGAAGAAGTATCCATGCCTTCCCCCTTGTATGCCCGGAAATCTCTTTTTAATCTGGTCAAGGAAAAGTCTAGTGAACATTGGTCAAGTCAACCCAAGCAGATTAAACCCAGCAAACAGTTTGAGGAGGCAAGTGAAAGTCTACGACGTGGAAGTAATCCCACCTGGTGCTCTACCCAAAAGCTACAACAACTGGATAAAGTCAATGATTATGCCAAATCCATGCAAAAACATAACAACTCACGCAATTACTTACTTAAAATGAACCAGAAACGGGCACAACAACAAAAATTAAAGTCGCCACGTGAGAAAAATCGCGAATATTTGCAACAGGAAGCCAGACGCAAGTCCTGCTTATGTGCGGGACTTCAGGGTGATAAAATGGGTAAACCCAGAATTTTGAATAACTTGAAAAAGAAACTCAAAACTTGTTTGAAAAAGGAACATTTAAAGCAACCACAAATGCAACATCCATTTCCACATTTGATGACGGAACAGCAAATGGAAAGAATGGTTAAATCTCAAACCAAGCTAAATGAAACCATTAAAGAAAAGTGTTTCACTCAAGTTCTAGAAGAATGTCAACAACAAAGCCTGAGCTTTCCATATGCTCCCGAGTTACGACCCTTGCAAAAGGGAAGAATTGAAATGGAGGAAGATATATGTTGCCTAGATCAAGGGTCAAAGAAGGCAGATGAAGAATATGTGGGTAAAGTGGAAATGTCAGATAAAAGTGGTGGCAAAACAGCAGGCGGTGGTGATAAACCCGCGAAGGATGCCAAAGCCAGTGGCAAAGAGAACAAGAAGGAAGAGGAATCAGCCGAAGAAGATGATGAATGCAGTGGCAGCGGTGGCAAAGGTGGTAAAGATGGTGGGGACGATGGCGAAGATGAGATAAATAAAATGGTGGAAGAATTGTGGCAAAAATTTCAGGCCGAACAGCAAGCCAAACAGGCAGAAATAGCCAAGAAGCAGGAGGAAGCTAAGATAACACAAGCTTTGGAAAAGAAGCTAAAGGAGCAAGAATTTATATGCAAATGTTTGGAAATGAAAAAGAAACGCGAGGAATTGGAGCTGATAGAGAAATGCCAACAATTGAAGGCAAAAGATAGGGCCGAAGCAGAGAAAAAGAAAGCCATGTGCGCTCCAGCGAAGAAAGAAGGAGATGAGAAGCAAAAGAAGCAGAAGAAAGAAGGAGAAGAAAAGCCAAAGAAATCAGCCGAAGCGGGGGAGAAGAAGAAAGAAGGAGATGAAAAGAAATCTGCCGAAGCTAAAGCGACAAAGAAAGAAGGTGAGAAGAAGAAAGAAGGAGATGAAAAGAAATCTGCCGAAGCTAAAGCGACAAAGAAAGAAGGTGAGAAGAAGAAAGAAGGAGCCGAAAAGCCAAAGAAATCTGCCGAAGCGAAAGCGACAAAGAAAGAAGGGGCTGACAAGTCAAAGAAATCTCCCGAAACCAGTGAGAAGAAGAAAGAAGAGGCTGAAAAATCCAAGAAATCTACCGAAGCGAGTAAGAAGAAAGAAGGAGATGAAAAACAGAAGAAATCTACCGAAGCTGCCGAGCAAAAGAAAAGCCAAGAAACAGATCAACATAAGATGTCAGACGCTGATATAGAAAAGATGTGCGTGGAAGCTTCTATAAAAAAGAAAAATGACGAAGCAGAGTTGAAGCGGTTGCTTGAAGAGGCCGAAAAGGTCAAGAAAGAAAAGGAAGCCAAAAGCAAGAAGAAGAAGCAGAAAGAAGATGGTGATGGAGATGCCAAGCAGAAAGAGGGCGAACAAAAGAAATGCGAAGGTGAGAAAAAGCCAGATTCAGCCGAAGCTGCCAAGCTTAAGAAAAAGAAAGCCAAAGAAGCGCAAAAGAAAAAAAGCGAAGCCATAAAGAAAAAATGCGCTATACAAAGTCAGAGAATGAAAAAAGAGGCTGAACAAGCAATGCAAGTGGCCAAGGAAGACGAAAAGAAACCGGAGAAGAAAAAAGGAGATGCAGAAGCCAAGCCAAAAAGCAAAGCAAAGGGCCAGAAGAAACCAGAAGAAGGCAAAGAGGCAGACAAAAAGCAGAAGACTCCAAAAAAAGAAGCTAAGCCAAAGAAAGAAGCCAGTAAAGCGGATAAGAAGCCAAAGAAAGAAGTCAGTGAAGCAGACAAGAAGACTCCAAAGAAAGAAGACTCCAGTGAAGCAGACAAAAAGAAGCCGAAAAAAGAAGCCAATGAAGCAGACAAGAAGCCAAAGAAAGAAGTCAGTGAAGCAGACCAGAAGAAGCCGAAGAAAGACGCCAATGGAGCAGACAAGAAGAAGAAGCCGAAGAAAGAAGCCAATGGAGCAGACAAGAAGAAGAAGCCAAAGAAAGAAGCCAAAGACAAAAAGATGAAGAAGAAGCAGCCCGAAGACGACGAAGACCAGGACAATCAAGAAGCTGAGTCGGATAACAAATGCTTGACCGAAGAGGAGATCGCAGAAAAAGAATTAAAAAAGAAATGCGCCGAGGCCAAGAAGAAAAGAGAAGAAGCTCTAAGGAAAAAAGAAGAAGCCCTCAGGAAAAAATGCGAAGAGGCCAAAAAGAAACAGGCCGAAGAATTCAAGAAACGCTGCACCGAACTAAGTCAAAAGGAAGCCGAGGCTGAATTAAGAAAGAAATGTCAAGCACTTGAAGATAAATTCAACAAAGAGAAAGCCGAGGCCGAAAAGCAGGATGACAGCTGTGAAAATCAAGAAGACTCGGAAGAGAAAAAGCTAGCTGAGCTAGAAAAGCGCAAACTTCAAGCCGAAGAAAAGCAGAAAAAGTGTCGAGCATTTGCCGAACAACAAAAGCAAGCCCAATTGGCCAAGAAACAAAAATCGCAGGAGGATAAACGCAAGCTGAAAGAAGCCGCCGCTCAACAGAAACGCTATCGTGCCGCTGCACTCAAGAAGAAACGCGAAGAGGCGGCCAAAAATAAGAAACGCCAACAGAAACAAGAGGAACAACGTTGTGCCGAGAAAAGAAGACTGGAGGAAGAGAAATGTGCCGAAGAGTTGAGGCAAAAAGAAATGGCAGCGCTCAAGAAGAAAGCCCTAGAGGACGAGAAAAAGAAAAAGGAAAATCCGGATGAAGGTCCGTCGGATAATACCTGTCCCAAGTCCACGGACACCGATCCCTGTAAATTCCAGTCAATTTTCAATGACGGCCTATTCCTAACACCCGCCATTTCGCGTTGGGGCATCATGGGTGCACGCGGTCTGGAGGATGCTTTGGGAATACCCGTCGCTAAGCGTTTACTGGATCGTCGACCCATCGATTCGCTATTTCAGCCCCATAGGCTTTCCTCTTCGGCTGCATTTGAAAGGAAATTGCTGCTGCTGCCGGGTCTGCGGCGACTCAAGATCAATGATGCTTTATGGGCTTACTGGCTACGAGAAATGTCCCAACTGACCCAGCAGTTGGGAGGAGTGAACACCAGTTCGGGCACAATAACGAGCTCGAGCCTGGTGGTGCCCTCCATTTATTGTAACTGGGAGCGCTATCTCATTGGTGAACCCGGTCAAAGATCGCCGCTGACGTGGAACTGTCGCAGCAGCAGCAGCAACAACAACAACAACGATGAGGATTTTTAGACAATTGCTCAACTATATTGTTAAGGCGCTTGGGTTGCCAAATTGTGTTTAGATCTTATATCTAAATTAAGGGGTCGAAATTTAATAAAAACTTAAAAAAATAGAAATAAAAAAATATATTTATTTTATTAAGCTGCTTTATTCAAACGGCTGGAAAAAGTAATGTAATAGTTAACTGAAAGTTACTTGCGAGTACTAAATCCAACAATATTTTTGCTTTCAGCTCGACCAACTTTTGCCAACGCTGTTCTACTTCTAGCTTCAATACTCTGTTTTTAGAAAGAGTTTTCCAGCTTCTAAAAAAATATTCCTTACGTAAACGCAGACTCCTTTTTTAGTGCATTCGATTGACTATTCTTTTCATTTCCTAAGGGCCAATTTTTAATCAATAAACCCCATAAATTTTTAAGTTGCTCAGTTATTTGTAAGTTCATGTGACAGAAGCGATGACTAGAAGATGACAAATTGGCATTAAGTAATTGTCCATGTAGGATGTACACAAACTTTTTGAAATTTCACCTTATTGGCTCAGCCACAGCGATATAAGTTGGAAGTTTAAGTTTATTTCAAGTTCGTTTAAGCTAGAGCTTTCACTTTTATTGATGTAATAAATTTTTTTTTCAGAACGGAAGATTTTTTGGTGGTGGCAAAATGAAATTTCAAAGTAACTCCTAACGCATAACGCTCACACAGACACAACACCCACATTTAAAGCCTATCTCTTAGTTTTCGACTGGCCAAACGTGGCTTGAACAGAATTTTCGTGGGAATAATTGAAAGCAATTGTTGTTCTCCTTCGTTTATAATGCCAAACTAAAAGCTTCGCTGCAGCAGGAAGTTGTTGTTGTTATCTCTTTAAGCATTGATGGCCAAAGATTCTGCTTGCTGATCATAGAAAATTGAACTCTAGTGAGATAAGATAGATTTAGTGCCGATTTCTCAGATACAGAAAAAATTGTAAAAGCTCGGTGAAAAAACTGAAAAATTAAAACATTTTTTAAAAATAATTTACACAGCAGAAAAAATCTAAAATAAAAAAATAGAAGTCTAAAATCGGCTGCGCTGATGTTTTAAGTACCCTTGCAGTTTTTGAAAGACGCTACCATTGACAACAAAAAAGTTTTTCTCACTTGAACTAGTTTTTAGACCGATCGTTCCTATGGCAGCTATATGCTATAGTCATCCGATTTCGATAAATTTTTCCAGATTTGTGTGACACTATAAAAATAGCCAATTCCGATTTTTCAAAAATTGGCAGTCTATATAACGTTGGTATGCTATTAGAAGACAAAAATTTTTCACTGAACTAGTTTGGTCGTTCCGATGGCAGCTTTAAAACTGAGGGAGGAGATAGTATTTAAAGACTGCAAGTTTGGTTAAGATAGCTTAAAACAGACGGACAGACGGAAATGAACTCAGCTCGTCATGCTGATCAAGAATATATATACTTTAATATGGTCGCAAATGCTTCCTTCACTGCGTTACAAACATCGTAACAATTTTAATATACCCTCTGCAAGGGTAAAACAATTTTTTTCATATGTAAAATTTTAAATTTTCATGTCTAAAAAAAATTATTTTTTACATAGATGTTATTTATCATGGCGTGAAAATAATTTTTGTGCATTTTACGAACCTTGACTTTTACCAACGCTGTTCGAAAGCTTAAATAGAAACTAGAAAACATTTTCGAGATTTTTGCCCTTTTTTTTTACAAATTTCTAGCATTATTTCCCCTAGTTAAATTTTAGGTCAGAGTTTACACTGAAAAAAGAAACTTTATTCATAAGTGAGACCAAAGTATTTGGCACAGTGCAACATTAATTGCCGTGCAACTTCGTTTTTGTTGTGGGTGTGTGTAGGAAAATGTTGAAGTAAGTATGCTAAGTATGTGTGCCACTTGTGTGCGGCAGGTGGAGTGGGGCAGCGGCAGTGGCAACTTGTCTGCTGTCTGCCGTTGTCTGCTTGGCGGCGCATGAAGTGAAAATTAATTTCTAAATGCGGGAAATTAACAAATTACAAACAACGCCAAATGGAGAAGTGGTTGGATGTGTAGGGGGAGTGGAGGGGGGGCGGAAGTAGACATGCCATAATTTACACTCGCACACACTCACTCACTCACTCACTCACACTCACACTCTGCTGGCTCACTGAGGCGCATTGATGGCGTGGCAAAGTTCGTACAGCAACTTCCTCTCCGCTTAAGGTGTTGAAGCGCAGGTGAGATACATTGTCTTGTCTTTGCCTGCCAGCCATGAAGTTGTGGGACATATTTCTCTCTTCCCCCCCTCCCCCCCCCCCCTGCTCCTGCTGACAGTTGACAGCTTTGCTAATTTCAGCAGCCGCCACCCACCGAAAATGAAGTTAGCGTCTGTCTTGGCCTGTCAGCGCTTCTTGCTCTGTGATAACAGACAGGCACTCGCTATTACCTTTACCTCCTCCTCCTCCTGCCACCAACTCATTTACCAACCCCAACCCATTCACACCTTTGGCTGCCACAGACACGTTGCGGTCGCGCTTTTAACATTTAATTAAGTTGTGCTCGATTTTATGTTTCGACAAAATTGTTTGTCTGCCGGCTTGCACTTTGTGTTGCCTATTTTAAGGCTGAATGAGTCTACCAAGCGGCATCTGCCTGTTTGTGTGTGTGTGTGTGAATATGTGCCCTGTTGTGGTTGTGGCCGTGTGTGTGTGTATGTGGGAAGTTTCGAGAAGGCGTTACCCTGCTGCGTTGTTGTCATTTGTTGACATATTTTGAGGTTTTAAGCAAAAGATTTTCAAATTGTTCCCACTGACTTAAATTGCAATGAATATTAGAAAATATTGGACTTAAATATGGTACAATTCAAGAGAAAATCGTAGTTTAAAAAGTGGTTTTTAAAAAAAATCTTAACTCTCGACATCCTATATAAAAACTGTTAAATGGCTTCAAAGATTCCACAAAAATTTCGTATACTTTAAAATATTATTCAAGCAACTACATAATAAATAAGGACCAAGAATCAAATGCTCTTGGACGTTGATTACTTGGCCTGTTGACAGGCGAAGTAAAACAACAACAGTCACTGCTTTAAAATAATGCTGGTTTATCTGATGTACCTGTTAAATTGGAGGTGTTATTCATCTCCTCCCTCAGTGTAGCATACTTCTGTGCAAAAAGCTACTGGCTCGAATGGAGATAGTTTATAAAACGAAAAACCGAAATGTAGGGTCATAATGACCCTTTTTAACCCATAGTTGAGGACGCCATGAGTCTTGGTCGTAGCTTCCACTGTTTCGTTGTCAATTTGAAAGGTCACTCGAATGGTTGCTGGGGTAGATCTTTGAATTTTAATGACCTTATAGATCATAGTGTGAAAAATGGATCCGCTTTATTCACATTGTTCGACGCATGAGACATGACAATCTAGTCTCTTCCCATTGTGAATAGCTTGTCATTTGACATTCAAAACAATCCAACATAAGGGCTTACTAGATTATCATGTCTCATGCGTCGAACAATGAGAACAAAGCGGATCCATGACCAACAGCTGGCGCCACTTTCTTTAACCAATTGGTTAACCAAGCCAGAAGCAGATTGTGGTATGGGAGCTATACGATATATTTATTCAATTTTGATCAAAACCCAGAAAAAATTGTTTTCATGTAGATAATATTCACGATTGATAAGTTTTAAGAAACTATCATTAAAAAAAAAGATGGCTAACATCGCCTTTGCCGACTTTAAATACCCTTACAGATTTTTAGAAACGCTACCATTGATAACAAAAAAGTTTTTCTCACTAGAACTAGTTTTAGACCCATCGTTCTTATGGCAGCTATATGCTATAGTCATCCGATTTTAATAAATGATCACAAAATTGTGTAAAAGCTCATAAAATTAACAAATACCAAGTTTGGAGACGCAACCATAGAAATCTAAAAAGATTTTCTCACTAGAACTAGATTTTCAACTGATCGTTCCTATGCCAACTATATGATATAGCTGTCCGAATTTGATTAAACTTTGAAGAATAGTGTAGATTCATTATGATTTATTAAATTCCAAATTTGGAGACGCTAACTTCGAAAACATAAAAGTTCTTCTCACTGAAAATAGTTTTGAGAACGATCGTTCCTATTAAAGCTATAGTATATAGTCATCCGATTTGGATTAAACTTTCCATAATATTGTGGTAGCATATAAAACTAACAAATACCAAGTTTGGTAACGGTGTGATGAGAAACAAAAAAGTTTTTCTCACTAGAACGAGTTTTTGGACCGATCGTTCCTATAGTAGCTATATGCTATAGTCATCCGATCCGGCAGGGGTATTTGAAATCATATAGTATTCATAATTTTTTAGTTTAAAAAAGCTGACATTGAAAACACTTAAGTTTTTCATTCTAAAAACGTTTTTTATACCGATCGGTCCTATAAAAATAATGGGATATAGCCATCCGATTTTTAACAAATTATTCAGGGACATTTGAAAGCATATAGTGTTTATAATTGTGGAGTTTATTAACGCTGTTGAGATAAAGCAAACAAGTTTTTCTTTATTTCTCATTTTCCAACCGGTTTATCCTATAGCAGCTATAAGATATAGTCACCCGATTTGGACCAAATTATGCAGAACTGTTTGAAGTTATATAATATTCATAAGGAATATTCATGAGGATTTTAAGAGAGCTTATATTGAAAACAAAAAATATTTGTATGCTAAAACCCATTTTCTGTCCGATCGGTTCTATGGCAGCTATAAGATATAGTCAACCGATCCGTGTTTCGATTACGACATATTAGCAGAGTGCAGAAAAATAGATGAACAGGGAGACAGAAAGACTTTTAGACACTAAGGGAAAAGACAGACGGACAGTCAGATAGGTAGACAGGTTCGTAAAAAAACACATTTTTCTTTACTCGCAAGATATTAACATAAAGTAAAATATACAAGCTGTAAAAAATAATTATTTTCAGACATAAAAATACAAAATTTTACATAAGGAAAATATTATTTTTTTCCTGTTACTAACACGAGCATTTTTGACACGACTGTTCTTTACAGATGTAAAGAACGCAGCCCAAATTACTGACATGCCTGTAAATAACAATCGTGTCAAATATGCTCATGTTAGTTAGATGAAAAAAAAATTTTTTCCATATGTAAAATTTTTTATTGTCGTATCTGAAAATATTTATTTTTTACATTGATGTCATTTTTCACGCCGGGAAAATAATTTTTGTGGATTCTACGAACCCTGTATGTAGATTAACAGACAGATGGACGTACAAAGCTCTATCGGCTCAGCTCTTCGTTCTGATCAGGAATATATATACTTTATGTGATCGGAAATGAACATTTCTATGCGTTGCAAAAGGAGATATATAAATTCCACATCTTCTTTTCCCCCTGTGTAAATCTCATTCTCCTCCTGCTCACACACTTTATATTTCACTTCCTTAATGTTCTCATTAATTTTTGCAACTTATTTTCCAGCTTTGTTGGCAGTTAATTTTTTAACAAAAAAAAAAGAAGAAACTGTAAAGACTACGGCCCAGGCAGACGACACGCTTATATTTTAATTGTGCACATGTGTACAATGCTCATTTTATTGTTATTACGTGAAATGTGGAAGGGCGAAATTCATGATAAAATTTTAATTGCTTTATGATGTAGCACAGCGCCTACTTGGTAGACAAAATGTGCTGAGGCGAATACAAATAACTGTCAACAAAACGTCTCCCAGTCGTCATTTTTGTTTCGGAAAAAAAAATTATCCCACAAAATTTCTGTTTAGATTTGCAGCAAAATTTCCTTTTTTTGAACATGTTATTGGGCCAACTTACACGCTGTGTTGTGCCGGGAATAGCCAAATCGATTAATCCTTTGCTAGTCAAAAATTGTCTACTTCTACCTAGAAACTTTCTGCACCTACAACAAAGCGCCTTTTCCAAAAAAAGCGAGGGAGATGAGAAAAACTGTGGCAATCCTGATCCCAGCAAAAAGAAAAAGAGTACAAAGAAGAAAGCTACGTGTATTAACTATAAGCCCGATGTTTGTAATCCTGATGAGGAAACGCCCAAACTCAAGGAACCCGAGAAAATAACCTGTATAACCAGAATGTCCAGAAGACGCAAATGTCAACAGAAAAGTCTGATCAAAAAGTGTCCGGAGGAGAAGCCAGATCCCTGCGTCAAGTGGAAGAAACAAAAGGCCATGGAAGAGGCGAAACGTAAAAAGGCACGCGAGGAGCGAGAGAATGCCTGCCGGAGTCAAATGGAGGCGGCACGTCTTAAGGTCAATATAAAGAAATGCGAGAAGCAGCAAAAAGCAGCCTTGCTCAAGGAACTAAAGGATAACGAGCCCGTGCAGAGCATTATGGATTGCATGCTCTGTGGCATTAAAACGGCCTGTCAAAATGTAGAGCAAAAGAAACACTGCCAGCTAATGGAGGCGAAAGCCAAAGCGGAAGCAGAGGCGCTCAAAAAGCAGCAGGAAGATGCGAAGAAGTGCGAAGAAAAGGATGCAAAGGAAGCTGAGAACCAAAAATCTAAAAAAGATTGCAGCGGTAAGAACAAGAGTAAAGAAAATGATAAAAAGAAACAGGAAGAAGAGGCAAAAAAGAAATAGCGAAGAGGCTGAAAAAAAGAAAAAGCAAGAAGAGGAGGCGCTACAAAAGAAACGCCAAGCGGAAGCTGAAAAGCAAAAGAAAGAGAAGGAAGCGCAAAAAAAGAAAAAAGCAGAAGCTGAGAAAAAAAAGTGCGAAGAGGAAGCTATGCAAAAGAAGAAGGAAGAAGAAGAAATGAAAAAGGAAGTCAAAGCTATAAAAAAGAAATGCGAGGAAGCGGGCAAAAAAGAAGAATTTGCTAAAAAATGCAAAGAATTGGCCAAAAAAGAAGCGGAGGAAGCCGAGCAGAAGAAATGCAAAGAATTGGCCAAAAAAGAGAAGGGTAAAAAGAATGGGCAGCAAAGCAAGAAATCGAAAGCCAAAGCTTTGCAAAAGAAATGCAAAGATTTGGCCAAAAAAGAGAAGAAAGCGGAAGAAGAAAAGAAATGCGCAGAATTGGCCAACAAGGAGAAGAAAGCTAAAGAAGAGAAGAAATGCAAAGAATTGGCCAACAAGGAGAAGAAAGCAAAGGAAGAGAAGAAATGCGAAGAGCTGTCCAACAAGGAGAAGAAAGCTAAAGAAGAAAAGAAATGCAAAGAATTGGCCAACAAAGATAAGAAAGCAAAAGAAGAGAAGAAATGCGCAGAATTGGCAAACAAAGAAAAGAAAGCCAAAGAAGAGAAGAAATGCGAAGAATTGGCCAACAAAGAAAAGAAAGCAAAAGAAGAGAAGAAATGCGCAGAATTGGCCAACAAAGAGAAGAAAGCAAAAGAAGAGAAGAAATGCGAAGAATTGGCCAAAAAAGAGAAGGAAGCAGAAGCTGAGCTAGAGAAGAAATGCCAAGAGCTGGCCAAAAGAAAACAGAAAGCTAAAGAAGCTAAGCAAGATAAGCAATGCAAAGAGCTGGCAAAAAAGGAAAAGGCCCCAAAAGAAGCGCAGCAAGACAAGAAAACCAAAGCCGAGGCTGCGCAGAAGAAATGTAAAGAAGTTGACCAAAAGAAACCTGCTGCCAAAGGTAAGAAAGACGGAAAAAAAACGGCACAGAAGAAACCAGCAGGAGCAGTTCCTCAGAAGAAACCGAAAGAGCAACCGAAGAAATGCGCAGAATTGGATAAGAAAGACGGCAAGAGTCCAAAACAAGCTGGAAAAACTGTTGAACCAAAGAAAGCAGAAGCCACTAAAAAGAGCGCAGAAACTGCACAAAAAAAGAAATCTGCAAAAGCAGCTCAGGCAAAGAAATGCGAAGATTCGACTAAAGGTGCGAAGAGTGCAAAAGAAACGCAGCAGAAAAAGAAAACTGATGCCAAAACACAGAAGAAACCTGCAGAGGTATGTCAACCGAAGAAACCCACAGAACAAGCCAAGAAAACTGAAGAAAAATCACAGCAAAAGAAATGCGCAGAATTGGACAAGAAAAAAGAGAAGAGTCCAAAGAAGTCAGCAGTACCAGCCACTAAGAAGTGTGAAGAAAAGAAGAAACCCGAAAAGGCAGCTCAGCCAAAGAAGTGCGAAGATTCAGCCACAAAAGCAGCTCAGTCGCAAAAGAAACCTGAAGTGAAAGCTAAGACAGGCGAAAAAGAAATGGCACAAAAGAAACCTGGAGCAGCAGCAGTTCCTCAGAAGAAAACCGCTCAACCCACAAAGAAACCTCAAGACAATTCTCAACAGAAAATTATGCGAAAAGATGGGCGTGAAACCGAAGACTCCCACTGTAGCTCAGCCAATGCAAAACTGTGGCAAAACTGTGCAACAGAAAAAACTAGCAGCACCGGCCGCCAAACCGACGAAGAGCGCAGCGGCAGCTTCGCAAAAAAAAAGCCAGGATCCAAAGAAACCAGCTGAGAAGAATAAGAAACCTGAAGCTAAAGCTACAAAACAGAAGAAACCAGCTGAACCAGCCAAAAAAAAGGACGACAAAGCTAAGCAAAAGAAAGCTAAAGAAGACGCGCAGAAGAAGAAAATTGCGGAAGCAGCTAATCAAAAGGAGTGCAACAAAAAGAAGGGCGACGAAGCTAAGCAAAAGAAAGCTAAAGAAGACGAGCAGAAGAAGAAATGTGCCGAAGCAGCTAAGCAAAAGGAATGCAACAAAAAGAAGGGCGACGAAGCTAAGCAAAAGAAAGCCAGTGAAACTAAATCGAAAGAAGAAGGTGGAGCCAAGCTAGCAAAAAAATGTGAAGAATTGAGGATTAAGAAACAATGCGATAAATTGGCTCAGGAAAAGAAATGCAAAGAATTGGCTGAGAAGGAAAAGAAATCTAAAAAGGGAGAAGAAGCTAAGCTAAAGAAGAAATGTAAAGAAATGGATCTCAAAAAGAAATGTGATAAATTGTCAAGAAAGGATGGCGGAGATGCTGATCAGGATTAAGGAATAAGTAGAGAAAAGGCTGAGAGGAAGAAAATCGAAAAATTAAGGAAATTCAGGTTTTCCCTATAATTTAGCTTATTTTGACTTTAAAAATCAAGAAAGTATAACGGAGTTGCTAATCAGGATTAATAAATTGAAATGAGAAGACACACAGGAGAAGGAAATTCGAATTTGACTTTTTTAACGCAGTGTGTAAAAAATCAAGAAAGGATGGCGGAGATGCTAATTAAGATTAAAAAATTAAAAAGAGAAGACGCACAGGAGAAGTTAATTCGAATTTGGCTATTTTTAACGCAGTGTGTAAAAAATCAAACAAAATTTAAATAAATAAATTATTTGTGTTTTTCTTGAAAAAAATTTAAGTTTTCAAGTTTAAGCGAAGGAAAAACGCCACTATTGTTTGCTAGCCCGGAAGTAAACGTGCACAATTGTCATTCATCATCATCTTTGGGCAAGGGGAAGTTGTTTCTTAAAGCTCCGATTTGCGGTTGCCATTGTCATTGTCACCTAGACATTCCCTTTCCAGTGTTGCTGCCATTCGCTAGCCTCGGCCTCATTTAGACATTTGCTGCGCATTTGGCATTGTCATTTTTTTTTTTCATTTACTGCTGGCTGCTGCTGTTGATTGTTGCACAAGGATTTGTCAAGGATAAAACACTCGAGGGCAGTCAGTCGACATTGTAGTCATTCGTTCGCTTATGATTATGTTGCGACAGTGGTTCTTGTTCTTCATCGGTTGCTGCATATTGAAAGAGGTTTGAGGCGACACTCATTCCCAAAAAAAAAAAAAAATTCCATCTCCCCACATTGTGCTGGTATATTCAGTGACTGAGTATGTATGTATGTGAGGCGCATTATAAAACTATTATTGATTTTATTCCCAAGAAGAAAACTATGCTCATACTCTGAGTAAAATGTGTAGCCTTGTAAGTAAGCTAAGACATTTCTTTTCAGTTAAGCTGAAGTATGCTGCAATTTTGCAGTAGAGTTAAGACTTGACTTGACCTTGATTTACTGGGGTTAAGAAAGGGGTTGAGAGTAATGCTCAATTGGTGTGCCAAACGTTTTTATACTAATGCACTTTTATTTGAAATAAATGTTTAAGTTTATTAATTTATATGAGCAGAGGTTTTCCTTATTTTTTTTACAATTATGAGCAGAGTTGCCCCAGCCCTATACTCTCCGCGCTCTTTTGTTGTTGCCTTACTCTTCGCTATAGCGCGAGCAAACGAATTCACAGACAGAGCTCACGGTAAATGCGAGAGTCATAAACAATAACAACAAGGCAATTTGGTTTTCTTGTCCCTCACTCGAAACACAATACAACTTTGATTTCGAATGCGAGTCAACTTTGATTTTGTTGTTGCTGCTGACTGATTGAAAACAAGTCAGACCCCTTATATGCATTGGAGTTTGTTGTGATAAGAAGACAATTCATAAAGACAATTCAATTTTAAAGCGAGAAGGCACTACCACTAGCCTCTTTACCAACACGGAAACTAAAGGTACGCCCGGCTACGTACAGGCTTATCATAAAAGATTTTGATGAGCAGAAAGCTGTCTCACACTTCTTCTGCTCGTGTCCTGCTCTAAGTCGTCGAAGACAGAAATTCATCTGCTTATACTTTCTAACAGAAATATATATGTATACCTTTAACTTTACCTAGGTAAAGTGGTTTGAAGTGTATGGAACATATAATCCTAATACTTGCAGGCAGATCAAGTTTATTTCGATTTTTGCCACGCCCCCTAATTCGACGCAATTTGTAAAAACCTCATATCTTCCATGATCTTAGAGTTAGCTCGGACCTCCTAGAAATTTATAGAACTCATAATTTTTAATCGATCTACCACATATCGTTTTCCGATCAGATGAACGATAGTTGAGTCATAGGAAAAACAAACAAATACGCTGGGCAGCATCGACCGCAATCGTGATGGGTAGCACTTTTATAGTTTGTGTGGCCACACATACAGACTTTGGCAGGTACAGAGTATTTTACAGTCGGGCTTCACCGACTTTCTAACTCGTTGTATTTTGGATTAGCAAGAATCGATTGCAAGCTTAATGTTTAAACTATTTATCGATAAATAGCTGATAGTTATTCGATAACGTTTGTGGCAACCACAGCAAATAAAACATGCCATCTGGAAAAGAATGCTGTGCTTATAAAAACGGATGCAAAAAGTGAACGACAGTATCGCCGTTGGTATGCAAAGTTCCGTTCTGGAGATTTAAATTTCAAAGATTGAAGGCTGACGACAATAAAATCATAATAATGATTAATAATTATGATTCCCGAGAAGCTTTATGTATCAAAAAAAAAAACCGTAGAAAACGACCTTAAAAATCTGTAACATGTCAACAAGTTCGGTATTTGTGTGGCGCATAATTTAAAGAAAATTCTCCTCACTAATCATGAAAAAAGATCCGATTTTGGAACGAATCATAATGGGCGATGAAAAATGGAATGTTTACATTAAAGTCGACTAAAAACTATAATGGTCCAAAAAGATGAGACGGCATAGACCACATACAGGCTGTTATGCAAAAGAGAAGAGTAATGCTGTCTTATTGATAGAATTTTAAAGGAGTCGTCTACCTTGAGCTGCTGCCACGAAATGAATAAAGCTATCCGAATTGGACAACAAAATCAAAGAGAAGCATACTGGATTAGGCAATCGCAAGGCAGGCACATAGCTAGGGAGGGGCTCTGGGGCTCAGCTCCTACCTAATTTCAAATTATCTAGGCTTCCTACGTTTTTTTCCCTCATATAATAGGTAAGATTATAGACACAAGAAGGCTACCAAATGTTTTTTTTTTTTTTGCTTAAATCAAATTTCATAAATGTTAATAAAATCACCTTTGAATTTCATAAAAATTTGAACAGTTGAAAACACAAATTTAAGCCTCAAATTCTAAAGCAAATAAATAAGTTTCTCTTGGCTATTTTTCCAAAAGAGTACAAAGAAGCTTAGCTTGTTCCTTTTGGTCTTCTTCTTTTGGTTCCAAAACCAAAACTGACTACTTTAAAAGTCCATACAAAATTGCACAATTTTTAATTAAAATTTAACATTGTTGAATTTTGCTTATTTTGTATTATTGTCAGAATTTTGTATGTAATTCACGCAGTGCTAATTTTGATTTACCAAATAATTTGTCTGCAAAACGTGGCAAATAGATACTTAGACAGCGCAGCCACCGCAGGCAGCCAGAATGACACAGACACAGTTGCGGTTGCCAATTTGTGTGGGCGTGGCATGTGGTTAAGTTAAGCAAAAATAGTTGCGGTGTCCACAAATACACCACACACACAAATCCACACGGAAAACTGGCAAAACTGGGTCAATGCATTTGAAAACTGTCGCCAAGCCAGACGCATTAAAGCCAAATTATGTAGCATACTTTACAGCAGCAGCATCGAGTCAAAGTTTAACAACGAAATGTTACATTGTCTCAAGCACTTGAGCAAAGTTTGTTGCCGCCCCACCACCCACCACCCACCTGTTCCGCTTGATTGTGCCCGGGCACTGGTTCCCTCATCATGAAAGGTTAATGACGGCTGCTGTCAGCAGCGAAGGTCAGCCACCCCCCGCTCTCTCCCTCTCTCTCTCTCTCTCTCTCTGGCTATTCCCTGCTGGTGTTCCTTTGTTGGGTCAAGCGTGCAGCAGGTAAAAGTTTCGTTTCATGGGCCCAAAGTGTAACAAAAATAGCTGAGCGGGTGCGGAGGGTGTGGATGGTGGCCCGGAGAAGTGTGCTAAATAGCAGGTCCTGTGCGAGGGGAAAAGCCGAGCGTAAAAGTTAAATGAAACGAAACACGTTAATGGCCTCTGAGAGCTGCTGGCGACAAGCAGCCACTGCCGAGGTGAAAGTGAAATTTTTTCTCCCCGCTGCTACCTTAATAAAATGATATCGTTGGCTTAGTTAAGTAGGCAATAAGCAGAAAGGTAGCCAACTCGTTGCCTGCTTTCAGGCGCTTAACTCTCAATCACGACATTTCAGCCTTGATATTAAGTTATTTGGGCTCTGGTCCTGGGCCCAGGTTGGTCATTAAAGTGAAATTACATTATATTAGGTTACCATTAGACGACGGAGCCAGGCACTTTAGAGAGCACAGCTTTATTAACAGTAGTTGGGAGTGCCAATAACGAGTCTAAACTTTAACTTAAATACAACCAAAAAAATCCCCCTACGGAAATTTAAGGCAACGAAAATGCTACAAAGAATTATGTATCACTTCGTTACGACTTACTTCCACTTAATTTATTTTCAGTTGCTTTTTACGTACCAAAAAGAAAGGCGCAGACACCAGCGGAAGGGCAGAACGAATGGCGGCGACTTTGTTTGTGGCAAACAGCCAGACAGAAACACCCAAAGAAGACGCTAGGAAATGAGTATATGTACAGTGTATATATCTACAGTGGGTTCAGAAAGTTGACATACAAAAATATTTAAAAAAGATCGAACTTTCAATGTGTTAAATTAAAAAAAAAACGAGAAGGCAAAGCTAATTTCGACTGAGCCGAAGTTTCAATACACTTGCAAAAGTTGACTTCAACTGATTTTTCCTGTGGAATTTATTTAGGATATAGATAACAGATATATATAAATTCATCCGATTTTGATAAATTTTTCCAGAATTGTGTGGTAGCATATAAAACCAATATATACCACGATTGGTGACGCTACGATAGAAAACAAAAAAGTTTTTCTCACTAGAACTAGTTTTTGGACCGATCGTTCCTATGGTAGCTATATGATATAGTCATCCGATCCGGCCGATTCCGACAAATGTGCAGCCTATGTGTATTTAAAGACTTTTTGCAAAGTTTGGTCAAGATAGCTTTAAAACTGAGGGAGGAGATAGCATAGAAACAGACGGACGGACGGACGGACAGACGGACAGACGGAAATAAACTCAGATCGTCAAGCTGATCAAGAATATATATACTTTATGTGGTCAAAAATGCTTCCTTCTATGCGTTACAAACATAGTGACAGTTTTAATATACGCTCTGCAAGGGTATAAAAAAAAATCGTAACCTATTTTTAAGAGCATTAAAAAAAAAACAATTACACTAGTTTACAGCGAAAAAGACCCATTGAAGCCACTATTTTTTAATGATGTATTTTGGAATGCTGAACTCAAAAATGAATTTAAAAAATTTTTGTATGGATACGTTTTTGAGTTAGAATTTTTTTTTAGTTTTTCCGTAGGTACCTATACCTTTTAAGCCATATCTCGAGTTACAAACTTTAGATGAAGTCAAGCAAGGGATAAATCAAATGGTTATGCAATTCCCAATAATCTAGTCAAAGAACATTTTCCAATCGGGTTAGTAGTTTAAAAGTAAGAAGCGAAAATATTTCGAAAAAAATGATTTTTCTCAAAAACGTGAAAAATTTGCTTTTCTAAAATTTGTAAATGGTTGAAAATAAAAATCAAAAAATTGTTTTTTTTTTTATTCTTATAAATTGCCCTATTACGAAAAAAAATAAGGCGTTGATGACGAAAATCTGTGGATAAATAGCGAAGTTGTAAGCAATTGTGTGAAACAACTAGAGGTCAAATTTGACTATTTTACGTGTTCATTAAAAAAATTTTTTTTTTACTTTGCTTTTTACTTAATGTACGAGTTCCAATAGAAGCCAAATCACAGAAAAAAATTAAAGAGCAAGGCCAAAAACGAAGAAAAAATAAAAATATTTTCTAATAAATACATAAAACAATGAAATTTGACTGTTAGTACTTGTACTTAATTGCTTACAGCTCCTTTATTTATCCATAGATATTCTTTACCAATGCCTTATTTTCTTCGTAGAAATGATATTCGTAAGAACAAAAGAAAAAAACCATTTATTTTTATCAGTTTCAACCTATTACAGATTATAGGAAAAAAAAATTTGTACGTTTTTGAGAAAAAATCTATTTTTTTGAATTATTTTTGCTTATAGCATTTAAACTACTAAACCGATTGGAAAATGATCTTCAACCAGATTACTAGGAATTGCATACCCTTCTGATTAATACCTTGCTTGACGACATCTAAAGTTTCTATCTCGAGATATGTCATAAAATGTAAGGGTACCTACCGAAAAAACTGAAAAAAATTCTAACTCAAAAACGTATCCATACAACAATTTTTGAATTTCAGTTTTGAGCTCAGCATTCCAAAGTACTTCATAAAAAAATAACAGCTTCAATGGGTCTTTATTTTTTTTTATTTTTGTAAACTAGTGTTATTATTGCCTACATTTCAGCGCGCGCCTTCAATAGGCGAGTATGAGAATGAGAAATCGGCCCTTAATGTTCGACGTGCTGAATCCAAATAAGTCTGTAAAAACTTTACAAAATCGTTTTGTCTGAACCTTAATTGAAGGTTGGAGAGATGAATTCTACAGAAACACAAGAGGTAGACCGTTTAATGTTGCTTGGCTCGCGAGTATACAGTCAGAGCGAGAGCCTTAAGCAACATATCTTTTTCTTCTTTTCACTTTCTACTTTGGCTGTGGCTGCTTGAACACAATAATAAGTATGTTGGCAAGTGCGAGCTGTTGTTGTTAACATATTATATATATCTTGAAAACTGAAGGTGATAGGAAAAAACTGGTAACAGATTTGGAATCAGGACGACCGAAATTCCATGTTTTCGGTCGAAAACAGTTTTTCAGATTTTGTTGATTTGTGTTATCGAAACGAATTTTCTCATGAATTATTTTTGTTTCAAGTGGAAGACTTTAAAGTAGCGATTGCAAAGGAAATTGCCAGATCTGAAAAAGTTGTGCGGAATTATTTGCAAAGAGGTGAAGAGTAAGGAGAAATAAACAAAACTCAGAAGGGAAACCGAAGCTAAGTGAGACCGATAAGCGACATGTGGGGTCAGCTAATAATGCGGCTAAGAGAAGTCTAAGGTAAATAATTTATCAAGCACTATTTCAGTCGCAGACTGAACAAATTAATAATAAGAAAAAGAACCCAGATAAAAAATACATTTTCCAACATAATAATACATCATTCCACTCGAGCAAGGAGACTCGGAATTGGCAGCGAGCGTTAGATATTCAAAATTCTTGACTGGAAAGCCAATTTCCCTGATATGAACCCAAATGAAAATATTAACTCTGGTGCATAATTATAGCCGCAGTTTTCGTGTATTTAGTGTGGGAAGAGTATCAATTGGAGATTATAAAAAGATATTCAAGAATAAGATAACAACACCAGCGATGCAAATTTGGCTATTAAGATTTAATTTTCGTTTTATGCTTGGTGCATAACTATAGCCGCACTTTTAGAACTCCAGACAAACGATAGACAATTTTTTCTTATCCAAAAAAATTATCTAAAAAAATCGAATTTCATAATTTTTTCTTCCTCCCTAAACATTTTGATTATTCGAATAATTTCGGACTAGCTTTTGTCGGTGCGACTATCTTTTGTTTTCTTATATAAGCAATTTTCATGTCTTAGGATAATAATTTGCCCTTTTTTGACATCGGAAAGCAAAGTTCTCCTTGGCATATTATTTTATTCCACAGAAAAATGGCAATTTCAATTATTAAATTTACTGAAACAACCGAAACTATCGCTAAGCAAACACAGAATGAGAAATTAAACTGTGCGGCTATACTTATGCACCAAGCATGAAACGAAAATTAAATCATAACGGTAAATTTTGCATTCCCAGTGCTGATTTGATGTTTCTTGATCATCTTATTCTTGATTCTCTTTTTAATTAAGTATAATCGCCAATTGATATTCTTCCCACACCAACAACAACACTTTAACCGAAAAAGTTGTGTGCGGCTATAGTTATGCACCAGAGCTAATGCGACACAATTTAGCCAACAATAAGCAACAATAATATTATATTTCTTGTTAAGTGTAAGTTTTCTTTGCATAAACACCATTTTGAGCTTAAGAAATAAAATGTGACTTTGTGCATATTCAAAAAATATACAAAATACAAGTTCTTTCCCTCAGCTGTTCACAAACTTTTCTTACCCAATGTTAGGCAAGTCACAAAACTTCAGCTACATTCTTTGGGCAGTTTTTTTTTTTCTTCTTTCTTTGGTCAAAGCCAAAACGCTGCCCTTAGGCGTCAACCGGGGCAACAGAACAGCCACAACTTGGCGCCCTGAATAGGCATTTGACTTTGCATTTCGCAGAAGTGCAGGCTACCCCGTAAATGCTTTTTGGCCTTCACACCTTTTTCGCGTTCACGTTTCGCTTTGTCCGCCGCCTTCAAGTGCCCGGCGCATTAATTCTCAGGTGTGCAATTTAGAGTGCGGCCAATTTTCGTGGGGCTCACTCTCTCTCTCTAGCCGCTGGCGTCTGTTTCGTGTTGACCACACGGGTGGGAAATTTGAAACGGAAGTGCGCGTTTTATGCCCTTTTTGGCTTTTATTGTTAGCTGCGCTTCCGCCTTTTGGCTCTATACCTGCAACATTTCCGGCTAAACGTACAGCCGAGCGACGGTCTTTAAAACCCGACTTTAAGAAACTTTTCCAAAAAAAAAACTTTACTACAAACTTTTCAATGGACTACATTTGCCAAGCCATGTTTAACAGGACAAAGGGCGAGCGACTGAAATGGCACCGGCTATAATTTTCAACACACGATGGACGTTACAATATAAAAAAAAAAAGGAATGCAACTTGAAAAAGTTTTAATAATTGCATTTTCCACAAGCGCACATAATAAACTCCGCGACGAACTGCCCCAACACTGCTCCCGCTTTTGGTTTGTGCATCAACACGCCACACCCGGGCAACAAGAAGACAATCAGCCAAAGAGCCGGGCGATGACTGGGCCACAAAAATACACCGAAAAGTAAACTTGAGCACACAAAAGTCGAGTTTTAAAATAAACTTGCCGGCAAGCTTCTACTTCTATTTTTCTTTGGCGGAACAGACGGGGGGGGGGGGGGGGCGTGGTCGCCACTCGAGGCACACAAAAGGCGCATTTGATATAAAAGAAAAGTGGCTAACTAAGTCGCAGCAGACTTGGCATCATCATCATCATCATCGTCGTCATCGTTGCAGTTTTCCTACTAAGTGGCCAAGACTCTCGAGTATCCTTGCTGCCGGGACACGCGATGCGGTTGTCTCTCGTGTTGATTTGTGGAGTTAAAAAAATATATAGCGAACAAATGCCTGAAATTTAAGCTGATTTCGGGATTTTTAAAATAATGAAACACTTTTTGACTACAAGCATGTGGTCAAATGTAATCGAGCTACGATTCAAGCCTAAAGTGAGCACGACTTGTAAATGTTTAAGCTAAACAAGCATCAAAAGAAAGTATATAGATTTATAAAGAAAAATCCTTTAAAAATTCCATTCATGAAAATTTATCCATATTTAACTGATCAAGCAAAAATATTGGAGTTTGCTTGAAGAAAGTTGATTGAATAATAAAAGAGCAGGGGAATAAAAGGCCTTAAAAACCCGATATATGTGAATAAAAAGTTGCATATCACATTTATTCCAACGGGGTACTAAAGTACCCCACAACTTTAAACAGTAATTGCTCGAAAACTAACAATCAGATTTAATTGAAATTTTGAACATTAGGTGCTGATTACTCATGTGTCAGATAAACGTAAAATTTACCCTGTTATTTGTAAGTTTATGTGACAGATAGTGCTATGTAGAAGATGAGAAATCGGCCCTTATTCATTGATACATCTTTATATGTATATTTCTTCTGTCACAGCGTTTCTCACTGAACTGAAATTTTCAGTAAATATTTTTGTGGTTTCCTAGATGGTTAAGGTTTACAATTGAACTCGATAGGTGGCGCTGCAATCGGCTTGAAACCGATTCAAAGGTCGGTTCAGAGCCATATCTTTGAAACTATTTATGCTATAAACTTGAAACTTGGTGCCTAGGTGAGTATTAAGGAGCTAAAAATTTAACCGTTTCAAGACCAGTTCCGAAACGGTTAAAACCGGTTCAAAAATGACTTACAGCCATATCTTAGAAAATATTTCACAAATGAACTTCAAAATAAGTGTTTGGGTTGATATTGTGGAGTTATTTATTTTCCCCGGATAATAACTAGTTCCGAACCAGTTCAAAAAAATGGTTCAAAAGTGGTTTAATGCCATATCTCTCACATTCTTTAAGCTATAAACTTCAAATTTGGTACCTAGGTGAGTAATAAGGAGCTTAACATTTTACCGTTTCAAGATCGGTTCCGAACCGGTTCAAACCGTATCAAAAATGACTTAGCGTCAGAATCTAAAAAAATATTTCGGCAATGAACTTAAAATTTGGGTTGATAATGTGAAGTTTTTTTTTCCCCGGATAAAAACCCGATCTTAACCGTTTTAAAGAAGTGGTTCAAAAGTGGTTCGGGGCTATAACTCAGGAAATATTTAAGCTAGGAACTTGAAATTTTGTGTGTAGTTGAGTAATATGGAGTTAAACAATTTACTGGTTTCACTGGTTCAATGTTTCATCTTAAAAAAAATGATCAAATGAACCAGAAGTGAAGTTTTTTCCCCCAGATGAAAACCCGATCTGAACCGTTTTAAAAAAGTGGTTCAAAAGTGGTTCGGACCAATAACTCAGTAAATATTGAAGCTAGGAACTTGAAACTGGGTGTGTAGTTGAGTAATATGGAGTTAAACATTTTACTGTTTCAAGACTGGTTCCGAACCAGACTGAACCGATTAAAAATTGGCTCATAGCCAAATCTACGAAATTTTATACGCTATGAACTTTATATTTAATGTTTGTGTTGATACTACGAAGTTATTTGTTTTCCACAAATAAAACCGGTTCTGAACCAGTTTAAAAAAGTGATTCAAAAGTGGTTCAGAGCCACAACTCAGACTTTATTTAAGCTAGGAAGTTGAAATTTTGTATGTGGGTGAGTAATATGGAATTAAACATTTTACTGTTTTAAAAACGGTTCCGAACCAGATTGAACCGGTTCAAAAGAGGCTGACAGCCATATCTCGGAAAATATTTAAGCTGGAACCTTACAATTTGGTGTTAATATTGATAATATGAAGTTATTTATTTTCCCGGAGTCATACCGGTTTTGAACCAGTATTAATAAATGGTTCAAAAGTGGTTCAGAGCCATATCTCAGACATTTTTAAAGCAAGAAACTAGAAATTTGTTGTGTAGGTTGAAAATATGGAATAACAAATCTTATTGTTTCAAAACCGGTTCCGAACCAGATTGAACAGGTTCAAAAGTGCTTCAGGTCCAATTCTCAGAAATTATTTAAGCTATTAATTGATAACCTGATGATTGAGTTGGTAACATGAAGTTAGTTATTTATGGGTATCAAAACCGGTTCAGAGTTATTCTTAAAAAGTGGTTCAAAACTGATTTGGAGTCATAACTTAGAAATTATTTATCTATAAACTTAAATTTTGGTTTTATGGAATGATAATATGGAGTTATATATTTTCTCTAAGACAAACCGGTTCTGAACCAGTATTAACAAGTGGTTCATAAGTGGTTCGGAGTCATATCTTAGAAATTATTCAAGGTAGGAACTTGAAATTTGTTGTGTAGGTTGAAAATATGGAGAAAGAAATTTTATTGTTTCAAGATCGGTTCCAAACCAGATTAGAACCAATTCTGAGTTATAATATATCCATGATCTTAAAAATAGGTTTTTTGAGTGATAATATTGGCAATATATTTTCCCGAAGACAAACCAGTGCTGAACCAGTATTAACAAAATGGTTCACAAGTGGTTTGGAGCCACATCTAAGTAATTATTTGAGTTAGGAACTTGAAACTTTGTGAAAAGGTTGATAATTTTAGGTTAAACACTTAACCATATCAAGACCGTTTCCGGACCAAAATGAACTGGATTAAAAACGCTTTAGGGCCATTTATTAGAAATGATTTAAGCTTTAAACTTGAAGTTTGGTGTGTTATATGAAGTTAGGTATTTCCTGGATCAAAACTGGTTCCAAACCAAATTGAACCAGTTTAAAAAAGTGGTTCAGAGTTATATATAAGAAATTATTTAAGATATAAACTTGAAATTTCGTGTGGATTGGTAGTATTAAGAGAGATAAATTCCCTGATTTCCACATGGATAAATTCGTCAAAATCTTTATGATATATGAGCAGAAGGAGACAAGGCTTTAAAGCAGCTGTGAGCACTCCTTTGAAATAGCTTTATCAAAAACTTTTTAATAAATTTAGTTTCCTTGCACTTGCTTGTGCCATTCGCTCAGGGTCACTTCAAGGTTGCACAACTAAAAGCCACATGCGTGTTACCAGCAAAAAACGAAACGGAGCTTAAAACAGGAGCAGGAGGAACTAAAGTCAAACCAAATGCCCGGCATATTCTACGCTCAGCGTGCTCCAAGCCAACTTCAACCGTACAAAACGGAAACGGAAATACGCGTTCAAGAATTTTAATCTGCATGCGCAATTTCGCGTGTGAGCTGTATGCCAAAAATGGTGCGCACATGTCGGCCAGCTGCCAGCAGCTTCGACTCCCCTCACCACCACACCCTTCCCCACCCATCACATGTTTCACTGCGGTGCGCCTTGGAATTTCACGCGTTTATTTGCAAAGATTACGAAATGCTCCCCGCTAAAGT
Source organism: Lordiphosa mommai (assembly GCA_018904225.1). Classification (NCBI taxonomy): domain Eukaryota; kingdom Metazoa; phylum Arthropoda; class Insecta; order Diptera; family Drosophilidae; genus Lordiphosa; species Lordiphosa mommai. The sequence continues at coordinate 814,047 of JAEIFT010000070.1, forward strand.
TTTGCATGCGTTTCCTGTGCGGCTCCAGCTCCTTCCTTCCTTTATCCTTCTGCTGTTTGTTCGTCTCGCTGACTTGTTATGCATGCAAAAGTCTGCGGCAAATACACACAGACCATCCCCTACACACACACACACACACACACACACAGTTGGGAGTGACATGCAAAATATTTTTGCATAAAAATGTTGGCCCACCCGTCTACTGGCAGCTGCAACTGCAGCCGGAGCGGAGGATGGGTACAAAAAAAATTGTTAAATTTTAAAGCATTTCAATTTTTGAATTTCTGACACACAAGTTGAGCGCGAAATTTGTCATATTTCTGATAGAATATATTTTTATGGCGATTTTCTTTGAATGTCTCCCTTAGGTTTAATGTCCAACATTTTTATCTCCTGTATTTAAGCTGGAATATGCGTTTGCTACGTGTTTGTCATGCCAAAGCACTGAAATTTGCTCTCAATAATAGCCAGATGAAGCATATTTCATTTCTAATAAAGTGGAACCGAGGGAGCCAAAGCAAATGGCAAGATGATGATGAGTTGTTGTTACCTTTTGGCGAATCTGGTTTGTTGGTACCTGTTTAGCTCTAGCTTTGCCCTCGGTGCTACTTGAAATTATCTTAAGCGTGCTTACGAGGGTGGATAGAGAAGTATTTGAACTGATAGTTGTGAAGAGTTGAGCAAGGTCATGAATATAAATGAGTTAAGAACGCTAGAAATTTTAAAGAACATTTATAAAATATTTTTTGATGACTTCAAATTCGGAACTTAAAGGGAATCGTGCCACAAAGCTTAATAAAATTTCAAGTATGTAGGATTAAGGACTGCAAACTCTTTAGAACCGGTTCGATCCAGGTTTTCATATTGCCTAAAATGAGAGCCCAAACTGAATACTTTTTATATACGGCAGAAAATTGGAGGAGTGGGAAGCTACAGTTAAGATTGGTTATATAAAGAACCGTTTGTAGAAAAGAACAACTAACAGAATTATAGTATGATCGGGATGTATTTTATATCTTTTCTTAATCTTTTGATGTGATAAAACCGATTGGGAATTTTAAGGAAATATTTCGCATTTTCTATTGCATACTTTTTTGGCTTGTCGTTTCAAGTATATTTTGTTCTTCGGTGTACTTAAATTAAGTATAAAACATTCTTAAGTCCAAAAACGACCATTAATTTTTTGTAAATGAGAATCAATCTGGAATCATGTATTTTTGGTACTAACCGAAAAATTCTAGAAAAAGCATTTCTAATTCAAGTACAAAGTTCCTTAGATTAGGTACAAAATAAGCTTAAAAATCCAAGCCCAAAAAGTATGCAATGGAAAATTCAAAATATTTTCTTAAAATTCCCAACTGGTTTAATCACTTTATTTATGAAGGGATAAGAAGATTTCTGGCCTACTGTTATACCTTCATGGACTTTGATTAGCTCAAGGCAATAAGATCACTGCTGTCATATTTTATTCGTTACAGAGACATCGCTTTAAGCACACATTGGGCCTTTAATGGGCCTTAACCAAGAACATTTTGTACTTTGGTTTGAAGAGTTTTTTGTGGAAATAATTTAGAATTTATCAAACTTCAAGGAATAATATTTTGGTTATTATTTCAAGTACGCAAATTCCTGTTTTAAGAGCTAAAAGGCAAAGAATTAAGACTTTTACGAAATAAAAGTATCATCAAAAAGATCTTAATATAGTTCGAAATGTGCTCAATATAGCTCCGAACGGTCTAGAATCAAGTTTTTGATATAAGAACTTTGTATTGTACTGTGTTAAATATTTTGTTATTATTTCAAGTACGCAAATACTTGTTTTAAGAGCTTATCGGGATTGACATAAGACTTTTATGATCAAAAAGATATTAATATAATTCGAAATGTACTTAATATATTTCAGCAGAGTCTAGAATCAAGTATTTCGGCAGCGAAAAAATCGTACATGATATAAGAACTTTGTACTTGAATCAAGTATTTTCGTACTTAACGTACAATTTATTTAAGTTATGAAACTTCAAGGAAAAATATTTTGTTATTATTTCAAGTAGTATGCAAATTCTTGTTTTAAGACCTAATCGGAATGGACTTAAGACTTTTACGACCTAAAAGTATGATCAAAAAGATCTTAATATATTTTGAAATGTACTTAGTATATTTCAGCAGGGTCTAGAATCAAGTATTTCGTCAGTGAAAAAATCGTACTTGATATAAGAACTTTGTATTTGAATCAAATATTTTTGTACTTAACGTACTATTGATTCAAGTTATCAATGTTAAAGGAAAAGCATATATTTGTTATTATTTCAAGTACGCAAATTCTTGTTTTAAGAACTAATCGGGATTGACCAAAGACTTTTTCGACCTAAAAATATGAACAAAAAGATCTTAATATGGTTCGAAATGTACTCAATATATATCGGCAGGGTCTAGAATCAAGTATTTCGGGATTGACAAAATAGTACTTGATATAAGAACTTTGTACTTAAATCAAGTACAAAATTCTTGGTTTTTTACCTGAGTGTAGTTGTAAATCGGCGTTTTATCAGGGGGTAAAAGATGACTCCACAGTCAATCGATATTGAAAAATAGAGAAAAGTGGAGTAAAATTCAGGTGGTTAGATCCAAAATATGTTTTAGCCTAAAAACTTTGCGATAATCTCATTTCTCGCCTTGAAGCGGCCAAATCTCAACCGAATTACTCGAAACTTCCTCGTAAAATAAACTCCATCTGTTTCGTAAACCCAGCCCTAAAGTTGCTTTTCCCAAGACCTCGAAATAAGAAAAGTTCAGGGAATCCTTAAAATTTTCGAACAGATTTGTTTGTCTTTGTAGAAGTGCCCCTTGGCTTGAACTGAATCCGCAGGTCTGGAAACGAAGTATTAACAAATGTTTGTAATGTATTATTCATAAGTTATGTATAAAATCCAACCTTTATTTTGAATTATTTTGTGTATCAAAAAGATTGGAAAAAGTATCTTTTTGTACCTATTCCTTAACATAGGTAGCGAAAACTACAATTACCTTTTGCCTTACAGAGTTTTTGACAGTTATCTTGTACCTTACACAGTTAAAATAAAGTATTGCATACTTATAAGGGGTTATAGCCATAAGACATTGTATACTGGTAATTCCACTGCCTACTTTTTGGGGTAGCAGTATGAAGTACCGGCACAGAGAAGGGACGAAGATATGGCAGACTGTTTAAAGACCAAGCCACTAAAGTTTAAAAAAATTTCTTAAAGTTATCCATGATTTTTTGTTAATTATCAATTATCAACTTTGACCTTAAGCCATTTAAAAACAGTATAGAAAACTGTTTAATCAAACAATCAATTATAAAATATATAATTCTGAGCATATAGCGACTCAAAAGAATCAGTTGCCATAAAGATAAGCCACCATTTGGATCTTATCTTTGAAAATCAAAATCGTAACCTAAGCTGATTACTCATACGCCCCATGAACCAAATGGACATTGACAATCGCTTATTACACACACACACACACAAACACACTCCCGTACAAGCTTATTTACCGACCCCTCCATTGATATGCACATCCAGTCTTTGGGTTTTCTGTAGCCCAGGGTCAGCGTCAGCTTCTCCTTCAGCCAAAAACTCACATCAAATAAAAGAAATGGCTTTGTTTGCTGCATGTGGCATAGAATATCAAGCTGATAACCTAAGGACGAGGACGGGTCCTTGTTTCGTGTGTGTGTGCCGGCGCATAAATAATGTGACCTGCCTGACTGCGATTATCTGTGAACTATTTTTCACACGTTGCCGGCATACAAAGTGGACCACCATTCGGTCGTTTCTTTTCTTTCTTCTATTTTTTTCGTTTTTGTTCAGAGAATATATGAGCTGCTTGGCCTGCTGAGGCCACTTGGCCCATTCATTACATGCCCCAGCATATGTGAGAGGGGGGCGGGGGGAGTACGGGGATTTAGTTTATTGTACTTACATTGTACTAAAATAATGAACAATAATATCCAGAGGCGTCGATCGAATGTCGGTCTCATGACTTCATCACTTATCCAGGAATTGTTGAGTGGATTTCGGGAAACCTGGAAGTACAAAAAAAAAAATGTTTAAGCCAATTAAAATCGTTGTCAGGGTCAAAAAAGCAACTAAAAAATTAACGACTGTTTGCTTATGAAATTAATTAGTTTTGCACAAAAAAAAAAAAGGAGCAAAACTTTGTTGCATAACGTTAGGCGGATTAACTGGCAGACAGGCAGAGGATAGAGACATCAGTCGACACACAATTTTCGACAGCAGTTTGTCTGCAGTGTTTGAAGTACTCCGCAAACAAAGCGACAGAAGGGATTTTTAGGAACGTGTGCGCATACTTTTCTACAACACTGTGTACGTGTGAGTGTGTGTGGGCAGCGACAAAAGGCAAACAAAATTAGCAGCAAAGCTGACGTAGATTTTAACGAATTGACGTTGTGCCCGGTTGCCAGGAGTGGCCCTCCTCAAAATCCTACATAACTGACTGTGATTATGCAGCAGCAGAGGCAAAAGGAAGAGGAAGAGAGAGACAAGCAAGGGCTCAAGTGATTTGCCTAACCAAGTCAAAGTCAGACACAAAGTTTCATCACTTGTTATGCGGTCACAGTCAGTGAAATTCCAGGGTCTTACATCAGGTGTAAATAACAGAGGGATTTTAAGTTCTTAAATGGAATGGAATATACCAAAAACTTCTAAAGAAAATCAATGTGTATAGAGGAGTACTTCCCCACATTTAGTTGCCCAGTCAATCGTAACTAATGCAACTGTGAAAATTTACAAGCCCAACTGGTTACAACAACAATGACAGGGCATTGGGCAAACATATCACGCGATCAATTTGTCAAACAAGCAACGCAACATAAATGAAGTAACCGCTGCATTGGTGCTCACTCACACACACACAAACACACACACACACAAGCACCACCATTGTGGCCAACAAAATTGACAGCAACAGCAACGACATTTGACGCACATCATCAATATGTGACTCTGCCCCTACCCTCCTCTTCTGCAGTTGTTGTTGTTGTTGTTAGAGCTTATGACATGTCACACAGCTGTCATTATGCAAGACGAACTCGCTTGAACAAAAACAAGGCCCAGTGACTAACTATTACATGGGGCAATTGTTTGTAACAGCAACAAAAATAACCTCATCCTAGCAACCTGTGTGTGTGGCTGGCTCTCTTAGTTTAGATGAAATGTGATATAAGTTTTCGTCTTCAATATGACAGACAATGATGATGGCATATAAATCAAGCGTATGGCAAAGCATTTGCCATAGCAACACTGCGCCTCGCGCCATTAGAGCCAGGTGTTGTCAGTGCCCAAAAAAAAAAAAAGGAAGAGGAGGACGCAGCACATTTTTCTCACGTTTTCGCAAACAAAAAAAAAAGAAGAAGAAGAAAACACTTAAACCCCGATGTGGCCATTATTTATGGTCAAATTGTGAAGTCCGGTTGTGGGAGGCTTTTGTTTATGAACTTTAAAATAAGTTAGCAGATAACAAGGTACGTATATTTCATGAATGCAGGCATCAATTTATAATATTTGACGGACGTGACTACGTACGATAAAAATAAAAAAAAAATGAAAAAAAAATTTTTTAAAATTTTTTGTATATTTTATTAGTAATTCAAAAGCACTTTATTTAAAAAAATTATCCGGATTCAAAGAAACATTAAATATGCCCTGACTGACGTTACTTAAAACGGAAGTGGGTTTTGACTTGGATAACAAAATTGCAAAACCTGTTGAGAAACTCTTTATGTTGAAACTTTTTTCAGTTGCTTTTAGAATAAATAAGTTTATTTTCCAATTTACAAAATATAAAAATCATTTCTCGTTCTTTTATTACTTTTTATATCGTGACGTCACGTTACGTTCTAATCGTTTGCCAATTTTTGAAGAAAATTTTTCTAAAATGATTCGACGCAACAAAAAAAATCAATTTTAATTGTAGCTAATATTTTGCGAAAAGAGTGGAATTGCCCAATGACTCTGAGAGCTTTAAATTGAAAAAGAAAATGCACTGAAATGGCCAAAACGTAAATTTGTACTTTCTAGACACATATATCGCTATCTGTACTTAGGAAAGCTTTAAACTCGTTAATTAAAAATATTTTGCATATTTACTTTTTCTAATGATGCCCATATATACTATGGCCTAAGCCGAGCTTATCTGCACTCTCTTGAAAATTCGCATAAAAAAAAAATTCTAGGTAAGGAAAAGGGTATCTGGATTATTTAGTACCTAGGTAAACGTAAAAGTACTAGATAGGTACTTTTGAAATTCGCCTTTTAAAGCATTGTTTTTTCATCAATATTTCTCATTCTGTAACTTTTGTCCATAAGATCTTGACTGTTGAGACTGAGTCCAAAATTCTCATTGAAATTTAAGTATCTAGTCATCACCTTTTGAGAGGGTAAATCATAATTTGGACCTAGGTAAGGTAAAAGGTACTCGAATGTTTACAGACATGCAAGGCGCCAAAGGCAGCGCATTCGTCCAACACAGTGGGGCTAGAAAGTATTTCAGACCGGTGATAAAATCAGGCCTGTTCTCGTTTCCGAATTCGTTCGATCGGAATTGGTAGGAGATCTGATTTCCCAGAAACGATTTATGAATTCGGTTGAAACTTTATATGCTTTCACGAGAATCGAATGAAGATATATGAAAACATGAAGTTAAAAGCCCAATATCACAATGGGTTTTTTAGAAGCGAGAACATTGAACAATTCCGATTCCGCATGATTTGATCGATAACATAAACGGGACGACATTCAGAAATATAAAAATTTTTACTTTCACTTTTCTACAAATTTATAAAAAAAAAAAAATGTTTTGGGCGAGAATAATTTTAAGCCTTCCTCTGTACACCTTCAGGAATTTTATTGATTTCTTTTTCTAATAAAATATAAATTCTTTGTTTTTAGACGCTGGAGTCAACTATAACTGCCTCAAAATAATGACGCCCGACGAGGCCAAAAAAGCCATCCCACCCGCCTGAGAATATAATTTAGAAAGAAGCTATTCTCATACGGAGACACCCGATTAGGGTTCATGTATGTTCTTAAGATGTTTCTACAGAAGACTTAGACCTACAAAATTCTGTTATGACTACCATGTCCATGACTGGCTAATGTTCGTCTAAAATGACTTTATAAATAGCAACACTTTTGTAAAGCCTAAAAAAACTTTTGATAACGATGTCTTATTTATTGAGAAGATAAACAAAAAAAACTGAATTTAAATTGCTTAAGTTTTGTTTGAATTGGACGGTCTTGATTTAAGAGTAAGAGCTCTTGATTCAAAATGGGAGACTCTTGATCTTGAGAATGGTCAGTTCGTGATTCAAGAAAGGGAGGTTTTTTGGATTTGAGAATACTCTGCTATTGATTCAAGAATGAGAAAATCTTGGTTTTGAGTTTGTCAAGCTCTTGATTCAAGAATTTTCTTCTTGGAATTACAATTTTACATACATATTTCAAGAATGGTTAGCTCTTGAACTTGAGAATGGTGAGCTCTTGATTCAAGAAAGGAAGATTCTTGGATTTGAGAATTCTCTTGATTCAAGAATGAGAGAATCTCGTTTTTGAGTCAATCAAGCTCTTGAATCAAGAATTTTCTACTTGAAATAAGACATTTTTATACTCAAGTATGAAAATTCTTGTTTCAAGAAATTCGTACTCAAAAATGCATTCTTGGATCTAGAAATTCACTCTTGAATCAAGAATTTTAACTCTAACCGTACAATTAAGCTCAAACGCTCTTGATCCAAGTATGAAATTCCCAAATTTTTTCGTGAGTGTGCAGGTACATAAAAGTTAACTTTGAAGGTTTATTATTTTAAAAAACTGGTGTAATGTTTTTTATTCAAAGATCGAAGAATCGATCTGATCTTTGGTTTTGTTAAAAAAATAAGAAAAAAAGTCGGTCAAGCTAGACTGTAAAATACTCTGATCTGTCAAAGATTATATATATGTATAACCGATTACTTTTATGTGTGGGGTGACACAGCTGTGAAAGTGATGCCCATCACGATAACGCCCAGTGCTGCCCAGCGTAATTATTTGTTTCGCTTATAACTCGCCTGTTGTTTATCTGATCGCGAAACGATGTATAGAGCATTGATAAAAAATGATGATCAAAATATATGTCTAGAAGGTTCGAACAATATATGTTTAAGATTTTGAAAGATATGAAAAAATGTAAGTTGAGGGGTTGGCATTTCACTATCGTTCATTTGCTCGAGATAAATGTTGTATGTTGGATCGATTAATAATGGTGAGTAGGGTAAGTCCCTAGAAGGTTCGTGCAATCTATCGTTCAAAATTGACGGAGATATTAGTTCTTTTCAAATTGCGGGGGCGGTAGAGTGTGTGGATAAAATTGAAAATAATCTTCCTCTGCCTACAAGTATAAAGAGTTTAACCTCTAACTCTTACCATTTCTGATTTCTCTTTGTTCACACGGACAGACGGACATGTCTATATCGACTCGACTGTTAATGCTGATCAAGAATGATTTCTTTTGTCTGTTTACATTTTTGGAAACATGGTTTAAAAATTCAATATGAAAAGATACATATTTCTAGCATATTAAAAACTGCCCACGAGGCGTGTTTAAAGCACGTAAATTTGTCACCCAATTTGACCATAAAAACCAAAAAAACCTTTTATTCTAAATTTAATTAAATACAAAATTGTGGCAGAATATATATTAAATTAGAATTTTCCCCAACTAAACGCAAACACGTTTTGAGCAACTTTAAGCCCAGAATTATATAAATTGTAAGCTTCTTATCTACGATATTTACTCTTTTAAGTTTATGCCAGGCAAGCCACCACCTCCCACACCACACCACACAACACAACATGACAGCTGCACTCTTAATCCTTATTGACTTTGACCCACTTGTAAAAATACACCGAAAAAAAAAAAACAAAAATAAAAACCCAAAACCAAATATTCTATATAACAAGCCAATTAGGTGAGGCTTATGGCATCCATTTCACAATTAACTATAAAGCTCGGCACAATTCATAACTAAAAATCCCAATTAAAATAAAAGTTGCCACAGTTTGAAAGCCACAAGCAGGATGGGGAATCATGATGATGATGACGATGATGATGGCGGTGTTGATGACGATGACGATGATGATATGACCATGCATAAACAATAAATGCCAATGGTATGTAAATTTTTGCCAATATACCGCAACAATGCCAAACTATACCAAAAATGACTATCGCAGAGGACGAAGAGGAGGAGGAGCAGGAATTGAACGTTGAACATTTTGTGGCTTAACCGCAGAACCAAAAAGCAGGAGAGAAATGAACCAAATTGAAATTAAATTTACAGTATGGAAAAATCACTTCGATTGGCTTTAAGAGAGACAATGGGAAATGACTTAATGATACAGATGCCGGCGCGGTTTGCCTCATTGATGCTGCTGCAAATGAAATGCGAGCGGCTGGCAAATAAAATCAACAGACATTAAGGCTCTGTGGCAAAATTTATGCGCGTAATTAAATTTCTTTTTGGCTGCTTTTATTTGTTTTTAATTTCATAAATTTTAATTGCATTTGCGGCATACAACAAAAAAAAACAATTATTAGCCGACAAAACTAATGTTGGAATTTAATTTATGTTAGCGCCTAAAAGCGGTACGAGTGATTTATGCATTTTTTAAGAGCTTAAAAGCTTTAAAGCTGGAATTAAAAATTACCATGCCGAAAGTTGGGAAAATGTTAATAACAGAATTGCCTACTTTTAGGCATATCCAATAGGTATAAGCCGCTTGTGAAATATGGCTAAATTGAAAAATTAATTTAATATTTATTAAAAAAAAATTTTAAGCTTAAATTATAACTTTAAGCTTAGCTTAATATAATAAATAAACTAATTTGACTCAGTGTTCGAAATTCAAAATACAAAGTAAAGCCTTAATATTGGTACTAAAATTTAAAATATCAGTTTCATACGTAGGTTGCTATATATATTTCTGGCCTAATACTGAAAACGCGAATATTTACGAACAAAAAGGGTTTAATTGTTTTTCAAAGTATTCTCCAGCAAGATTTATACACTTTTGCATGAGCTTAAACCAATTGTCGAAGCACTTTTTCCACTCCGATTGAGACATCTCCAAAACATGGTTTTTGAACTCTTCTTCAACAGCATCTTCTGGCGACGAAAATCGTTGTCCACGCATTTTTCCCTTGATATGCGGGAATAAAAAGAAGTCATTGGGTGCCAATTCAGGTCTGGTACGGCGGATGACCCATTAATTCGACGTTTTGGGCGGTCAAAAAGGCGCTGGTGTGAGCTGATGTGTGAGAGCTCGCATTGTCATGGTGCACAATGATCTGTCTTCTCTTGTTCGTTTTCGAATTTCTCCGAAGACTTGCGAACAGTTGCCACATGACCAGTTTTACCGAAGAAACAGGCGACCATTTGCTTCGAAGTGCTTCTTCCACGAACGATTTTCGTTGGATTTGGCTCGACTTCGAAGACCCACACGGTCGATTGCTGTTTTTTACGGGCTCCATGATTCGTCACCTGTGACGATCTTATAAACGTCTTTTGAAACACCGCGATTTTATTTTTTCAAAAATTTCTTTGCACCAATCCACACGAGTGTTTTTTTAGAGCGATTGTCAAATTGTGCGGGATCCAACGAGAACAAACCTTTTTTACGCCCAGGTGTTCATGCAATATATAATGTATGCTGGTGGAAGAAATGCCCAAGGATGCCTCTATCTCACGGTATGTCACATGACGATCTTGCATTATCAGTTCACGCACGGCATCAATGTTTTCTGGCACAACGACTGTTTTTGGACGACCTTCACGACCTTCGTCTTCGAGCGAACCAATTTTTCACAGTGCTATAGGTTGATGCTTCATCGCCATACAAAGATTTAAGTTCGTCGTTGCACTCTTGTCGTGATAATCCACGTCGAAAGTTGTGAAAAATGATTGCACGAAAATTTTCACGAGTTAATTCCATTTTTCTGCCGAGGTAAGTTTTTGATTAATCGTTAATCGATATCAAACGTGGTCACACATGACAGAGTTGTATGGAGCTTTTATCGATAAAAACCCAAACTTTTTTTGGAAAAAGGCCAATTGAAACAACTTGAAACTTAAATAGCAACCCACGTATTTTCAGGTAAATACCGGCTTATTTCCCTACGCGGACTATTTCCTTTAGCTTTCAGATTTCTTGTATTTTAGGGCTTCAGTTTTCTATAAAGCGAACCTGACTAAAATTTGGAAAAAATTTATATATCCGAATATTTGCAAAAAATGGTTTCCAAATAATTCACTTTTGGTTATTCTACAAAATTGAAAAGTTAAGCTTTAATTGCCTGGGCAACTAAGCGCAGAGTTTTTTTTTTTTTTCGCCCACCTGGCAGCTCTATTTCAATGGGCAAAAGCTATTTGAAAACAATGCCACAGCTGACACTTGTTAGGAACCTTAATCAAAGGCAACACTAAGCTGTGGTGTTGCCCTCCCCCATCCACTCTCTGGGCTCGCCAACAAATGCAAAGTTAAACAACTTCGACAGGGTGGCCACAGTAGTTCATTGTTTCTGGCATGCGGGCAGGCAGGCAGCAGGCAGCCAGAGGCGAAAGAGTGGAGCTGGAGCTGGAGCTCTTCCCCTATCGCAATTTCCACATCGACGCTTTGCGCGCGCCTTTCAGTACAAAAGGTTTGGACAAATTTTTCTTTGTCTTTTGCATGCTGCCCCACAACCTCCCCAACCAGCACATGACTTATGTGGCCTGGTGTGGAAACAAATGTGGCAAGCACAAAAGTCAACATATTGAATAATGATTGGGTAGGCAAACGAAACAATGAGGAGGAAAAAAAAAGAGAAGCACACTTTCGCCCATAGAATAGGCAATAAATTTTGAGGGTTCACAAAAAAAAATTAATGATGTGAGTTTTGCTAAAATTTAATCGAATTTTTTGTACATGTGTGTGTGTCCGATAAATACTTTCAGTGTAATTGATTGATCTACCACCAAATTGAATAAGTGATTAATTGGATTTGCTTGCAAAGGAAGATAATGCCACATGCTTTAAAGTAGTCAATGCCAAGTCAACTTAAGTCAAGTGGAGAGCATCCAAGCAAGACAATGGCCAATGGCACAACTGGCAACGAGCCATGTGGGTTACCTGAAATGGAATTGAAACTGGAATGGAAGCCACATCAAGCGGCAACAGCTGGTCCGTGCGAGACCCGAAGCCAAAGATGTGCTCAAACAATCAAGTAGTGGTCAAAATGGAAGTCAACTACCAAGATGTAGGCCAGTTTAACCCAGAAAACAATATGAAGATTAAGAAAGGGAGACAGAAGAGGCATGAACACAAACAAGGGAAAGAAAAGCACTTACTTATTGCAAACAAATAATTATGGAATAAGTTTTTATAAATTATTATAACAAAAAGAAGGCCCCTGCAGTTTATTAAAGACGCTACGATTGATAACAAAATAATTTTTCTCACTTTAACTAGTTTTTAGACCGATCGTTTATATGGCAGCTATATGCTATAGTCATCCGATTTTGATAAATTTTTCCAGAATTAGGTGGAAGCATAAAAAACTTATGTATACTACGATTGGTGACGCTACGATGATAAACAAAAAAGTTTTTCTAAATAGAACTAGTTTTTAGACCGATCGTTCCTATGGCAGCTATATGCTATAGTGATCCGATTTTGATAAATTTTTTCAGAACTATGTGAAAGCATACAAAACTAATATATACCAAGATTAGTGACGCTACGATGGAAAACAAAAAAATTTTTCCCACGAGAACTATTTTTTTGACCCTCCGTTTATATGGCAGCTATATGCTATAGTCATCCAATTTTGATAAATTTTTCTAGAACTGTGTGGAAGCATGTAAAACTAATATATTCTACAATTGGTGATGGTACAATCGAAAACAAAAAAGTTTTTCTCACTAGCACTAATTTTTGACCGACCGTTATATGTATAGCCACGAGCAGACCGCCGTTAGCTATATGTTATATTCTTCCGATTTTGATCAATTTTTCCAGAATTGTGTGAAAGCATGTAAAACTAATATATATTACGATTGGTGACACTACGATGGTAAACAAAAAAGTTTTTCTCACTAGAACTTGTTTTTAGACCGATCTTTCCTACGGCAGCTATATGCTATAGTCATCCGATTTTGCTAAATTTTTCCAGAATTATGTGGAAACATGGAAAACTAATATATACTACGATTGGTGACGCCACGATGGAAAACAAAAAAGTTTTTCTCACGAGAAGTAGTTTTTGGACCGATCGTTCCTATGGTAGCTATATGATATAGTCATCCGATCCGGCCGATTCCGACAAATGTGCAGCCTATGTATATTTAAAAGTTTGGTCGAGATAGCTTTAAAACTGAGAGTGAAGAAAGCATAGAAACAGACGGACATGGCTTTATCGACTCAGCTCGTCATTCTGATCAAGAATATATATACTTTATGGGGTCAGAGATTCTTCCTTCTATGCGTTACAAATATCGTGGTAATTTTAATATGCCCTCTGCTAGGGTATAATAAAACGAGAAAGCAAATCTAAGTTCGTCAGTGCCAAGTATTTAATACACCTGGATAGCTCGCTCCAACTGATCTTCAAACTGGCATATACATATGTAGGATATAGACATGGTTGCCACTTGAAGAAATGAAAATGATCCAAACAAATTTGAAAGATCTAGAGTGCCCTAGATCAATTACTATTAGATTACGTAATGGAAGAGATCACATATCTACCCGAATCACTTTATCTAATTGTCTGCATAAAGTGATTTTGACATATAGCATCGGACGTACCTTTAGATTCCCCACCGACCAAAAGTTTGTCTGTAATGTCATTTTAGAGATCCAAGGTTATTCATTAAATAACAATTAATGTCAATAATTTAATTCAATTTTTAAGTCATTTATAGACCAAACAGATTGAGAATCTGTATCTGAACCAAAACTCTCTATTACTTCGTTTATGCTATATTATATTTATCCGCTCAACAATAGTAAATCTTTGCCTCCGCCCACTCGATGTGAGTCAGAGCATATCCTAAAAAAATGTACTCCTTATTTGGACGGGGGCAAGATTAAGATTAGGATTATTATTAGTTATTGTTATAGGTTTATGTTGACAGATAATTGGTTAACTTTATTCAATAAATGAAAATGAAAAATTAAAAAAAAAAAAATCATGTTTTGCCCCTCGAAGTATGCAAACCTTATTTTTTTAAGAATTATTTTATTGAACGGGATATTTTATAGTCACTTATGGCAGCATTATACATAATCCACATTGCGCATTCACTCTGATTATCGAACCAGTTAAAGGTATATTAAAATAATACGTATTAAGGCTACTGAAAAATATATATTTTATTTAATTATAAAACATAGCATACTTGGAAGAGCAAAAATCATGTTTTTTGTTTATTCATAAACTTACTTTATATAGCATTGTGTTATGGAAATTCAAGTCTATTTAATTTTTTAACTTTGCTTTAATTCTGTGTTTAACAAGTTCGTATTTGGAGCGACAGCGACATTAGCACACCGACAGTACATGATCGTTACGTCTAAAGGCATACAATGGTAAAAGCAGAACAGTTGACAGGTCATTTTTATTGAAAGAAATTCTATGCAACACCCATTGCATACTTATGGGCAATAGAACATTTTGTAATTTCAAACACATGTGTTCAAAATGGTAAATCTACGTTTAAAAAAATCGTAGAATTGTTTGGAAACATTTATTTCAAAGCTAAAGCTAAGGGGAAAATTACGCCCAAATTTCAATAAAAATTTGTCGCCAAAATTTGGATCTATACGCAAATAATCTGCTCAAAAAGTGAACTATATTTTTTTTATCAACATTTGGACAAATTATTTGCCTGTGGGATCTTAGCTTAAAAAATAGTATTTTACAGTGATATTATAAAAGATTCGATCAAGTGGGTTCACCATAAAACTTGCCTACAAATGGACAAAATATTAATTTTATGTTTTTTGTTTTAGACTTTATACTCAAGTAACCAACAATAATTAAACTGATGCAGCTTTTTCATATGCAAATTCCGTGATAAGCGGACGAAAATAATTTCGCAGCCTAGTAAAGTCAAAAAATGTTCTTAAAATGTTTTGAAACATTGTTAAAAAGTATTTTAAAAAAAAATTGATTCCTTTATAATTTAAAACCATCTACTCTGTTTGTTGCCTTCTACATGTAAACCAGTCTAATCGAGCATGTATTGATTAGTTGTATATTAAAAATTTAAACCCTACTCAGAAATGTATAAAAACACAAGCCAAAACGCTTTCATTTCGAACTTGTTCAAGTTTGACAAAAAATTTGCTTAACAACTTTTATTGTTTTTAAAACAGAATTCATTTATTTATTTATAGTTTACTTTTCATCTGCCTGACCAAAAATGTGTGTTTATAAATAATTTATTTCCTCATCATCAAGGTCCATCCTGTTTTTTGTTGTTTTGGAGCCTATCTATGCTGCCACACACACAATCACATATTCTGCTACATGTGGCCAATCAAGGGAGTTTGACCTCCCAGTGCCGCCTAAAACTATGCAACATAAATTTTTCACATGCCTACATAACAATGATTGCCATTGTTTTGTGTTGCCGAGTTGTTTTGTTGATTTACTACTGACCCGATTTTCGGCTTGTCAACACAATGCGCGAATAGTTGCAGAATTTGTCGCCCGGCTCTGTCCAAATAGTTGCATTTTGGCACCCACACACATACACAAAAAAGCCTTGCATAACTTTAGGCGCTACATATGCAAGCCATTGTTCTAGAGCGCAAGCAAGCATGCAACACAGACATTCCCCTGCCTTAACCCGTTTAAAGTTGAAGGCATGCCAACGCCTAAAGTTATGCACTACAATTTTTTCGCCTTGTTGCCTGAATGAAAATTGTGCTGCTCGTGTTTTTTTTCGCCTTCGATCCTGGCCTTCCCTTTTTCTTTTTTCTTTTTTTTTCTTGTTTGTGTTTATTTTGTGTTGGCAGGGCCAAAAATTGTTGCATATTTTGTGGCTTGTTTTGCCATAATTTGGTTACATGTTTGACTTGCAAGTGGGTAGAAATTTAAAGCAGAAAAGTTTCACATTTGACAGATGCCAATGTGATGTTTGAATTGTGTCATTTGCCCGCATTTCTAACCCACACCCACAACGGGTGCAATTCAGTGATTTTTCATTGTGTAGGTCATACACTCTCGCTCTCTCTCTCTCTCTTTCACTCTCTATTCTGTTGGATATTGAGTGCACTTTGTCAAAAGTTATTTTGCAACATTTGCTATTATGCGCTCGATAACAATTTTATAACATTTTCTTCCCCTCGTTCATCGAGCAATTTTTTTTTTTTTTTTTTGCCTTTCGCAATTTATTGTGTTACATATATTATTATTGTGTATTGAAAAATGCATTTTTCATGACATTACAACAGCAGAAGGACCCCTTCACTCCTCTCCACAGTCAACCACCTTCCCGCACACTCAGAGGCAGGCGGCAGGCAGGCAAAGTTTTTTCCGATTGAAAAATTGCTGTGGCCCTTGAATGGGGCTGCTGTGCTCATCCCCTTCGCTGGCGTGCGTATAAATTGTTTGCGACAGTAATTGGAGCACAATGTTAAAGTATGAAATTTTAATTTGATTTTCGATCTGAGTATTTAAAGTTATTCAGAGAGAGCGAGAGAGTAGAGTCGAAAGGTGAATTGGGCTAATGGCGATAGATAACCAGACAATTTAGTAGAGCTCTGAATAGTTCTGAAACATTAAACTATTTCCTAGCCCAAAAATGGAGCTTTTGAAATGGGGAGGGAAAGAGAGAGGAATATCCCGATGATATATACTCTGCTGGGCTCCAATCAGGAGACGGTTACTTAGTCCAGATCAAGGGTAAACACATCCCAACAAACAACAAAATCAAGACCACAAGCAATTAATGGTTCTCAATGTTTCTATAACATTGCAATGTTGCTCATGGGCTATGCCATGACTTTTTCCTGATCGATAGAAAATTTTTTTTTACAGAATAGCGGTTAAGTGTTTCCAGAGATCTGGCTCTTGACCACTTTAGAACCGGTTTAAACTGCTTTATGAAAAATTAGTGCTTTTAGGGGATAATTTTTACCTGCGGCGCCTTTTCGTCTTCATAATTTTTTCTCACCGGCTACTTAAAGAAATCTTGGAACAATCTAAATGCTTCAATGACCTTTATTGTATTCAAATTAGCCAGTTTAAGCCGCCTATGACTCTTTCATGATCGACATGAACAATACTCTAAAAATTATTTACAGAAGATCGGTTAGGTGGTTCCAGAGATCTGGCTCTGAACCACTTTTCAACCGGATAACGTCCTTTGAAGAAATAGATAAAAATTCAGTCATAAGCAAATGCCTGTAGGGAATAATTTTTACCTGCGGCGCCTTTTCGTCTTCATAACCTTTTCTCACCGGCTACTTAAAGAAATCCTGTAACAATCTAAATGCTTTAATGACCTTTATTATAGTAGGGGATATTTTTTAACTGCGGCGCCGTTTTGCCTTCATAATTTTTTTCTCACCGGCTACTTTAAGAGATCTTGGAACAATATAAATGCTTTAAGGACTTTTATTATATTCAAATTAGCAAGTTTAAGTCATATGCAAATGCCTGTAGGGATAATTTTTATCTGCGGCGCCACTAAGCCTTCATAATTTTTTCTCACCGTCTTCTTAAAGAAATCCTTTAACAATCTAATACTTGACTTTTATTATATTCAAATTAGTAAGTTTACGCCTTCTATGATCGGATAAGCGGTTCTAGAGATCAGGCTCTAAACCTCTTTGAACCGGTTTAAACCGCTTTTGAAGAAAAGACGAAAAGTCAGTCTTATGCAAATGCCTATAGGGAATAATTTTTACCTGCGGCGCCTAGAAATTTTTAATTACCGGCTACCTTATGAAATCCTGAAACAATCTATATGCTTTAAGGACCTTTATAATAATCGAATTATTAAGTTAAAGCTAGCTTTAGTTTAAATAAGTTAAGGTTTAATAACACAAAACATTCAAAGTAAATTTTATATATTTCAAATTAATAAGCATTCATTGAAAAATCATTGCAAAATTAAAAATTTGTATATGCTTTTTATCAAAACTCATTAAAAACTTTTGAATCATTCACGAAAATCAATGTAAAATTTACTTTACCAAATTAAAAGTAATTTTTTTTTGACGTTCCCTTTAAACTTGTTTCATTTCGTTTCGAAAAAGTTCACCCTCGCCCAATTCGACAAAAAGAAGAAGAACCGCAATCAATGCCAGCTTTCGTGTGAAAGTTACATTTAAAGAATTTTATTGCAAACATCATTCCAGCGAATACCCGAATACCCTGACATTAATGGGTTAACTTAAGTGCTTAAGCACAGAGGCAGCGCCTTAAAGCAGGCAACACTTTTGTTGCTTTTGCTGCTGCTGCTGCCCACATGCCAACATCAGCTATCAGCGCTTCCGTGCACACTTGAATTCACATACACAGAAGAGAGGGAGAGCAAGAGAGAGAGAGAGAGGGAGAGAGAAAACGCGACTGACGATTAATCAATAACCACTCAGAGACGATGGCGCGCGAATCGTGTGAACGAAACGATTTAATGGGCACAAAATGATGCAGTCCCCCGTGGCTCTCTCTCCCCTCTTAGCCAAGCGTGCGTGAGTGCATTAAATTTGCTGCAGGCTACTTTTAGGCGCATATATAGTGAAAACCAGGCCAAAAACAAGAATTTCCTCAGCAATTGTTCTTACTTCTTTTGTCATCATAAATTTTGTTCAACTCTGCGAAGTCAACACGCCAACAAACAAAAAGCTGACCCACCTGAACATGAAACATGACCGCACGATACAAGCAAAAAAACTTTGCGTGCCAAAAACAAACACCCCAAAATCAGATAGAACAGAGCCAAAAAGTCGCTGGGAAAGGGAATGGAAAAGGAGGAGGCGGGGGCGGGGGCGGGGACAGACACTTGCATGTCGCATGAAGCGACAACTAAACGACAAACATTTAAAAAAGCATTTCAGTTGAATACGCCACAGGAAATTCTATATCATGGCAAATTGTTATGGGATCAAAGTGAGAATGCAAAACGAAGAGGGAAAAAATATATATGGGAATTAATGAAATGAAAGAAAAAACAAAAACAAAAACGAAAAGGAACACAGCAGGGATACACTTTAAAAATAGAATTTTAACTAAATTAAATTGCAACTCGAAAACAGAGTTATATTGTTGGAAAAGCTAAAAAAAAACAGGTTAACAATTTAAAACAAAAATTCTAAGGACCAATCTTGTCTGATGTCATGTTTTTCATCCCACCCATCAAAATATTCACTTCAATTACTCATGAAAATTCTACAAGAAAATTCTGTATTAAATTTTTGAAAGTCAATTTTGACCCGAAATCACCTAAAGTCATTTATTAGAAGTCAAGCCAAGTATCATTTGTTTTAAATTTTTGAATAAACGACCAAGCCTTAGCCAGGTAAGCATACCTGCCTTTTCAAATCGTCTTAAAAAGCCTTGCAAGCAAAAATAACTGGAATTTTCTCAGAAAGAAAAAAAAATAAATTTTATTTTAGCAAGCCCAAATTCAGTTATTTATGCTAAAAATATTTTTGCCTTATCATAAAGAAGAGAGTTAAATGGAAAGTTAAATGGAATTGATGAAAAACAATTTTCTTTCTATCAATATTCATAAAGAAATTCTTCGAAAAGTGTATAGAGACATGTTTTAAATGTGCGAAAAGCTGTTTTGATTTTCGTAACAATGTCTAAAAAGTCACTGTACATATGCCCAAAATAGCATGCTTATTAATAAGAATCAAAAACTGCTCAGCTTTAAAGTCATATTTACAGCCTTCTGTCTGTTTCTTTTTGGGGTATGATTTTACACCCCAAAAAAAAATTCGAATCAATATCCAGAGTCTAATGAGAGATAAGGCAAACTTGAAACAATCTGTGAAATGTCACTCTGATACAAATTAGTATCATTTTGATAACACCGAAAATATTATTTTGATACTGTCGAATTATCAACTTGATACTTTGAGTATTAACGATAATTCGATACTCAATAGTTTCAAATTGATGACTAAATTGTATCATTTTGATGATTACTTTTTATTGGGTGTAGGTGAAAGAAACAGATATTAAAATAAAATAAAGTTTTTACAGAGATCGCTAATGGGAGCTGGGACGCTGTTAGAAGTTCATACGATCTAGTACACAGAAAAAAATTGATATGAAATGGCAGTCATTTCCACATTTTTTCATATCAATTTCACTCCGATATGACGAAGATTAACTTGAAATGATAAAAATATCAATACGATCTTTTTATAAAAAAAAAAAAAAAAAACGAGAAGGCAAAGCTAACTTCGACTGTGCCGAAGTTTTAATACACTTGAAAAACTTTACTCCAATTGATTTAACCGGTAAAATATATATAGGATATAGATATCAGATATTTAATAATTTTTAATCATTGATAATAAAAATTTGATACCATAAAAAACTTTTCTCAGTAAAACACATTTTTCGACCGATCAGTCCTATGGCAGCTATATGCTATAGTCATCCGATTTTGATTAAATCTTCCAGAATTGTGTTGACGCATATAAAACTAATCTATACCAAGATTGGTGACGCTACGATGGAAAATAAAAAAGTTTTTCCCACTAGAACTAGTTTTTGACCGACCCTTTATATGGCAGCTATATGCTGTATTCATCCGATTTTGATAAATTTTTCCACAAATATGTAAAGTCATCTCAAACTAAATATACCAAGATTGGTGACGCTACAATGGAAAAAAAAAGTTTTTCTCCTAAGACTTATTTTCCGACCGATCGTTCCTATGGCAGCTATAAGATATAGTCGTCCGATCCGGCCGGTTCCGACATATTAGTTGCGTGCAGTAAAAAGAAGACTCTGTGCAAAATTTCAGCTGATAGCTTTAAAACTGAGAGACTAGTTTGCGTGAAACAACGGACAACGGACGGACGGACAGACGGACGACAGACGGACGGACGGACAAGCGGAAATGAACTCGGCTCGTCGTCCTGATCAGAAATATATAGTTTATGGGGTCGGAAATGAATATTTCTATGCGTTACAAACTTCTGGGCAAAATTAATATACACTTTTCAAGTGTATAAACATTGCCTGGTCTGAGGCGAACTCGAGACCTTGCACTTAACACGAATGGAATGACGCCTCAACGCACACGCTTATGGATAAACGTCTAAGAGACTATTTATGTGAAGTATGAAAAAATTTGATATTTTTAAAAGATCAGTTTAACCAGCAAAGATTCAATTGATCTTGAGCTTTTTTTTTCTCTGTGTAGTTGCTGTGAGTCAGCAGAGAAATTTGGTCAGTGTGTTAAGCACATTCAACCGACTAGCTTTAAAGTTTTCTATTTTTGGCCTAGGTCTATGGTGTAAATATATCAGATGGTGTAATAAACCCACGTTTTCTATCAATTTCCATACATTTCCATACAATTTCTGTCGTTTTTGATTCGAAAGTGATTTGTACAAAATATGTCAATTTAGAGAGTAAGAAAGACAAATGTGGTATGCAAGTGTATCTTTGTAGCTGAGCGCTGCACAAAAAAAAAACCACCTCCAATTTTCGCATGGCTATCAAGCATACAGAATTTTTATACACTTGAAAAGTGTATATTAATTTTGCCCAGAAGTTTGTAACTCATAGAAATATTCATTTCAGACCACATAAACTATATATATTCTTGATCAGGACGACGAGCTGAGTTCATTTCCGCTTGTCCGTCCGTCCGTCTGTCTGTCCGTCTGTCTGTTTCTACGCGAACTAGTCTCTCAGTTTTAAAGCTATCGAGCTGAAATTTTGCACAGAGTCTTCTTTTTACTGCACGCAACTAATATGTCGGAACTGGCCGGATCGGATGACTATATCATATAGCTGCCATAGGAACGATCGGTCTAAGAACTAGTTCTAGTTAGAAAAACTTTTTTGTTTTCCATCGTAGCGTCACTAATCTTGGTATATGTTAGTTTTATATGCTTCCACATAATTCTGGAAAAATGTATCAAAATCGGATCACTATAGCATATAGCTGCCATAGGACCGATCGGTCGAAAAATGTGTTTTACTAAGAAAAGCTTTTTTTATGGTATCAAATTTTTATTATCAATGATTTAAAAATTTTAAATATCTGATATCCTTTATAGATTTTACCGGTTAAATCAGTTGAGTAAAGTTTTTCAAGTGTATTAAAACTTCGGCACAGTCGAAGTTAGCTTAGACTTCTCGTTTTTTTTTTCGTATTCCAGACTGATAAAAAAAATTAATTTGGGCGGTTTTAGCCACTATTCTTAGAATAAAACTTAGGAGTTGGCAGTTTGATAGTTTAGGGCGAATTTTATTTTGAAGGCACACTGAAGCTGGCTTTCGCAAGTTCGCGTAAGAACTCCGCCAACTATACCGAGTGTTCCAAAATATAAAATTACCGGTTTTCAAGAAGAACTCAGATAAAAAAATATTCCAACATGATAATGTATAAATTTTCTGGACCCAGTGGTCATTTTCTTAAAAAGCAACTGGATTTGAAAAACAGGAGCATGAGAAAACGGCCCTAAATCTCAATTTTGACTTTCTAGCAAAATGCTTGATTTTTTCTCTCTCATTCTCATAAATTTGTGTAAAGTATTTGTCAAATATAATGACAAGCTAAACTTTTTCTTCCTTTTGTAGAGTATTCTGTGCTTTGTTGCTTAAGCAAAGTACAACATGAAAAGCAAGTGAAACGAGTTGTGTCTTTTACTGTTCTTTTTTTTTTTTTAATAAAGTTAAGTGGATCAAGCAGAAAAACACGGGAGGACACACACGGAAAGGCCAACAAATCCAAACAAAAACAATCAACAAAGAGTCGTGCCAAATGAAAATAAAAATCGAATCCTCGGAACGTTTAACCCGCCATCGAGGTTAATTAAAAGCGAAGCACGCCCAAAGCTATGCAATGAATTATGCACTGAAAAGTGCGCAGGCGGCCCGAAAATTATAAATATAAGCTCATTAAAAGCTTAGTCCTGTGTGTTACGTGTTACACGTGTGTGTGTGTGTGTGTCGTGTCCATTTTAATTAGATAAAATTGCATTTGCATAATTTCAGATGCGGCAGCATCAATAAATTTAGCGAAAAATGAATTTATGCCTGAGCTAATTAAACGATTCACCTAAGTAAGCCCAAAGCGCGACTTTGACGATTTCAAATGCAATTTTTTTCATGTCAGCAGGAAATATAAAAGTTGTAACCCACTTAACGGCGGCATAAACAGCGGCAATTACAAAACAACGCGCAAACAAGAAAAGAAGGAGGAGGAGGAGGCGTTGCTGCTGCTGCAACCTGTCAATTATAACAGTTTGCTCAAACTTTTGTAACAAAAAAAGAAAGAAAGAATAAACCACATACACCCACACACACACACACACACACACACACATGCAAGGGGCCCTAATTAAACAATTACCAAGGTGAGTGCCACTTAATTAAATAATTTGCTACCATGCGGTTGTAAGGCAGCGACAGAAACACAACAACAAACACACATATATAAACTTATACTTATATAAGAACAGAATGGCAGAAATGTGTGTGGCTTAACGACTGTTAGATACCCTTACCAACAAATTCGTTGAGAATTAAGTCAAGCCTAAACATAGAATGAAGATAAACAACTAAGAACGCTGTCCTCTTGATTTGGTGTGTTTCTCTAATAAGTACCCTCAACTACAAGTAACCCATTTCTCAACTTTTTCTCTTACGATATTCATTTACGATATTGAAATTTAGTTAAGCCAAACTCCTCACCTAGTTAATATTACCTTCTCCATACGCTGGCTCATTTACGATATTCATTTACGACACTCATTTACGATATTGACATTTAGTTTAGCCAAACTCCTCACCTAGTTAATATTACCTTCCTCATACGCTGGCTCATTTACGATATTCATTTACGATATCCATTTACGATATTCACTTACGATATTGAATTTTAATTTAGCCAAACTCCTCACCTAGTTAATATTACCTTCCCCATACGCTGACTCTTTGATATATGATGTCTCATCACACACAATTTTGTTGTTGCAAATGGCGACAGGTGTTTCAACATTTCGTGCTTGCCATAAAAATAACCCAAAATACAAACACACTCGCGTGTACACACACACACATACACGTAAATGAAATTATGACATATTTAAATGTTACACAACAGGCAACAGGCTGGTCCTACCACACCTCCCTCTCTCTCTCTCTCTCGCGCACCTTGACGGGCCACTTCCGTTTGAGTCCCTCCACCACCGTCACAAGTTCTAGCATTTAACCTGAGCGCGTGTTCTGTATAATTTACAATTTAGCGCCATAAATGTTTTGTTACCTTTTTGTTTGGGGGGTGGGCAGTTTGCGTGTCAGGCAGTCGGTCAGGTCAAGTGCGTGTGGTTGTTAATTATGTGACAATTTTAGAGCATGGAAATCAAAAAAAGGTTTCCCCACTTTTTGCAAGTGTACATGGTGAAGCTTACCTGCAAAGATAAGATTAGAAATTGCATAATTAGTAAAAGGTAATAAATATTCTTAATTCGTACAAGGTTAGGTACGATTTTCACATAAGTCAGTCATTTTTCTACATCAATGTATAAATAAATTATAAATTAAATAACAATAGAGTAAGGCTGGGTTCACACTGTTTGACGCATGGGACATGATCATCAAGTAGGCCCTTATGTTGTCATGTTTTTATTGTGAATACCTTGTCATTTGGCATTGAAATCGAAGCATACTAGATTATCATGTTTCATGCGTCAAACAGTGTGAACTCAGCCTAAGAGTAAACAACAATCAAATTAAAGTATTCGAAAAGATGATATTTCAAGTTAAAGTAAATTTATAATCCTGAAATGAACTTGAAATAAGAATTTTGTTCTCAGATTTGGAAATTCCGAACTAAGTCAGCTTTTGAGATCGTTTGTACTTGAACTTCCCCTGTTTAAGTACGGAATTCTTGATTTTTGAGCCAAATTTGCACAGTAAAGTCGGCCATAAATCCATAAATCGACTTAAAAACGAACAGCGCTTGCAAATCATAGATTTTTTCTTATCAAATTTCGAGCTCTGTGAGAAATGTGTTTTGAAATTACGTTTATTTTATGTTCGTCATAATCGACACACTGAACAGACTATTCAAGCTTTTAAGACCAAATTTCGCACCAGTTTCACTTAATTGAACCTTAATCCTTAATGGGTTAGTCAACAAACAAAATTGCTGAATGTGGTCAGAAGAGCAGCCAGTGGCAGTTCCAGAGCACCCTGAAAAATGCACTGTTTGGTGCGGTTTGTGGGCCAGCGGCATCATTGGTACATAGTTTTTCAAATATAATGAAAATCGCAACGTTAAAGTCAATGGAGCAATGATTACTGACTTTTTTTTGCACAAAATGGAAGAATGAGACTTGGATGACATGTGGTTTTTTAACCACTTTTTAAACCTTTCGAAAATATCCGAGGTAGAGATCCCAGCTCTACTAAAGTACATTCCGTCCACACACTGGTTCAGTATCGAGGACCCCTCTTTGGGATAAATAAGGGTTTACGAGAATATATAAGGCATTGCAATGGGCCCAGAAGCCCTTAGTGGGGGAGTGACTTGCCGCTCTCAGCCATCGCAACCTAAACTATCAATAGTATAACAGAAAACAGTTGCAGAGTTTTGTATGTAACCCTTCATGAAGGCAGGCTTGCTCAAATGGATATTTCTCGGCCATTTATTCAAAAAAATTTAACACACGTGAGCTTAATAGACCATTACTACGATCAATGAAGAAAATAACCCACTTTAAATATTTTTTAGATTTTTCGCAAGTTTTTTAAGTCTAAATTTTGCTAACAAAAAAAAATACAAAATTCCTTTTTAAAAGTTTTGTGTTAAATATCTCGAAAACAATTAACTTTAAGTGAAAAGTGTCCTGTACTTATTTGTAGACCTAGTTATTAGCAACGATTTCGTATATTACACGTTCAAATCTTGTGTGGCTCAGTGAGTAGCGTGTGTGCCTACTGTGCGGGAGGTTGTGGGTTCGATCCCGCCTCGGAACATATAAAAAAAAGTTTTTCTAAAAAGTTTTTCTTTAAAAAGAAAAGGTCCACCTTCACAGCTGTTGGCACCAGTTGTGAAGAGTATGTAGCCATGAAAAAGCTTCTCAAAAAACTTTGCCGTTCGGATTCGGCGTTAAACTGTAGGTCCCTTTCTCTTAAGCGAAAATTAATGGATACACGAGCCAAGGGATTGAGAGAAGCTCGGCTTGGCGCCCCATTATGGGGATGTAACTACCAATTTTAACTTTTAACATGTTCAAATCAGAGTAGGATTATGATAGCTTTGGCGAAATATGTAAGCCTACTAACAAAATTAAATAAAAATTTTAAAATTCTTCAAAAAAATGTTGACCAAAATCCAGAAATAAAGGTCAAAATTGTTGCCTAGATTAATCTGCTTCTGGTATTCTCCCCGTATTAACAGCTGCTGTTTATCTTCTATTGCGTTTTTCCATCATAAAGTGGATAATATATAGTGTCCTGCTTTTTTATATCAGAAGTTGAATTCCAATTCAGTTGAAGTAAAAATTTTGTATATTTCATAATACGTGTTTTTTTTCGAAACCAATTTTTTTGACCTGGTAGCCATGATTGCGCCAGTTCTACTGAACCGATTTTGATCAGCCATGTTGCAATCGCCGCATAATTGATATAATTCTCGCCCGTACCTCAATCAAGAGGAAAAACATTTTTTTTCCTTTTTTTACACTAAACTACAAAAAAAAACTTGAAAAATCTAATTTTTTTTAAATGGCCGCCAATTTTTCAAAAAATATTGAAAAATATGATTGAGGTATGGGCCAGAATTACATCAATTCTGATCATAACCTCATTTACCGTTTTCATTTTCGATAACCTGGAGTCCCAGAATCATGGCTACCACATCTACACCTTTGTCTTTTGAAGGCCTTAATTAGCGTGCCAATAACTTGTTGAACAGCCCTCGAATTCTTAAAAAATATTTTTTTATTTTTTATTTAATTAAACAATAGCACAAAATAAAAAACCTAGTCAAAAAACCCTGTGCAAAAGTATCCCCTTACTGGGCACGACACGGATTTAAAGTTTTTGATATCACTCATACGTAGTGTTGCCTTCGATTTATAAAAAAATTATTATTCGATTTTTATGTTTTGCATTATTATTATAGCTTGGACATCATCCCCTTCAAACCATTTTCAAAAATTTGAAATAGTATAACAGATATTGGACACGAACCTTTTTGTAAGGTAGAGGACCCCCTTAATCGGAGGGCGAGAGATTTATACAATGCTACTTTTGTATCACTCATACGCAGTGTTGTTTATTTTTATAATTTTTGTTTTTGTTTTTTAAGATTTCCTGGTACAAATTTTAATCTGGTATACATGTCGAATGAGTAATTTTTTGTTAAATACAAAATCTCTACTTCTAACAATAATTAATTTTTAAAATTTATATTTAAGTCTTGCACCTGGATTTGGTTACTATTTTCGCCTAACCCAGGCAAGCTGGAAAATTTCTGTTATCAGCCAGTTGGCATACACACACAGCGTATTTCCATGCTTCGCTATTGTTTATTTGTTTTTTCGAGGCTTAAATGATTAATTAAGCGCCTCAATGTATGCAAAAACATTTGCCAGGATGTTGCAAGTGGAACTTGTTGTTGTTTATGTTGTTATTGTTTGGCTGTGCTTCGTGTGCGGTGTGAAAATCACGTGTTGAAAATGGCGTGAAATCAGCGTATGAATGGCAGACAAAATCC
The DNA here is from genome assembly GCA_018904225.1 of Lordiphosa mommai. Lineage (NCBI taxonomy): Eukaryota > Metazoa > Arthropoda > Insecta > Diptera > Drosophilidae > Lordiphosa > Lordiphosa mommai. The sequence goes on from JAEIFT010000070.1 coordinate 842,062, forward strand.
ACACACACACACTAACAAATACGTGAGCTTGCATACATTTTGATGTCATAGTTTATGTTCAGGCATAGCGTTGATTTTAATATTTAAATAAATGTTGTCGTTGATGAAGCATATTTGCATAGGGGAAATGTCTATTTGTGTTCTAAGAAGAAAATGAAAGAGTATTCATTTGGCAAATTTTTGAATTTTGTATAAATATTGACAGTATGAGATGCTGATATATTAAGCCTTTTGATAAGCTGCTCTTAAGTGTTTTAATTGGAATGCATTAGCCGGCTTTTGGTTTATGGTTTATGAGTTATTAACCTGTGCATCAATCTAAGCCCCACAAGGTGAATAATAAAAGTGCAAAATAAACATGGAAAATTGAAGAACAATTTGCTGTCTTTTTGCCTGAGGCTCGTGCTAAAATTGTGATATTAAAATTCAATTATTTGACGCACAAAAATTTTTAATTGGAAAAAACTACAATTTGTTATCTAAATAAATGTGCCATAGCCAATTTATAAAATTTTTATTGTTGGCCTAACTTTGAAGTGAAAAAAATTGCCAATGCAATTTAAATAGGAAACCAATTAAATTTAAACACAAAACAAGTAAACAAAAGTGGACAAAAGGCGAGTGGGTGGTGGGGGCAAAGCCCTAGCAATGCAGTCAATTGCATTCGCGTGTCGTTATTTTATTTTTCGACTGTGGCCTTTTGTTTGATTGTTTGTTTAAACGATTGCGGACTGCGTAGCCCTGCAAAAGTATGCTCTTAGTCATTGAGTCTGTCAGCAAGGGCAGAGGGAATTTGTTAGCACAGGGATATTGGTTGCTGCTGCTGCTGTTGTTGGTTGTTTTGGTCATTAGTTGGACACACACAAGTTGATTATTCTATGCTGTGATATAGCCAAAGCTTTGATTTGGATCTGGATTGGGGTTCATTATGGGGAAAAGAATCCTAAATGAATTTAAATTAATTAAATTGATCTAAAAAAATAAAATAATCTCCTAAAGGCTCTCAAACTGTAAACATTTTGAATACTTTTTACTGATTTAACTTTGTCATAGGCCGAGCCTTCGAATACACACACACACAATACAATTAAAATAATGAATTTGGATGCAATGTAAATTGAAAATCATTTTGAAATGAATTTACACTCAAACTATAAGCATTTAAAATACTTTTTACAGTTTTATAATCTTTTGAAGGCTCTCAAACTGTAAAAACTTTGAATACTTTACACTGATTTAACTTTGTCATAGGCCGAGCATTCGAATACACACACAATACAATTAAAATAATGAATTTGGATGCAATGTAAATTGAAAATAATTTTAAAATCATTTTACACTCAAACTTTAAGCATTTTAAATACTTTTTACATTTTTAAAACCTCTTAAAGGCTCTCAAACTGTAAAAACTTTGAATACTTTACACTGATTTAACTTTGTCATAGGCTGTGCATTCGAATACACACGCACAATACAATTAAAATTTAATGTAAATTAAAAATCATGTTGAAATCATTTTACACTCAAACTGTAAGCATTTTAAATACTTTTTACAGTTTTATAATCTCCTAAAGGCTCTCAAACTGTAAAAACTTTGAATCCTTTACACTGATTTAACTTTGTCATAGGCCAAGCATTCGAATACACACGCACAATACAATTAAAATTTAATGTAAATTAAAAATCATGTTGAAATCATTTTACACTCAAACTGTAAGCATTTTAAATACTTTTTACTCTTAAACTGTAAAAATTTTGAATACTTTACACTGATTTAACTTTGTCATAGGCCGAGCATTCGAATACACACACAATACAATTTAAATAATGAATTGAAAAACTGTAAGCATTTTAAATACTTTTTACAGTTTTATAACTCTCTTAAAGGCTCTCAAACTGTAAAAACTTTGCATTAAATTAAAATCATTTTAAAATTATTTTACACTCAAACTGTAAGCATTTTAAATACTTTTTACAGTTTTATAATCTCTTAAAGGCTCTCAAACTGTAAAAACTTTGAATACTTTACACTGATTTAACTTTGTCATAGGCCGAGCATTCGAATACACACACACTTAATAAGTTAATAAAATTTAAATTGGATTCAATGTAAATTGAAAATAATTTTAAAAATATTTTCTTTTATCTTTCAACTTTCTAAGCAGAATTGTCTTGCTTTTGGGCATGCGCATAGGTAGCTTGTAGCACTTAAAACTGCTCTGGGGATCAATTAAAAGCAAAAAAAAAAAGAAATAGAAAACTCATCTTACCCTTTGGGGCAGCTGCTAAACCCAAAGCCAGGTCCAACTTTTATTTTTTTCTGGTGACAGAAAACTATGCAACATAAATTAATGGCTAAAAAGGGTCAGGGCAGTCAACCAGTCAACATGCATGCGCACTAGACTATAATTTCCATTTGTGCCAAAGTATGCCAACAACAAAAACAACAACAACAAGTCAAACCGAACAGAAAGCAAAACACATGCCCAAACCCAAAATGCAAAGAAAATATGGGCGAAAAAAAAAAGCTGAAATCGTTGTCGAGCCACTGCTAATGGAACATATTTGCGTTGAAAAGGGCTACGGACCCACACACACAATGCCATACGTACGAATGTTGGCAAAACAATAACAAACAAAGCAAAAAAAAAAAAAAAAAAAAGGGCTGGCAAAAAACTATGCGTCGCATTCCGCATGAATAAGCCCCAAGACCAGAGCAAAAAAAAAGAAAAAAAGGAACAAAAATTTCGAAGCATTCATAAAAATGTCGCAAAAACAAAACGCAGCCGGAAAAAAACTTTATGTGTCATTCATTCAAAACCATGTGAAAAGCATCAGCAGCAGATGCCCCCCACCCCTCCCCACCCCTAGCCAGCCATTTTCCATTCCTCTTTCAAAGTAGCCGCTGGAACTGAATACGAGGTTCAGCGACACACAAAAATTGGGTGACAAAACGTGTGAAAAATAAATATATGAATGTATGCGGTTTATTGTTATTCTAGTTGCAGCCGCATAGAATTTTTAATAAATTAAAAAGTGTTTCTATTTTTTTAATTTTGGAGTGGCCCATAAAAGTATGCTATACCAAATTGATATCTTTATAGTATTTTATTTTGTTTTCGTTTGAAGTATGTCATAAATAATATGTTTAAAATGCCTTTGGCAAGGCAACCAGGCCAACAAAAAATGAATTAGTGTCCCAGTGTCACTTACAGAGAGAGAGAGAGAGAGAGAGAGAAAGAGGGAATGGGTGAGGCTGAGTGATGAGGGGCTTGGCTTGACTTCAAGTGCCATTTTAATGGGTCAGCCAAAAGAGTTTTGAAGTGTTGAATGGTTGGTCGGTCTATTTGTTGTTATAAGTTTTTACATTTTTTTAGTTGAATTTTTTGGCAATAAAAACTTTTTAATGGGTGTGAGTGTTTCACATATTTTTGCAAAATGTTGAATAAAGTTTCTCTTAAAAACAGATCTAAACAAATATCTGTTTTCTAGTTCAACTTAAGGTGTTATTTTTTCACCATAAATCTACATATGAGCATTTCCTTTATGTCGAACGGGACAGTCGAACACTTAAGAAGTGAAAAAAGTAGTTTTTTCTCTTTATTTACCCTATAATTGGTGCTTGGTTGATTTTAAGCAATTTTTACTTTTCAAATTAATTGCAAAAGTCCGAGACATTCGCACGGTAGAAATGCAGAAGTGGTTTATGCTAGCAACAATTGACAAGCCGATATCAGCGAAACCTAAGGCAATATTTCAATGTCTTAAATTTTAGAATGTTGTGCTTTGATGTCACTTAAAAATGGTTTTGAATTTATCTAAAAAAAATATTATACTTTTTATAAAATTAAATTTAAAGCACTTTCGCACGGGACATGTCGCACGGGACAATTTTTTTAACATGATAATTCTATTCTTTCAGTTGCTTTTTGACGAAATTATTTATAAACAAGCTTAGTAAAAAATAGCAAAAGATTTTAATGTAATTTTTTCACATGATAACAAAAATCAAAAAATTTTCAAAAATATTGGATTGTCCTTCAACTTTTCTTTACACAGATTGTAACTATTTTAAATTTTTTTCGCCGCCGTTTTTGCTCAATAAATAATTAAAAAATATGATTTTACAAAAAAAAAATTATATATGTAAATAAATAATTAAAAAATATGATTTTACAAAAAAATGTATATCAGCCATGCTCCCATTTTCACTTTCGCAAAAATTTTGCGATTTCAAACCGGTTTTAGAACAAATTTGGTCTCTAAGTCGCAAAATGTTTGCGAAAGTGAATATGGGAACCCGGCTGTATATGTTAGAAAAATTTAAAATTTCGCAATTGTCGCACGGGACCATCCTTGTATAAGTACCAAGTTTACAAATCTTCTTATTTTTCAACACGGTATTTTTTATATGAATTGTATTAAAAATATCTTTTTGTACTCAATATTGGATGAGCTTTCTGCATGTTCCTGCGACGTACTGATACAAAATTTTGTTTTACAATGTCGCACGGGACATCTTAGAAATATTAATTTCGCTTAGAACAAGTCTAGTTGAGTGAGTCCTCAAGCAGACCAACAGATGGCGACACTTTCTGTAACTGGCTGACCAACCCAGAACAAGATTGTTGTATGGAAGCTATACGATATATTTATCCGATATTGATCAAACCCAGCAAAATTGCTTTGAAGCAGATAATATTCTCGATTAACGAGAATAGAAACGCTAACTTGAAAAAAAAAGTTTTTCTTACAAAAATTAGTTTTTGAACCGATCGTTCCTATGGCAGCTATATGATATATTCCTCCGATTCAGATTAAACTTTTCATAATATTGTAGAAGCATATATAATTTATAAAAACCAAGTTTGGTAACGGTATGATGAAAAACGAAAAAGTTTTTCTCACTAAAACTAGTTTTTGAACCGATCGTTCCTATGGTAGCTATATGCTATAGTCATCCGATTTAGAACAAACTTTCCATAATATTGTGGAAGCATATAAAACCTGTAAATACCAAGTTTGGTAACACTACGATGAGAAACCAACAAGTTTTTCTCACTAGAACTAGTTTTTGAACCGATCGTTTCTATGGAAGCTATATGCTATAGTCATCCTATGTTGGACAAAATGAGCAAAATTGTAAGGAAGCATATAAGAGTAAGAAATATTAGGTTTGGTAACGGTATTATAAGCAACAAAAAAGTTTTTCTCACTAGAACTCGTTTTTCAACCGATCGTTCCAATGGCAGCTATATGCTATAGTCATCCGATTAAAATCAAACTTTTTAGAATATTGTGGTAGCATATAAAACTAATAAATACCAAGTTTGGTAACGGTAAGATGAGAAACAAAAAAGTTTTTCTTACTAGAACTAGTTTTTGCACCGATCGTTCCTATCGTAGCTTTATGATATAGTCATCCGATTTTGATCAAGCGTTTCATAATACTGTGGAAGCCTATAAAACTAAAAAATACCAAGCTTGGTAACGCTACGATGAGAAACAAAAAAGTTTTTCTAACTAGAACTAGTTTTTGGACCGATCGTTTCTATGGCAGCAATATGATATAGTCATCCGATTTAGATCAATCTTTTCGGAATATTGTGGTGGCATATAAAATTAATAAATACCAAGTTTGGTAACGCTTTGATGAGAAACTAAAAAGTTTTTCTCACTAGAACTAGTTTTTGAACCGATCGTTCCTATGGTAGCTATATGCTATAGTCATCCGATTTACAACAAACTTTCCATAATATTGTGGAAGCATAGAAAACTTATGAATACCTAGTTTGGTAACGCTACGATATGAAACAAAAAAGTTTTTCCCACTAGAACAAGTTTTTGGACCGATCGTTCCTATGCTAGCTATATGCTATAGTCATTCGATCCGGCCGATTCCGACAAATGTGCAGCCTATGTGGTTTTTGGTACAATCGATAAACATTTTTTATTGATTTAAGACAATAAGCCATCAACTCAATAATTGTCATCTACAACAACAACTTTATGCAGCATCGAAACTTTTTGTTTTTTCTCTCCCTCTTTTTTTTATAATCAATTACGATACTTTATTGACATAAACCCATAATATTAATGAATTTCTCAAGACGGAGTTTAAAAATAAATTGATTGCATAATTGCATCTTGATCTCTGAACTGGTAAAATAAATTCTATGACCCAAATCGCTTCACAGTTGAGCGAAATTACTACCTTAGGATGCCAGGCAATTTCGCGTATCTTATTTTTTTTTTCGGCAGGCAGACTGAGATTTGTGCAATTCCCGCAAATGTATCTTCCTTTTCCCCTTTCACACATTGTTAAAAATTCCCTAAAGTGGCATAATTTTTTTTTTTCCTTACGCGAATTCAACTGTGAAACGTAACGTGAAATTAGCTGAGCTGTGGAAAGTTTTCGCTGCTGGAGGCTGCTTCTGGTTGTTACTGGGTCAGGCAGTCACTGAGGATGGCGCCCAGTTTCCTGGTCTATTTGCTCCTTGGCTCATTGTTCGCATATCAATGGTCGCCTTCGCCTGCTCTGCTCTGCTCTTCTCTTCTCTTTTTTTTTTTTCATTGTTTTGATGGGTCCATGGTCGTGCTCGTCGTCGTTCGTAAAATATTATTTTTATTTGCTTGAGCGAGCACATTTGCAGCAACGTCGAAAGGAAACTGCTGACTTCACCTTGATGCATGCGCTTTTCATTGCAACTGCATGTGTATGTGAGGGGATTTTTCTCTTTTTTTGGCCACGTTGGCAAAACATTCGCTGCTTACTGAAATCAATATGCTTTCGACGCCGCCAACTCGTTGCCAGTTAGCAAACTTGCCACAGTTGCAGTTGTGCCCCCAAGTTGAAACGAATTTTCTTGTCATATTTTCAATTTGTGTCCCAAAAAAAAAAAAAAAGAAATAAAAACTGTTGTAGGTGTCAGATTCTCGGCTGCTTTATGGCCCAAGTTGACAATTGCAATAAAAATGTTGGCAGGGATTATAACAAGCATATAATGTCGATTCCTGTCGTTGGGGTCAGTCAAGGATACAAGTGCCGCAAACGGTTCACCTTTCACTGTGTTTTGCTTTCGCCTTGGGCTTTGCTTTGCCATGTCATGTGCAAAATGTCAATTGTGCTTAAAAGCAAATGTATTTGATTTCAGTTTGGGGGAATGGGGGCGGCGTCGGCGAAAGTAAGCAGAAGGTTAGAGATCTGTTTTGTGGATTTTTGTGCATTGCAGGAGAAGCTCTAATGCATGGGATTTTTTTTTTTTTTGTTGCTTGTCTGTTTTTGCTCTGCGTACTGGTTTGGTTTAGCTAATGCGGAAAAGTATGCTGGAAATTTGTTTGGGTTAGTTTGGAAAAAAAGAAGTAAGAGGACTGAATGGATTTGCACTGAACTGCTGGATTTGTGTGTGTGTAAAGGTGGGAAAGGATTTTCAATATTTAGAGTAGAATTTTTCAGTTGGTGTAACTAAAATTTTTAATTTCTGCATAATTTTTGAGCAGTTTTTAATTCAATTAAATGGAATGTACAATTTAATTAAGATTGTCTACAGTTTTAATCAAACATTTGATACTTTAAGGCATCTGCCGCCACCTTGTCGCACAGGCACTTGCGTCGCTTTGAAAATAAGAACAACAAATTCCTGCAATTTTGACGCCAGATCACACAAGTAGAGGATAGAAACAACAAAATACACGCTATGTGCGAGAGCGACAGATGGGCTTAACGAGCAGCCGTCTGCTCGACTCGAGCCTCGCTTACAAGGCTAGTTCTTTTTCTGTTGTTGTTGGAATGCTGCCAAACTTAAATTTCATGCCCACCGCTGATCTAAACAATATAGGTAGGTACTTGGCTTCCCATATACCGAGGTTAGCAAGCAAGCTCGGGGAGAAGCAAGCTTCTCAATAACTACCTGACACGCATAAACCCTGACTTAAGCCCAACGTGTGGCCTAGTACCCCACAACACCAAACACCTCTTCGAGTGTCTCCTAAATTCCACTGTCCTCTGCCTTGTCAGCTTATCATATAACTTCCATTTTATTAAGATAGAATTTAATTCAATTTTTGGATCATTTAAGAACTAGTTTCAAGCCATTTCAAAACTGGTTTGACATTGAACACAGCTATCTTCAGTCTTTACCTTCATATAGACAAATCAATCAAATAGACTCAACATATTTTCTAGTTGACACTTTGATTTGAAGCTTTTATACAACCTTTGTTTTTGTTTTAAGTTCAAAACATAAGATTTTGGGAAGTTTAAAAGTTCAGATCCAATTCTTTTAAATGTTCTTATTTGGCATTCACCAGAATAGACTCAAAGACTTAATTTTTAGTTTTAGATTAGCTAGACGAGTTGATAGAAGTGTTGTGAAGTCTCTCGCAATTGTTGATTACGTAAACACTAAATAGGACGAATAGACTAATTAGACTAACTTCGAAGAAAGAGGGAAAATATTGGCCTATCTGATTAAACCCTAAGAATAAATATAGGATATAGATTTCAGATATTTATAAATTCAAATTCAATAAAAATTAAGAATTTGAGCAATCTACCATTAAAAATATGTTTTCTTGGTAAGACTCATTTTCCGAACAATCGGTTGTATGGCTGCTATAGGATATAGTCTTCCGATTCCGATTCACATTTTGCAAATCTGTTTAAAAGCATTAAATTTTTGTTATTCTTGAGTTTAAGAGCGGTATCATAGAAAATAAAATTTTTTTTCATATTAAAATCCATTTTCTCTCCGATCGGTTTTATGACAGTTATAGGATATAGTCATCCGAATTTAACCAAATTTTGTGGAACTGTTTAAAATACTATAAAATTCATAGGAACAAAGTTTCGGAAGGCTTTCATTGAAAACAAAAAAGTTTTTCTCACTAAAACCTGTTTTAAGACCGATCGTTCTTAAGGCAGCTATAAGATATGGTCATCAGATCTTAACTAAATTTTGTAGAACTATTTAAAACGCATATAATATTTATAGGTACTGATTTTCAATAGGTTATTATTGAAAACAAACAAGTTTTTCTTACTAAAACCTATTTTAAGACCGATCGTTTCTATGGCAGCTATAAGATAAAGTCATCCGATTTGGACGGCTCCAACCTATAAGATGCGTGCTGTTAAAAGAAGACTTTGTGCAAAATTTCAGCACGATAACTTCAAAACTAAGAGAAATAGTTTGCGGAGAAGCAGACGTACGGACAGACAGATGAACAGACAGATAGACGGACAAAGCACAATCGATTCAGCTCGTCGTCCTGATCAAAAATATCAAAAATTAATATTTCTATACCCAAAAAAAAATATCATTCTAAATTTAAGTATGTTCCGTAATTGAATTTAGACCGTTTTTTTTTTAAAATTTGAAGATATTTTTGTTTTTTTTTCTTGAATCACGCATAAATCTGTCCTCCATTTCAAAACATTAGAGTTAGAATAATAATTTCATAGAACACATTTAATTCCAAGACAAAAGGACTTTATAATCAAAAAACGAACTTGAATTGAGAATTTTGCTGATCAGCTTTTAAGATCGTTTGTACTTGTTTTTCCCCTGCTTAAGTACGGAATTATGGATTTTATTTCTGAGTGTATGCATTATAAACTTCTGTGTAAAATCAATATACACTTTGAAAGTGTATAAAAAATTATGAGAAAGCTACAATAATTTCGATTACTTAGAAACGCTCACAAGTAAGTTTGTCTGAAGTCGCTTATGAGTATTTACAATTTACAAAGCTCCTTAAACTCAACTCATTATAAATTGTAAAAAATTTATTAATTAAACAGAAATTGCAGAAATGAAGTTAACGAATCGATTATTTTCAAAGAGTATTTCAAAATTTGTTAAGTTGTTTTTAAAATTAGTCAAAGGCCTCGTTCCAGATGGCAAAAATATTTTTTTCGCCACTATGCTTCTTCATATGAATAGAAACATTTTTGAAAAGCTCTAAAAGCTGAAAACTTTTAAAAAGCTGTCTTATTTATATGAAGAAAAGTACCGAAATAAATTTGTATGTCATCTGGAATGAGGCCTTAAAGCGGAATTTGTCACCCAATAACGCCTGACGGACGAACGCTTCGGCAATTCACACATACACGGGCATGCTAAGAGCGCAAACAATTTTCAGTCGCTGGCCAACGTTCCACGAAGTACGTCAGAGCCAATCTCACTTTTTCGCCTCGCTGCTTAAAAGACTCCCCTGCGGAGTCTCTCGAATTCGTGCCTGGCTGCGCCTATATTAACTACAAGTCGACTAAGTCGCACCCCCCTGCCAATTCTTTTGGAAATGTGGGATATAGAACTCATTTAAAAGTAATTTCCAAGACTTAACTTTCTCTCTTAAGTTTTCTCAAAGGTGGTAAAAGTTGTATATGATTATTATGTTTACTTCATATGTGTGTGTGTGTGTGTGAGTTGTTGTATGTGTGCGCCTTGCTGTTTACTTATAATACACTCTTCAAAACCAATTGAAGCGCATGCACTGATTCCCTAAGCGTTTTTTTTTTTTTGCTTTCTCCTTTCACTCGACCCTTGCTAAAACCCTTTCGAAATGAAGAAAAAAAATAGAAAACCAAATAGAAAAACAACACATAAAATATTAATAATAACAAGATTTGCGCACAACAGTTGGCTAAACTGTGCTGAACCAGTAATCCCATTACTTACTGGGGTCAATGCGCCCAACAGGAAGCCAACCGAGCAAGTTGAAGTTGATTTGAGGTTGAGTTTATAATGCCCAAAGACTGAACAATAAACACGAAAAAATCATAAGCGAAAAATAGAAAAATAAGTTTGCTTCTTGCCTCAGTTGTACGTGTAATTGAATTTTGTGGTGCGTCGTCGCTGGCGTCAATTTATTTGACCACGTATTGTGTATTTTGTGCGGCCGCCGGGAACGGGTGGTGGTCGGTCAACTACGTGCGTATTACACGCCGAAAGGGTTATGGACATTGTAATTGTATTGGCCAGGGCTAAACATGGCTCGCAGTTGTCTGTCGCGTCTCCTAGCTCCTCCTCATCTATGCAACACGCACGTTTCTAATTTTGTGCGTGGCTTGTTAAATGTTTTTTTTTTCCTTCCACCACACAAGCGCCCTTCATTTGGCAGCTTTGGCAATTTTTTTCCCCAAAGTTCATTTTGCCATGAGCTGTTTATTATCTGCTGCTTCAGTTTTCTTTTTGAGAAATGGCAGAGAAATTGTTTAAGGGCAGCCCATCAACAAAATTAACTTTTAGGCAGAAATACCAAATAATCCATTTAAAGTCACAATTCCGTGAAGTAACAATCAAAAAACACGGTTAGGGATCTTATTTTTATGTTTTTTTTTTTTAACGGTACGAAAGTGGTTCAAGGTCTTATCTCAATGATTTTTCAAAAATGCACCCAGCAAACCATTCTTCGAACATCTAGGCTGTCTTTTCGAGAACAAAATGGGCCCTAATTCAATACTGTTCATACCAGACCTGCGTGTTATTTCAAGTGCAGTCTACCCTGGCTAAGTTAATTTGCAGCCCAGACTCATTCTAAGCTCTAACTTTTTTTTTCCCCCATTTTTATTTACTGGTCACATAAACACACTTAAGGTTTTCCCAGAATGCTTCATAAAATGGCCTTTAAAAAAATTATATTTACATTTAATAAAGGGAAAAACAGACCGCAAAATGCAAGTTATTTCAAACTTTCACTGCCTCTCCGGCCGTAAAACAAACTAATAATAAATGTTCATATTATAAGAAAAAAAAAAGGAAGAAAATAAAATGCCTGCTCAACAAGTGCACTTTGCTGCTGCTTAACGCCTATTTGGCTGGATTTAAATAATTTTATGGCAATTTTTTATGGCACGGCCTTAATAAAAGTTTTGTGTTTTTTTTTTTTGTTCTTGTTGAAGTACATTAGGGCGGCTACAACAGGTCCAAAGGGGCTAAACCTCAAGTTGCGTTTCATTAGGCGGATGGCTTTTGATTTGATTATTTAAGATGATGATATGATTAAATATGAAGAAATGTGAAGATATTTAGGATGAATAAAACTTGTTATGAGAAAATTATTTGGCAAATTTAACAGCTATATTAGCAAGAAGTTATAAGTCATTCTAGCCGAAGGCCTCTGCAGCGAGTGCTAAGTTAGGCTAAGTTTTAAAACTTGTCTTTCTGTAAATAATATAATAATATTAGTCAATCCTTTTTTCACTGGGGCTTAAATTATTTACTGGGATACATTTTTTGTTGATCTGAGTTTTAAGGATATATAAAAAATTAAATTATGTTTAGCTATTTTTGATTTTAAACAGATGTGTGGAACTAGAACTGTAAATTAAAATTACCATTACCATTACAATTACGATTTTTAGGGAATTTAAAATTTAATTACCATTACAATTGCAATTTTTTGAGAAATTCAAAATTGAATTACCAATACAATTACCTTTTTTTGTGTTTTTAAAAAATTTATTACCATTAGATTGAAGATTTTTTGGGTAATCAAAATTTCATTACCAATACAATTACTTTTTTTCGTAATTCAAAATTTAAAAATTGTTCCATTTAAAGTTACGATTTCTTAAGTAATTGAAAGTTTAATTACCATTACAAATACGTTTTTGGAGTAATAAAATATGTCATTATCATTAGAATTAGCATGTCTTGGGAAATTAAGAATTCAATTACTTTTTTTAGGTAATTAAAATTAAATAAGTTTTTTTTGGGTAATTCAATATTCAATTACCATTACTATTTTTTGGGTAATTAAAAATGGTAATTTGAAAATTACAAATGTCTTTACCATTACTATTACCATTTTTTGAGTAATTAAAAATGTAAGTACTTTTTTATGTAATTAAAAACTCATAGTAATTGATTTTTGGATAATAACAAATTTAATTTCCACTACAATTCCAATTTTTTAGGTAATTAAACATTTAATTACCATTACAATTACGATTTTTTTTTAACTTTTTTTCGTAATTAAAAATTGCATTACCATGAAAATTATGTGTTTTTTCGTAATTAAAAATTAATTTATCATTACAATAAAAATAACAATTGTTTCGATAATTTATTATTTAAATTAAAAATGTCATTACCATTACTATTACCATTTTTTGGGTAATTAAAAATGTAAGTACTTTTTTAATGTAGTTGAAAATAAAATTACTTTTTTTGGGTAATTAAAAACTCATAGTAATTGATTTTTGGATAATAACGAATTTAATTTCCACTACAATTCCAATTTTTTAGGTAATTAAACATTTAATTACCATTACAATTACGATTTTTTTACATTTTTTTCGTAATTAAAAATTGCATTACCTTTAAAATTATGTTTTTTTTTCGTAATTAAAAATTAATTTATCATTACAATAAAAATAACAATTGTTTCGATAATTTAAAACTTAACTTCCATTGCAATAAAGATTTTTTTATGTAATTAAAAATTGCATTACCTTTACTTTTATGATTTTTTGGGTAATTGAAAATTCATTTTCCATTACAATACAATTTTTTCGTAATTTCAATTTCATAACCAAGTTTGGTAATTAAAGGTTACTAAAAATGTAATTTTCATAATTATTAAGATTTTTAAGGTAATTCAAAATTTAATTACCATTACGATTACATTTTTTTGTTAAATTAATTACTATTACAAATTTGGTACAATTATTTACTGTAATTAAAACTTGCAACCGAAATTACAACAATTATTTTAAATTAAAAAAAAAAATATTTGGAGGCAAAATTGTAATGCCAATTTTTAATTACAAAAATATTAGCCCAAGGCCTCTTCAGCGGCTTCTATAATTATTAAGTAAGGCTTAGTTTAAAAAATGGTAATTTCAGTTTACGGTTTAGTCTGTAAAAAATCATGAATTATGTTTTTCGTAAAGCTAATTTCCCAACTTAATCTCCTAAACCTGTTTTAAGGGATTAACATTTTCAGCAAGTTCTCAAACTTGTATTTTCTATTTGGAAAACTTTTACAGATATATACGCTTTCTTGAAACGTCTGCCCAAAAAGTAATTTACTTTTAGACTAAACCATCTTTAGCATTCATTTCGCACACTCATCTTTATGTAACTTGATGGCTTTTGGGCACTTAAATAGTCAGCAGAAACACACATCGTCACACACACAACACCTACTTTTCTACCTTAGCGCCCAAATGTATGCAATAAAAACTTAACAAATCGCTGCCAATGGCACTTATTATCACCTCAGTAAATTTATTACCTGCTGACCAACACAACCAACCAACAGACCAAAAATTAATAACATCACCAACCAAGAAGAAAGAAAAAAAAGGTAAGCAGCGTTTATAAATGGCAACTAAAATGTAACATGAGAGATGTGTGTGTGTGTGTGAGTGTTGGGCGTGGCTGGCCGACTGGCTGTCTTTTGATAAATTTACTACACAAATTGAGTCGCTAAATTAGAACATTTATTTTTGTGGCCCTTCGGCTTGCCTGTTGTCTGTATATATCCCCCAAAGTGCGTTTGCGAATGGAAACCCGCCCAACTGCCCCCTTCCGCCTCTCTCTCACTCTCACTCAATTCTCCTTCATTATTTTGGACCAGCGCATCGACATCGACTGGCTGCACTTCATACTTAAGCTCGTCCAAATCTCGAGAGTGTAATTTATTGTTATCATTTGTTTGGCTAAAAGCAAAGCAACAAAAAAAAAAGGACGAAAATAAACGAAAATGCTAGAAGTGCACAAGAAAAGACCGAATCAAAGTGGACCTATGAATGCCCTTCTTTTGAAAATGTAAATTTGGTTACAGCCCAGCTTCTCTCAATTTCTAGGATTTTCTTACACTATTTTTGTAAATTATAAAATTTTAAAAAATTCTAAACAATATTCCTGCCTTCTAGCACAATTAAAAGGCCCGCCTGCCGCTAAGAGTATGTCCAAAAAAAAAATGAAAAGAAAAGAAAAGCAGAATGAGCAAGACAGAAGCCGAAATAGAGGGCGTACACACACACACAGACTCACACATAGACAGCATTTAGATAACTAAAGTAATTTATTTTATATGGAGGTCATGCGCTCATGGACATGTGAACGTAAATAGCAAAAGGAAGACAAGCACACAAAAGTATACAGAAAATTACGCACTGAAACTGAGACATTTCCGCCTCAAAACCGAAAAATTTATGCTGAGGCCACAGAAAATGCAGAAGCAGCATTTTTTTGGCCTACTTTGGCCATCAAAATCGAAATGAAAAACTTCGTTTTGGACTATTTGAATTTTGTATGTGAAATAGTTGTTGCATAGTTTTTGGCGTTCGGAAATGATTTAATTAGAAAATTTGTTTTTCGGGCCAAACTGGAGACTTATCAAAAATGCATGGGCCACAAAAGTTTGCTGGCATAGTTTTAGGCCTGAATAATGTTAATTGAGCTGAAGCAGAGGGCATTAAAAATGCATAGCCTACATTTAGGCAAAACTTAATTAAAAGCATAGTCCTGTGTAATGGGCCACAGGGGCTGCCCACACAACACACTCTCCCCCCCCCTCGTTCACTTCCCCCCAAAGACCTATTAAAGCTCGCATAACAATGAGGCCAATAAGAACCATTTGCATATACAAATTATTACAAACCTAATGACCTAATATATAAATTTTCAACTGGCCCAAACAATGGCCACTGATAAGATGCTGCTAAGGCACACAAACAAAAAAAAATGGTTAGTAATTTATGACTGAGAAAAATCTGCTAATATTTTACCAGCATTTGCTTTTTTTTTTTAGAATTTTTGGCTCAACAATTTTATGGCTTAGCAGTGATAAAAACCACAAGCATAGCATACTTTAAGGAAGCGCTTTATTATCCATGTGTGTGTGTATGCACTCAAGTGGTTGCATTCTTAAATTGGATTAAGTGGTTTCTACCAGAAAAAGTTTTATTATTTTTTTTTTGGGGGGTAACTTTACGCTTGAGAGAACTCGTATTTAATTAAGAGCAAATATTAAAGCAAAAGTATTTTTTTGTCTGTAATTGTTCAGTGCCGTAGATAACCCAGCAAACAATGTGGCATTTTATTTCATTTACGGATTACGGATATGAGGCTTCTTCTTTTTTTTTTGTTGCTTTGGCAACGACGAGAAAATCTCTTAAGATAGAGTAGAAAATATAAAAAAATAAAAAAACAATAAATGGAAAATTCGAACTAAGCCTAAAAGTAGACTACACTGAAGATAAACACATATGTGAGCACACACAAAATAGAGATAAATGTATGGCAATCTTATGAAATATGAGTTTATACCAGCAATTGCAACAATTTGAAGTTGTAGCTAAGCTTAAGTGGGCACAACTTATTTGTAAAAGCTTAGAAATTGGAGATGAGGATGGAAATTCAATGCGAAAAATAAGCTGGACTGGTAATTACAAATATGGGCAAATATCATGCTTATAAAAAAAATCGTGATTTTTGCCCCTCAAAGTATGCAATTTTTATTTTATTTATGGAAATTCAATGGGAGAAATAAGCTTGACTGGTAATTACAAATATGGCAAATATCATGCTTATAAAAAATCGTGATTTTTGCCCCTCAAAGTATGCAATTTTTATTTTATTCAATTATTATTTTTTTAAAGTCAGTTAAGGCAGCATCTTTCATAATCCACATTGTGCCTTCTCTCAGATAGTCGGGCCAGTCAAAGGTTTACATAAAAAATAAGTGTTGAGGCTACTATTTTCCTTAATTATTTATTTTCATAAACATAGCATACTTTGAAGAGCAAAAAGCATGATTTTTTATTTGTGCATAAACGTAGTATATTTAATTTTACTTTTTTTTACAGATTGGAATGACGTTGCTTAAAGATTAAGGGCTATTTTCTTATCTTCATGGTTTTCAAATCTAGGTACTTTTTGACAAAATAAATGTTGCCTACTCTTGGGTCGTGTAAAAATTATACGCGGGCCGTTGTAGATAACATATACTACGTTTATACACACAAAATTTTTCGTGATAGATGCCCTTAAAAGTATGCAAACTTTATTTGCCCTAATAATTATATATTTTAACGAGTCGGTTATGGAAACGTGATACATAGTTTAAACTGCGCATTTGTTCATATTATCGGTGCAGTTATACAAAATAAATTGTTACGGAAAATATAAAAGAACAATGTTTCTTAATAATTTTTAATCTGACATACTCTTTGAAGGATTTATTACGATAAACTTGCTTAACGGAATTAGCCTAGCAGTAGGCAACATTTATTTTCTCAAAAAGCAACTGGATTTGAAACACAGGAGCATGAGAAAACGGCACTTAGGATCAACTTATGTTGCCTAATTTTAGGCAACTCATCAAATATCTTTGCTTGTGTCTAAAAATAACCGTGTATGATTTTAAACGCGGCCTAATCGTAGACAACATAAATTGCCAAAAATACAACTGAATTTAAAAAACAGGAACATGAGAAAACGGCCCTAAAAGTGTTGAAGTAGCTTTTCGATCCAGAATGTTTTCTTTTTTATGCCTAGTTCAGCAAAAAGATGCCACTTCACACTTAACAAGGTCTGTTGCGAGGGCAGCTTGATAAGTCACAGACTTTTATTAATTTCTCAATAGACTACTGTCAAATTTGGGTCATTTAGGGCCGTTTTCTCATCTTCATGTATTGTAAATCTAGGTGGTTATTAAGAACATTTATGTTGCCTACTTTTAGGCCGAGTTTAAATTATTATGCACACCAAAGATATATATTTTAAGCGGCCTAAAAGTAGGCACCATCAATTTTAATTAATATCCACCTAGATTAAAAAACATGAATATGTGAAAAAAAATATTAAATAAAACATAATTAACTTTATCTCCCAAATAAACGTTCCAAATTTTGCTTGTCTATAAACTTTTGATATTTTACGAAATACCCAATAACATTTGTGCAGTTCAATTTAAATACAGTTCCATAATTTTATAAGCGTTTTACGCCTAAAACTAAAAAAAAAGCTAAGAATGATTTAGAACCAAACCTTCTTCGGTTCATTTCGGTTCTAAACATATAAGTTCTAATCAGTTCCGGTTCTCAAAAAATGGAAAAAATCGAATCCTGATCTGGTTCTAAGTATTAATCGGTTAATTTTGTGCTTTTAAAATTCAATTAAATTTAGAGACTTATTTCCCAAGCATAACAATATGACAGCTCTCTAAGGGCCGATTTCTCATCTACTATATAGCTGCTATATGTCGGATAAACTTAGAATTTACACTGCAATTTGTAAGTTTATATGACAGATAGTGCTTAGAAGGTGAGGAATCGGGCCTTAACATATGAACAACTAAAACACATATGTTTTTTTTTTTCAGAGAGTTTCAAAGGCGACAAAGGGTAACGAGTGCGTGCTGTAACAGCAAATCGAGCATCCCCCCTGGGCGATTTTTCAAATCGATCAGCCGTTGAGTACTTCCTGTTTTGTATTCATCAACCCAATCATTAGCCCCTTCAAGCGACTGTCAAACAAATAAAATTGCCACAAAAGTGCCAGCCTAAACAGTCAATCAGCAGGCATTTTGGTTAAAAGAAACGACTTCCCGTCAATGGCATCAGCATCAAACATTAATAAGCCCTACAGCCAAGCGCCCCCATGAACTTGCACCTTGTGCTACCTTTTGCATATCAAAACGTGACACTTTTCAAAAAAAAGAACGAAAAGAAAAACATCGACAGCCAGAACAATTGCCAGGGGAGACGACGACGACCCAAAGACTTTTCCTCGCGCAATCAATGGGAAGGCGTGGCCAAGTACAGGGCAATAAACATTTCATTGAAGACGACGCAACCAAAAACGCATAGCCAGGCATACATAAAAGGGGGAAGGGCAGTAAAACTGAAGCCAAGTCATAAAAATTGAAAGCTCGCCTAGAGAAATCCCCAAGAAAAATACAACAACAAAAAAAAATGGTATATAATAAACAAAATTGAATATGCCCCAAAGGGGGGGTCCAACAACAGACCTGCCCCAGTCAAAACAACATAGCGTTGCCACATGATGCGAAAAGGACAACGCACTGATATACTGAGATACCAAAAAACCAATTTCATTTTGGTCTTTAAATGGCGTGGTGTGTGTGTGTCCACCTTTTCTGTTGTTTGGTTAAAATGTAAATTTTATCTGTACGTTAAATGGATACAGCAGATACAGTTTTTGCGATTTTTATGTGACACAAAATCCGTTGAAATGCTTTGGCTTTTTATGGAGAGCCAAACGAAAGAAAAAAACAAAAAGAAAAAACACAACTAAGTAAAGTTAAGCCAACGAAATTGACTTAGTTTTGGTTTGTAAGAAGAAAGAGAACACTTTGCTCGATTGATAAGCGTTGAACTTGTGATTGGCTTTTGTGGAGCTGATATAGCAAGTGGTTTAGTTTCCATTTTGGCAAAAGTTTTTGTGTAATTCTATCGAAAAAATTCTTACTTGGGTCAAACATAAACTAATGCACCCAGTTACACTTCATTTGTGTTGCTTTTAGGACATTTTTCAAAAGGGCCAATTTGCAAATGGGGCAGCACATTTATAAGTGATATCAAAGCAAACAAATTTGTTTATTGTTTCAGTACGGCGTTTGAATATTGAAAGCAGTCTTAATTTGGAAGGACTGACAATAATCATCTCTCATCTTTATGTTTTTAAAATCAAGGTGATTATTAATTTAAAAAATGTTGCCTATCTTTAGGACGCTTTTAAAATCATACGCTGATCGTGTAGACGACACGCACAAATACCTAGATTTTAAAAGCATGAAGATATGAAGACGGCCCTAAAATCTATTTTCCATCCTATGGCAGCTATAGGATATATGGTATAAAAAAAATCGTGATTTTAGCCCCTCAAAGTATGCAAACTATTTATTTTTTTTTTTTTTATTATTTATTTATTTTTAGTCAGGTATGGTATAATATTTTCCATAATTATAAAACATAGCATACTTTAGGGAGCAAACATCATAATTTTTTTATTTGTGCATAATCGTAGTATATAGTCAACAAATTTTTATATTTTATTTATAATAACAGAGTTTAAGAACGATATTATTAAAAACACAACTTTTTTCTCACTAAGACCCATATTCTTGCCGATTTTTCCTATGGCAGTTGTGGAATAATATCATCCGATATGGTTCAACTTTTGCTTAACTTTTTTGAAGGCCAATAATATTCATTGTTGCTAAGCTTAAGAACATTTTTATTGAGAGCAAAAAGATTTTTTATACTTAAATCTATTTTCCGACCCATCGGTTTCATGGCAGCTATAGAATATAGTCTTCCGATTCCAACCAAATTTTGCAAACCTGTTTGAAAATATTTCATTTTTGTTAATGCTGAGTTTAAGAACGCTATCTAAGAAAACAAAAGTATTTTTTTTAGTAAGACCCATTTTCAACCCGATCGGTTCTATGGCAGCTATATCATATAGTCATCCGATTTTAACCAAACTTTGAAGAACTGTGCGACAGCATATAATATTCATAATACCTGAGTTAAAGAAAACAAAAAGGCTTTTCTTACTAAAACCCATTTTTGAACGATCGTTTTTAGATCGTTTCCAGCTACACGATGTAGTCTCCCGATTTTGTCCAAAATTTTGAAGAACTGTTTAATATTCATAATTGCAAACAATAAAAATGTGTTTTTTACTTGGAACTATTTTCCAAAAAAAAATCGGTCCTATCAGCTATAAGTTATAGTCATTCGATCCAGGCGGATTCGATCACTTTTGCTTAAAAACAGACAGATTAACGGAAATCAACTCAGATCCAGGGTTCGGAATTGCTCTTTGCTCACAGCTCTCTAGAGCCAGCTCTAGCTCACAGCTCTTTACTTGTAGCTCTCAGCTCTGAGCTAGGAACTCCAGTTCGAGAGCTAGGAACTATCAGCTCGCTCCCGGCTTCGAAGTTACAGCTCTCGGCTCTAAGCTAAGAGCTAAATCTGAAGAGCCAGGAGCTAGCAATCGACTCGCAGATCGTCGTCCTGTTGATGTAGATTTGAAAGTATTTGTGGGATTTTTTTGACTCTCATTGATGATCGTAGCATTAAAATAAATTATCCCAAAGAATTGTACGATTTTTTTATCGAAGATTTACCACTTTAAATACAAATATTTGAATTGACTTCATTTTCGATGGAGTTTTGGTGTCTAAGGGCCGTTTTCTCATCTTCATGTTTTTGAAAACTAGGTGTTTTTTTGAAAAATTATTTGTTGCCTACTTTTAGGCGGCTTTTAAAATCACATCCTGGCCGTATTAGACGCAAACATTGACATTTGTAAGCGTCCTAAAAGTAGGCAACACAATTTTTTCAAAAAAGCACCTAGTTTTCAAAAACTGGAACATGAAAAAACGACCTAAGAGCTACTTTTTTTAAGTTTAAATTTTTCAAATCGAAGTTTACAAAATATTTGTGGCCGGTCTTAAAATATATTTGATATTGTCTACAATGAACTTTCCCATTCATTTGAGGCTTGAATTCTTTGCAGTGCTTAAACAAAGTTCAGGAAAATAGTTTAGATTAATAGACTTATCCGTTTAGAATGTGCATTTCAAACTTTAGGGTGGACTTCGTTACATATAAAAACAAAATATAAGATAAAAACTTTTTTTTAAATCATAAAATATTCATTTAAAACCGAACGCCTTTTTTAACATTATTTTTAGTTTGAATGTCAAAAATAAATATTTGTATGACTAAAGTGTTTTTGGGTGAAGGAGGAATATGACTTCGACTGGTGGCAATAAAGTCGACAAAACGTATTGAAATATAAATTTTCTCAGAAATACCACAATAATTTGTATATTATACTAGGTTTTCATATGTAAATGTCCCCCCGAAAGAACCATAAATTAAGCTCTCTAGTTGCAAAATCTGTTTGATAAAAATCAAGCTATAAGACAACTTTCTTCCCACCCAAACCTCCCAGAATAGATCTCATATAGAATACAATCCGATTAGCTGTCACTAGAAGCCCCCATTCCATTAACACTCTAGCATTGATTTAAGCTGATTTCGAATGTGGCAAGGATGGAAGGAAGGAAGGAGGGGGGGGAGTAGGTACTTCTCCTTTGCTGATTTGCGCAACGTTTGCCAAACGCTTCACAAATTTATTTATAAACTGATTTGCATATTGCGAAACAAGACGACAATGTCTTTCCCCTAGTCTCTCCTGCCACTCACTCTCCCCCCCACCCCCCTCAAGTTGTTTGCATACAAAACTAAAGAAAAAATAAAACAAAAAAATATAGAGACAGAAATATGCTCAGTGAGAGAGAGAAACAGAGAATAAACTGTCTCCTGACGACTTGTTTGTTACAGATCTTTTCTCTCTGCATTGAAATAAAGTCATAAAATTGAATTGGTAATTTTTTGTGTTAAAAGCAGAAATTAAAATAAATTGAATTGCTGCTAAGACGAAATGGGAAAAACCAGGCTACAAAATAAAGAAAAAGAACGGAGCGAAACCCCCAAAGGCAAATGCGCAGAAAATGCAAATGAGTCAACCAACGAGAGCGATAGGCGACCAGAAAATATAAAAAGGCCGAGCGCAAATGCATTGTTGTTGTTGTTGTTGCTGTTTTTGTAATAGGATTACTGCATAAATTAAAGTATTTGCCGTGGCATCATCAAATAAGATTTGCAATGCCTGCCCCTCTAGCTCCTGCTGCTCCTCTCTAACGAGCTACAATGCGCGAACATCAAAAATCGCCCGGATAAGTGCGGCTAGGGAAAAAAAACAGCAGCAACACAACAACAAAATAAATAAATAAATATACCAGAAGGAGACCCAGGGAAAGAGAGAGAAGAAAACACGTAAAAGTAAAGTTTATTGCATAATTTTCGGCGGCTTAGTTAAAGTGTAATGTAAACACCAAAAGGAAAAGAAAACGCTAAAGGAAGCTACCGAAAGAGAGAGGGCCAAAGATGAGACAATAAAAGTGCAGATTATAAGAAAATATGTCACTGAAGCTTTTTTTAGAGCGTAAAATGCGAATTTTTGTTGTTGTTGTTGTACGTTTTCGTGGGCTCGCAGCACCTTGAAGGTTCTCATTGTGCGCTACAAAATGGGATTAGTAGGTGAAGTTTTTTTTTTCGTTGCAGTTAAGTATTTTGTGGTATTAAATGAAAGAAGAAGAAGGTATTAAATGCATTTTCTATTAAATTAGAAGTCTTTAAGATTGAGGAAAATTTAAAATATTGACAATGTTTTTATACTTCATAGAATTTAAGAATCTTCGTAATTTTAATGACAAATCAAGTTAATTTTTTGATGAACTATTCACTTTTGAACTATAGTTCATTTTACGAATAAGGTTTTTAATGAACAATAGTTCATTTTTAAAACCTAGTTAATTTTTGAACCCTAGTTCATTTTCGACAAAAAAAAAAATTGGGGGTGGTTTTTTGCAGTTTAATATGAACTGTGGATTAAAAATGAACTATACAAATATATAAACTAAATAATATAAAATGAACTTTAGTTCAAAACGAGAAGGCAAAGCTAACTTCAACTGTGCCGAAGTTTTAATACACTTGAAAAACTTTACTCCAACTGATTTAACCAGTAAAATATATAAAGGATATAGATATGAGATATTTAAAATTGTTATATCATTGATAATAAAAATTTGAAACCATAAAAAAAACTTTTCTTAGTAAAACACATTTTCCGTCCGATCGGTCCTATGGCACCTATATGCTATAGTCATCTGATTTTGTTAAATTTTTTAAAAATTATGTGAAAGAATTTTTGAAACCGAACATACTGTTTGAAATTGAGGGAACATATAAAACTTATATATACCAAGATTGGGGACGCTATGATAGAAAACAAAAAAGTTTTTCTCACAAAGATTTATTTTTCGACCGATCGTTCCTATGGCAGCTATAAGATATAGTCACCTGATCCGGCCGGTTCTGACATATTAGTTGCGTGCAGTAAAAAGAAGACTCTGTGCAAAATTTCAGCTCGATAGCTTGAAAACTGAGGTACTAGTTCGCGTAGAAACAGACAGACGGACGGACAGACGGACGGACAGACGGACAGACAGACGAACGGACAAGCGGAAATGAACTCAGCTCGTCGTCCTGAACTTGTTAGAACTTGACTTCTAAGACTATTGGTCAAAAAGTAAATGGTTCAAAAGAATGAACTATAGGTCAAAAGGTATATGGTTCAAAAAACGAAATATAATTCTAACACTGAGACCTAGTTCATTAAAATGGAGTTTAATATTTAACCAAACCAAAACCGAATCCAAAACAGTTTTTGCCGGTTTATAATAGATTCTGCCCCATATCTACAAAGTTATTTAAGCTATAAATATCAAATTTGTTCTTTAGAATGGTAAATATACATTTAACTGCTTCCAAACTAGAGTAATCCGTTTTAAGGGTCGTTTTCTCATCTGCATGGTTTTTAAATCGAGTTGGTTGTTAAGAAAAAAGTGTTGCTTACTTTTAGGTCGTTTTAAAAATATCTAAACTTGTGCTTACAACGACCCGCGTATGTTTTTTAACTAGTCCTAAAAGTAGGCAACATAAATTTTCAAATTTAAAAACCATGAAGATGAGAAACCGGCCCTAAAAGTGGGTTAGAGCCATATTCATGGACTTATTTAAGCTTTGAATCTAATATATGGAGTAAGGATTGGCAATACTGTTTTAGATCAGGGATCAAAAAAGTTTCGAAGCAAATGGAACCGGTTCATAAGTGGTTCAGAGCCATAAATCAGAAACAATTTATGCTATGAGTCTGAAATTTGCTCTGTAGATTGTTAATACGAAGTACCACATATTAAAAGTTCAAGACCGTTTCCGAACCAGATTGAACCGGCTTAAATGTAGTTCGGAGCCATATCTCAAAGAATGTTTGAGCTACGAACTTTGTGTATATGTTTGAGAATAAGTAGTTAGATTTTGTCGCATTATCAAACTCCTTTGCCACGGTTTAAAAGTAGAAAGCTATTCTCAATAGGTTGGAACTTGGTTATAATCTCTTTTTTTTCCGATATTGTTGATATAAAAGAAACATTTCATACTCGGCTGTATAGATAAAAAAAAATTAAAATTTAAAATTAGCTCAGCTTAAAAAGATATCTTTCTATTTCTGTTAATCTGCCTAAAAATTGTTAGTTAGAAAACATCTTCCATTTACACACTACTTCCGTTTTCTAGGTTCTACCAAAAATCCCACACACCA
The DNA here is from genome assembly GCA_018904225.1 of Lordiphosa mommai. NCBI lineage: Eukaryota > Metazoa > Arthropoda > Insecta > Diptera > Drosophilidae > Lordiphosa > Lordiphosa mommai. The sequence continues at coordinate 867,288 of JAEIFT010000070.1, forward strand.
AATATGCACCTAAACGCAAATACCGCAGCCTACTCTCAGGCTTACCCTCAAAATATAACCAAACAAAAAAAAAATACAAGCACACAGCAGGCCAGGCCACTGGCAGGCCAGCAGCAACGAGAAAATCACTTCTCAAATTTGAAACTAAACACACAAAAACCGCAAATTTCATTTTGATAAAATTTTAATTTGGAAGATGGATAAACTCTGAAGGCGGCGACCTCAACGCGCCTCAATAATTCAAAGATGTTAAGCCGCAAATTGGCATTGGCGTTGGCCGGAGAACGACAGCTGGGGCCACACGCAGACAGGATATACATCCGCTGGGGGTTACACTCACACACACACACAGACACTAACACACGCATGCACACGCATTAAACTGTATTGGGTGCTAATGTTTTTTCTGGGGGCTCCCCCATACTCATATCGGAGGGCAAAAATTTTCATAAATTCAGCAATGAGCCTGTCGTCGCACACACACACACACACACACACAAATGCACACGTGCTGACTGTAATAAAAATACGCTAAAATGTTTGTACCACATACATAAACACGATGCTTATTGCCTACTTTTAGGAGCAGCAGAGAGCAAAGATAGCAAGAGCAGGATATGGAGCTGGAGCTGGAGTAGGAGTAAAAGAAGAAGAATGAGAGGTTGTCGTACTAGTAGGTCGTGGCAATGTTGTTCATTTGAGACGACTTCCGTCAGGCGGTAATGCTGTACGTTTTTATTAAAGTATATGCCGCAAAGTAGGCTTTAAAAATTATATTTGCGTCTGGGCAGCAATTTAATGGAGGATTTTGGGTAAATAAAAAAATACATAAAATCTCACATTAGTCTTAATTGTAATACGAGTTTAAATTTGTATGCTAAACACAAAGCTGAGTTCGAAAATGTTAAAACAAGTTACATTTTTAGATAATTTTAGCTGCAAGTAGCAAAAATTTAAAGTTTTTGGTGAATTTTCCATAAAATTATATTTTGGTACAATTTCTTAGCTTCGAAATTGTTTTCCCAAATAATTGAACAATATTTTTAATAAAGAAAAACTATATTAAATATGGGTGTTTAAATTTAGGTGCCCTAAAGTATGCAATACAAGTTCTCAACACAATCCAGTGCATACTTGAGGGCACCTAAATTTAATACGAAATTTTCTGAAATCGAAAGCCCGTATTCAATATGGTAATTTTTTGGTATTAACAATATTTTTTATAAAGAAATACCATATTGAATACGAGCGTTCGAATTCAAAAAATTTCGTATTAAATTTATGTGCCCCCAAAGTATGCAATGGATTGTATTGAGAATTTTTATTATACCCTGGTGCTCCACAAATCGCTTTCAACCCCAAAAACAATGGAAATCGTATGGAAATTGTGTTGTTTTTGGGTCGGAAGCGATTTGTAGAACACATGGGTATAATTTTAATTCTCAATCCAATCCATTGTCTTTATTAATAATTGTTGAATACTTAAGAAATACCAAATTAATACGGGGTTCTGAATTCGAACGCCCGTAATTAATTTGGGTGTTTTCTTTATTAAAATGAATTTTTGAATACTTGTATGCAAACTTGAGGGCAACAAAAAGATTGAATTCAGAAAATTTTATAAATTTAGGTGCCCTCAAGTATGCAATGGATTAGATTGAGAATCGATTTCTTGTATTTCGAGCGATTTGTAGAACACCTGGAAATTCATTCATGAGGGCGCCAAAAGAACGAATTTTCGGTATTTTTTGTTATTTACTTTTGAAAAGAAAGAAACGCGATCCAAGCTTGAATCAAAGTTTTCAATATACACGGTAACGATGTTTTAAGTAGTTTTGGTTTGCCAAATTGCGTTCCGGAGATTTTGAGTTGAAGAACGCACCACGCACTGACCGGCCTTTAGAGCCGGATGACAATCAAATAAAGCAGTTCTTGATGCTTAAGCTAAAATAAAGTATCTTCTATAAAATAGTCTAATTGGTTATTGCCCGATTTTGCCCGCATTCGTAAGACCATAATCAGGTCTGTTCTCGTTTCCGAATTCGATCGAACGGAATTGTAATTTCCTTGATTTCCAAGAAATGATTTAAGAATAATGAATCAAGAGATTCGAAGAACGATCAATGAACATTTTATGTTAAAATTGTAATAACTTAACTAGTATTAAGAAGCGAGAACATTTTACAATACCGATTCCGCACAATTTGATCGAAATCGGAAACAGGAACAGGTCTGATTATGATTTTACGGATTCGGGCAAAATCGGGCAATAACCAATAAAACTATCGTATAGAAGATACTTTAATGAACAATATTGTATTAACTGTAACCCGAATCCACGACAATACACCAAACTTTTACTCCACGAAACTGAATTACTTTGAGGTTAAGCTCGTCAAAAACAGCAGACAAGAAAATCACATAAAATCACAAAGCATAAGACTAAGTTCATATTGTTCGACGCATGAGACATGATAATTTAGAAAGCCTTCAATTTTGTGTTGTTTTGAATGACAAATGACAAACTATTCACAATGAAAACAAGACAACATAAGGGCCAACTAGATTGTCATGTCTCATGCGTCGAACAGAGTGAACCCAGCCTAAAACAAACCAAATTGTTTTAAATATTTCTTAGACATTATTTTCCCTTTTTTTTCAAACACAGTTCTTCCGGTTCGTGAGGTCATTAATTTGGAAGATTTGGTTCATGGCCTTGTTTTATATACCCATTTTCAAATTTTAAACTCAAAAATAAAAGTAAATTTCTATAAACCTGACTTATAAACTCTTGCGCATTCTTGGCAAATTTCTTGACTCAAACATTTCCCACTGTCTCTTACTCCTTCCAAAAGCAAAAAAATAAAAATAAAAAGAGGAATCCATTTTGTATATATGCTTATGCGCGGGGCTTATCGGCGCTTCAAGTAAACAGACAGGCAGCTATAAAAATTTGCATTTGACTAATGCCAAATATTCAGAGACGACGACGACGTCGACGAGGACAGCGACGCTATTCCGATAAGCGTAAGCATCTTCAGCTTTACCCATATCCAGGCCACGTCTCAACCCTTACAGCCAAACAACAAGAGGAACAGTACCAGCAACAACAACAACAACAATGGCCTGCGAGAAGATGCCAATGCGTTTACTGATTTCTTGAGCGCGATACGTGCAAGGATTTCTTTTCGCCCACTCTTAGGGCGCAGCTTTTATGCTATTTCCTATTAAGCTATTTGTTGCCAGTTCTCTTTTATGGTGTTCTCTCTTTCTCTCTATGTGTGTGTGTGTGTTTGTATGGTGAGCTAGCCAAATTTCAGTTGCATTGCAAAAGATACTAAAAGCTTACCCCCCCTCCACTCACTCTCACACACACACACACACACACCCATGTGTCGTTTATCGATTTTCATCCTCCCCTTCCATCAGTACAATTGCACCCTGTTCTTTATGCTTGTATGTGTGTGTGTGTGTCTGTTGGATTTTTGACATGCCAACGCATTTTAAATTTGCATTTTTTGGCACCGAAACTGGCAAAATTTTTAGCTAAAAGCATTAAGCACCATCGAGCAAAACTATATATGGAAAATATGTTTGGCATGTTAAAGTTGGCTCAAACAAATGGTAGTTGTCTAAATATGCTCAAATATTGGAAAAAAAATATATCTAAAAATATTTGCTAAATAAATAAATAAGTGCAAATATGCGCATGTATTTTAAAGCATTTTTAAAGTGCGCTTTTGTATTTTTAACACTGATTAAACATGAAAATTCAATTTGAACCCTAAATCAATATTCTATTTTGTTATTTTCTACCTAAATGAATTTATATACAAAATAAATGAATTAATTTTTTAAGAATACAAAAGTGGCATAGAAAATTAAATGACTATTACAAGTGCATAATCAACAGAAATTTATGCCAAACAATGCAGAAATTATAAGATAAATATGCTTGGGAAATTTTTAGTAAGCACACAAAATGCACTTCATATTTAACCCACACTTAATGCTTTCTTCTGAGTTCAAACCCCTTTGAATATATTTAAGAAAACGTAGAATTTAAAAGCTTAATAAAATAATAATATACATTGATATCATGAAAGATAGAGAAATCGAATGCTCAAAATAGGCATAGCAAATAGGAAATAGTTTAAATCTAAAAATAAACTTGATCTGCGTAGGGTATATACCTACTTACATTTCAAAATTACAAAGCTCTATCTCTTATAGTTTCTGAGTCGATAAGGCCCGACTGTAAAATTCTCTGTTCTAGAATTGTTGAATTAAGTTTATTTTAATAACCAAGTTCATTAGATTATTTTTCAATTAACTATTCACTTTTGAAAAATGAACTAGTAAAAAAAAACGAGCACGTTCAAAAATGAACTAGTTCAAATAATGAACTCGTTCTGAACTATTAACTTTTGAAAAATAACCTAGTTTAAAAAACTAACACTTATTAAAAATGAACTAGTTCAAAAACTGAATACGATCAAAAATGAACTAGATCATAAAATTAACTCGCTCAATAAGTGAACTAGAGTTTTAAAAAAATAACTATAGGTCAATAAGTGAATAGTTAAAAAATAAACTAAAGTTAAAACACTAAGATCTAGTTCATAAGTTCGTTTTAATGAATAGTATATACAAACTAGTTCACAAAAATCGTCAGATCCCTACTCTTTACCATTCACAGCTTGTATTTCTCTGAAACAATTAAGTGTGGGGTCACGGTCACCATAAAGTTAATGTAAGTGCTGCCCATCACGATTGCGACCAGTGCTGCCCACAGTAATTATTTCATTACTCATTTTATAAACTATTACTTTTTTTTAATAAAGGCCTGATCTCAGATGACATAAATTTTATTTTCGGCACTATGCTTCATATAAATAAGACATCTGTTCAAAAGCATTCTGATTTCACAGCTCTACAAAAGTGTTTCTATTCATATAAAGCATAGTGACGAAAATTATTTTTATGTCATCTGAGAATAGGCCTTAAATAGTTCATTCACACAAGTTCGAAAAAATTGTCAGAACTCTACACTTTACCTGTCAAAGCTTGTATATAACTGATAACTATTAAATGTGGGGTCACACAATGAAAATTTAAGTGCTGCCCATCACGATTGCGACCATCTTTATAGAAAAATTTCATATTATTTGAATTTCCCCAAAAAGTAGGCTACAAATTTATTGTTTAAAATGTCTCAACTTTTACCGCCCAGCCACAGTTTTTGAGCTGCTCAAGTTTTTGTTTTATAAAATTTATGACAACCCACACACTCACACACATGCGCCAATAAGTCACTGTCTTGTGTGTGTGTGTGTGACGACCGCAACCTTGCCACTGTGATTTTGTAGGTAACTTTTGTCGGTTATTTTTTGATTTATTAATGCTGATATTTATGCTGATAGCAAAATTGTCCAACAAAAAAAAAAAACAAACTTGAAAAATGAATTTAACTTTTTCATTTTCCTATTATGCAATCTCATTAAGTCCTGACACGCCTACAATTAAATACATCGCTTGAGAAAGAAAAAGCTCTTTAGAATTTCAAAAGACGCAGCAGCAAACCAAAAATGAGAAAACATTTTTGCCAGCACACAAAAGTCAAGCCATAATAGCCAAAAAGCAAAATGAAAAAAAAAAATTGTTTGAAATTAATTTCCAGGGCTGGAGAGGGGAGAAGGCAAATCGCTGTGAATTTGTTGTGTGTCACGTCCAGTCGATGGCAGCTGCCTGCCTGCCTGCCTGCCTTCTTAAGAGCCTCAAGATGGAAATTCTTTAGCCGACTTTTGCGGTCGACTTTAAGAGGCCGGACACAATTGATGCTCCCACCACCCACCAGCACCCACCCCCTTTATTGACTACCTAATCCTATTTTTCATTAATCTAATTAAGCCTTCGTATGGCCAGCCAAAAACATTTTTGGCCTAATGAAATTATTGACCAAGACAAAGCTGTGCGATGCCTTCGTGTGCAGCTCAAATATTATTGATTAGGGGAATTAAGGTCAATTAGTTGCCAAGGAATTTTGACAGCAAAACTAAAATGCCAAATTAGCAGCAGCAGCAGCAGGCAGAAACTGTTGAAGAAAGCTTTTGGGTTTATATTAAAGGGAATTTAATTTAATAATACAATTTTATTGGGCAATTAATTAATTGATTTTAAAAATTAGAAAACTAATTTTTCCTTCCTAGAAAAAATCTACAACGTTTGTATTTTTTAGAATTTCTGGCATTCTGGAATTTATTGAAAACAATTTTAACACATGAGAGTTTTGCACACTTAAAACATTGAATGATTTATGATTAATGATTTCTCGCTGCTGAAAATCTGCAACCAGAGGGATAATTGATTTTAAATAAATAAAGTGGATCTTGAAGTGGTCAACGAGATTCGGTACCTGGGAGTGGTTCTAAGACTAGGCTTAACTTTTTACAAGTATATTTAACAAAATCTGAGCGTCTTTAAAGACTCCTAAAAAAACGCTTGATTTCTATTTATTGCTAGAGCAGTTATGTGTGTTCGACTAGTCGAACAGCGGCGTAAAATGGGTTAAGATGGCCTAAAATTACCCTATGGGAACTTCTTATCGGATTTATTTTAAACGAGTCTTCCTCATGCCCCAGGAGGAGCCTTTAACTTTACCATGTTCCAGTATACCAAGCAAATACTTTTCGATCAAGGCTATAAACCTCACAAATTCTGCAGAAGGTTCGTACCCATCGTAAAGTTTAGTGTTTTGGTTCGAACATTCGTTTATAGCTTCTTAGATAGTTAAAATATTTTCGATAATGGTCGTGCTTATTTTGATGAGAATGCGTCCATCAATAGTCAAATATAAGATATTTGTAATTTTTAATCTTCAGAACTTCCTCTTTGCACTTTTCAGTAGCGAGTTGAAATTGATAGAAAGCATTTACATTCTAAGTACATAAATTTTCATAGTTAGTATTGCTATTTCACTACTTGACGTTTGCTATATATTTTCCTTCTCGAACTCGTACACAAAGAGAATTATGACATTCTTAAATCATGACCAAATATTCATGATTTGGTTCTTTCCGTTCATTAAAGATGAACACAACTCAACCAACGTACAACAAATATAAGAAGACGCGTTGCAACAAGCGTGTGCGATGGTGCAGCGCGCTGAGATGCATTTCTTTTCAAAAATAAAGTAATGATATAAACCAATGCAGATCGTCGTACTCGATTCTTTAGGTATAAGGTGGGGTGCTTGTTAAAATATCCAATTCCAATCCAAACAGATTAGACCCCCAAAGACGTGGTCTGGCTCTGCTTATATCACCGAACTCTCCCACCCGTTGATTGGTAGTTCCTAAATTAAGCTTATATTTTTATTATTAAATAACAATAAAATGTTTTAGAAACATTTTTAAACTTTTAACTTTGGAAAAACGAACGCAAAATGTTCTTAAAAAAAAATGACCTAAGTCATTTTTTGACCTGAACCTTTTCCAAATAGATTTGGTCTGGTTAGGGTTTTGGTTCTAGAGGTTTAAGAATTTAGAAGGTTCGGTTCATGATCCTATGACGTTTGGTGCAGCCTTGATTTAATACGTGATTACACGATGAAGTTTGCTTCATGAAGCTCCCCTCAATTTTGTTTTGAAACATCTTTAAAACTTCATGCGCATTTACATGATGAAGTTTGCTTCATGAAGTTCGATTTCAATTCGCCTGAGAGCACGAGTTATCGATAAGCAAATAACCCATAAATCAACCCTGCATCAGTTAAATCGCAACAAAGCAAAGAAGAATTATCGAAAAGCTTCACGCCACGGTAGGTCATGAAGCTTTGCCAGTTTCAGCTGCCCCCCTTCACCTCTTTCCCACAAACAAAAACTTCATGAAGAAAACTTCATCGTGTAAATGCGGACTTAGACTCTATCTATTTAGAAGCTCGGCCTGGCCCCTTTGAGGCTGTAAAGCCAAATATTTTTAACTAAAACATGCGATTGCCATACAGTCGTGAAGACTAAAATGAAATTAATTTAACAAAAAATCAATCAATCCCGAAATACTTAATTTAAGACCGTTTCGGAAAACATTTTAGATCTTACTCTTAAAACAAGAATTTGCATACTTCAAATATGTACAACATTTTCTACGTTTAATTCTAATAAATATTCTTTAAATAGCAATTAATTCAGGGAGCAAAAAGTGAATAAAAACTGAAAAAATTTGGATCAAAAATGAACAAGCAGATAAATTTTATATACGAAATTCTAAAATTTATGTTTTCCTTAAAAGATAAATTATTAAAATATTGTGTGTTCAAATATTTCATTTTGACATTGACAAGAGTTTTTGAGTGTTTTTACAAAAATCTGGAGAGAAAACCAAAGAGTTTTTTAATATGTTTTTCGGTTCCTGTTTCAATTAATTAAATGTAAAATAAAAAAATATTGGAATTCGAGGGCTGCAAATTTGCCAAAATACGGCCTCAAAAAAAAGGTTTAGGTTGCATTGCTTTACGTATTGAAAGCGTTTGAAGCACGGATTTTCTAACCATTTTCGATAATTAAAAATTTTTAAAATTGACAAGCATTTAAAAAAAATTATTCCTGACGATTTTTTTGTTGTTTAGTGTAAAAAAATACTAAACAATTTTTATCTTCAGATTGAGGTACGGGCCGATACATCAATTCTGTGTCGTTGCACTGCTGTCAAAATCGTTCCGGACTGGCCCATCTGGCTACCAGGTCACGTGGTTTAGAGAAACGCGGTTAAATTCTCAGATGCCTGCACATTGGCAAGATACATTTAAAGATACATATGTTATTTGTAAAATAGTGCTATGTAGGAGTTGAGAAATCGGTCCTTAAAAGATAAATTATTAAAATATTGTGTGTTCAAATATTTCATTTAAATGCAAACATTTGGCAATTTTTTAACAAATTTTTAAAGAATAATTTAAACTCCACTTTGAATTTGTTTGTCTCTTAGGTGACCTTCTACTCATTTTAAAACATTCTCCAATATAAACATTTCCCTAGGTAACTTTCACACAGACACAAACACACAAAAAATATTTAATGCTGGGCCATATTTAATAATAAAAAATATAAAAAAAAAAAACAGAAACCTTTTTACGCAACCCAAAAAAAAAAACGAATGGGGAAAAAAGGCCAACAGCAAACAGAGTTCAGACTCCCAGGGGCAAACGAAAGAATGCTACAGCCCAAGAATAACGAGTGCGATAAATAAAGGCCGAGCCAGGCATTTGCATTCAAAAATTCTGTCTAAAAAAAACAAAACAAAAAAAAAACACACACACAACTGCACACTAAATGCTGGTGCGCCAGAAAGTATGCTTTCAATTGTGAGCAATTTAGTGCGACAGAGCCAGAACAAAAGACGACAGGGCGAACGAAAGAGAGAAAGGAGAGGGAGCGAGGTGTGTGCTCGACTAGGTGCGAACAAACAAACAAGCAAAAAAGGGCAGCGACTTTTGCCTGCTTGCTAGCTGTGATTACGATTATTATGATTATTGTTTACTACAAAAAGCAACAACAACAACAACAACAAAAAAGTAAAAGCAAATAACATAATAAAAGTTCATAAAATAAAAATGGCGACTCTGCCGGGTAGGGGAGTGGGGGTCTGCCGTGCTAGTTTTATGTCTCGCATAAACATTTGCTGCCTTTTTGTGTGTGTGTAGCCTGCTTTTTGGCGCGCAAAAACTTGGCGCTTTGCTGGCATTTTATTGCTTGTCTTACACACACACACACATAGAATTTTCTTTTGTCATTCCATTTCGTTTGCCACGCCTGAAATATGTTGGCTTGAAATTAAATGCCAAGTGGCATGAAAAATATATTTTCTATGGCATTTTATTTTGTTTTTTTTTTTTTTTTTTGGGGTCATAAACGTCACTAACCTGCTTAGTTGTGGAAATTGCTGCTTTGACCCAGACGTGGATTTGTGTAGGTTTCACTTTTTGATAAGACTTTTATTTGATTTGATTTAATTAAGTGTAATTTTTGAATATTTATTTGTGGCCATTTTTTGGTTTGATTTGTTTTGGCATAAATTTGGTAATTTATTTGGCTTTCATTTACAAGTTAATGTATTTGTGGGCAGCCACTAAGTAGGCTATAGTTTTGATTAATTTGAGGGGTTCTATGTTTATAGGCGAAACTAAAGCATTTTTTTAAAGCTTTTTTTAGTAGTCAGAATTTTTATGTTTTTTTGGCTAGGATTTTCAACCTTAAAAGTATGCAACACTTTTTTATAGTTATTTTTATAATTTGTCCAAATTAAGCGTTTGGAACAATTGCCACGATTTTGCACTATTTTGCTCTGATTTCAGCTTAAAATTGTATTATTCTTATTTTCAACCCAAAAGTATGCAACACTTTTGTATATATATTTTTTATAATATGCCCAATTTTAGTGTTTTTAACAATTGCCAGCTTTTTAGCTAATTTTGCTCTGATTTCAGCTTAAAATTGTATTATTTTTATTTTTAACCCAAAAGTATGCAACACTTTTTTTTACTTCTTTTTATAATAAGCCCAAATTTTATGTTTTTAATAATTGCCACCTTTTTTAAGCTAATTTTCTTTGATTTTGGTTTAAAATTTAAGTTTAGCTTAATTCAGCCTATAAATAGGCTACAATTTGTTAAGCTTTTTTTATTGGTTTTTTATTTAATAAATTTTTATTATTGTTGAGTGCGTTTTTTAATATTTTTTTCAATTTTTATCAATTAATTTGCTTTGGTATATTTGTCAACCAATTATTTGCCGCCTAAAAGTATGCCCAACTTTTTTTTTTATCAACACTTGAGCAATTGCCCACCATTTAACACTTTTATTCCTCCTCTCAAGTGGGAACTCTCCAAAGCTGGCAAATTAATGTTGTGCCTATTTATTTTTTTGCGCCGGACACGGATGTCGCTCGACGGAAACGGAAACCGGAAATTGCGCGCACAACAACAACAACAGTCAGAGCTTACTTGTTGTTGTTGTTAGTATTGAAAATGGTTTGTTTATATTGCGATTGAAACCGCAGCTGCTTAATGCGTATTTAAATATGCTTGAAATGCAATTAATTTTGATTTTTATTTAATACACACGCACACAGACACACACACAAGCGCACACTCTCCTCTGGCACTTTACTCCACTCGGACACTTTGCAGACACACTCACTTGGCAATTAATTATGTTTGCCTTGTTGTTTCTCGTATTTATTGTACATATTTAACATGTCTGTGTACCGAACTTCGTTATTGTTGTTGTTGTTTTTTTCTTATTTTTTAATTAGTTGTCCTGTCAAAAGGCCACGCTAATGAGTGCCAAGCCAACACAACTTTTGTTATGTTCGCAATTAGCAAAACTTTTGCTCGTTTATAAAAATTCTTACGCGATTCGCTTGAGTTAGTCCCTTTTTTTACGCCACGAAGCACGTCCGATGCTAACGACCAACGCTCGCAAACTAACATCAGCCTCACCACGGCTGCTGTGTTGTTATACCAGAAAGAACTGTTATACCGTATTTCCAGTGCGCCTTGACTGAGGGCGGCTCTCGCTCTTTTAGTCTCGACTCTCTCTCTCTTTGCCGAATGCCGGCTTTATTTTTGTTTTTGTTGCACTTTCTTTGTCGGCATTTGGTAGGAAATTTAACTGTTTGATTTCGCTGCATTTCTCATAAATTATGACTTGAAGCTGAGATCTCTGGTTACTACTCAAATGCCTCATTTGTGGGTGTTAAGCTGCTTTGAATGGATGCTAACGCGACTAACGATGGCCGAGTAGCGTGGGGAGGAGGGGCTGTCAGTTTGGTTTGTTGCTCGGGTTTTGTGGCCCTACGACAAGGGCACACCTGTTGGTCCTCTCAGGTGAAAGGGAACTGTGAAATGTGCTTTGAGGAAGGGCCAAGGTGGGCACAATTTTTTTTATAACATTTATTACATTCCATAACCATAATCAAGGGCACATTTTGCTGTTATTTTTATGTCGTTGCGAGTCAAAGTAAACGTAAAATGTTTAAATTAGTTTGAAAAAACTAATGAAATATACAAGTATATTATATAAATTAATTAGAATTCTATCCAAAAGATTAAAAAATAGGATATCCAGTATAAAAAAAGGATAATTATTTGAAAACATTTATTTAAAATTTTGTAATTTGGCAGGATTTCTTTCTAATGTTTCTGAGCTGTGTTTGCTCACAACTTATGCATTCTACATATAAAAGAACTGGTTGCCTATATAGTACTGTTTCGAAGACCACCCAGGCCTATCTCTAAAAAAATATTTTTTTTTTTTGTTGAAGGCTACGAATTTGCCAATTGCCTCTCCTTTCAATCAACACCTCAAGCAGTTGGGGAAAATCAACATAATAAAACCAACATAGACGATGGATGTTGCTATAATTAAAGCTGATAAATAGTATTTTTCGATGATTACCTTTGCTCCGGGTTTTTTAAGACTTTTTTTTTAATTCTGGAGAGAAAACCGTTAAAGCTTTTTCAATTTGGTTTTTTGCCATTTTTAGTTTGCTCGAAAGCTTAAAGATTTCTCGCTTAAAAGCGTCTGCGGTTAGCTTAAGCACTACACCAAGAAAGTTGACTACAGATATTTGCTTGTTCTTGTAACTTTCATTACTTTGCAGTTCCCAACTGTTTAAGGTAGCATTAACCTGAAGTCAATACTGGGGAAGTCTATGACTGTCTAGCCAACCTGCTCATTTTTTGGTGCATGTGCTAAGTTGTTTATGTTGTAAGTAAACACAACTACCTGACCTCGAGCCGGCAAATTGTCTAAAAAAAAAAAACAATATCTGCTAAATTATTTCGAATTTTAGAAAATGTTTTAAAGGGCATGAAAAGCTGCAATCAAAATGAAAAGGTAAAAATCAGAAAACATTTTTTTTTAAAAGGTAGAAGACCTTCTTAAAAAAAGGTTAGTTGAGTGATTGCTCAGCCTGTCCAACAGATGGCGCCACTTTATGTAAGCATGTGGCGGATCTGGCCACACTGATCTATCGATAATTATTAAGATTTATGTATCACTCTGACAGAAGAGGACGTCGGCTGCAAGCCACAGAACTAATCTTATACAATATCAGATAAAGACTATTTAAGAATACAAAATAAATTAGTGTAGTTAATATTGGTTAACCACCATTCAGGTAACCAAAAGCATTTTCGAACAACTATATAATATAGCTCCCATAGGAACGACCGACCGAAAACTAAATTTTAGTATGAACAAATTTTTAATAAGATCTTTATAATCTAGCCTTTGATCAAAATCGAAGAACTATATTATTTCCCATCCAAACAAGCGCTTGGATTTAAAAAAAAAAAATTTATCAAAATAGTTACTAAACCAATGTTAAACAATATTCTTGTGTCTTTTTTAAATTATTGAGATGTTCTTATAGATGTAACTATATGTTGAATAAACTATTCGGATACCGAGATTTCATTATCGAATGATTCAGTTTTAATGGTCAAAGTCTGTGCAACTCGACCTTTTTTTGGAAAAGTCTGCTTATGAAATAGCTCAGTCATTTGCAAATCTCAAGCATTACAGCTTCACTTATTTGTTTTTTTTTCAATGAACTGCTTCATTCAGTCATATGGAAAAAAGCGCACGCTTGCAGATCGACATGTAATATAGGATATTCGATTTTACGAAGATCCGCAGATATCTGCAGTTCAATTTGAAAATTTCACAATCACAAAGACTTACATAAACAGAAATTAAACAAGTTAGCTTAAATATAGGTAAATCAAGCTTCTTTCATTCCAAATAATATTGCTGTAAATAAATACAAAAGCCTTGTTAGGGATTTAAAGCCTTGAAATATCGCTGGAATAAGTGTATAGATCTACATTAATTAACTACATTAAATAAAAAAAATTTAAAAAAAAAATCCGTTCCAGTGAATTTTATTCTGTTTAGAAATCACCAGTAAAAGAACAACACACCCTCTAAGATTCGTGCTAAATTGAAAATAAATAAAAATCAGCTAAAGGTCATAGACCGCTATAGATTAGAAATTTTTTTTCTAATTCAATCATTTCGAAATTATAAATTTTGGGGTTAGATCTTAGGCCGGCCTTACATGGATACAGGTTATAACTTTATCATAAAAAATTTCATGGATTCCAAAATAAAATAAGCACCTCGAGAACAGCGCATATCTATTGGATTCTCTCTTATGGCGAATATGGTAGATCATTGATTTTTTTTGGGGGAGTCACTTAATTAATATAAAAAGAAGGGATTTTCTTATATTAAAATGGGTTTTCTGGTTTCCGAATCGGATCAGCATATATGTGAGATCCTGTTTGAAATAGAAGAGATCGAGGCAGTTCATGAACAAGTTTATGCTTACAAATTATTTGAAAATTATCGGAACTTATTATTAAAATGTGAGTTTAAAAATTATATTTAAAGCTAACAATAAGAACGTACGTACTTCTAAATTGAATAAAACAAAAGGATTTTACACAAAAATTCTATCAAAAAACTATTATTTGATTTGACGATTTTATTTGGCTTAGCCTCTAAAATATTTATACAATACAATTTTAATTTATTGATAAATCGAAATCAATTTAAAATTTTTAAAATTATTAACGAGCCCCTCTCTCTCAATGCCCTTTCAAATCTCTTCAACTAAAAATGAAATGCAGTTCCGCCCGCTTGTTCTTGGTTAAAACCATTCTTAGTCACTTAGTCAATTAGCTATTTAATTGTTTTTCACACCAAAAAGTAAACATAAATCAGGCATTGTCTTTGACAGTGGAACGCCCAGAATTTACATAAATAATTGTAGTGTAGTGGAGTACCAAAACAAAAATGCAGCAGCGTGGGCAGCGGCATGAAGGGAGACATTTGTGTTTTCTAGCATCATTAAAAATAAAACCAATTAACGGTTTCGAGTGCCTGTCCAACAACAAGAACAACAACCCCAAAATAGTTTCAGTTTTGCAAAAATATGTGAAAAATGAGCTGTGTGGCAAGACAAAGAAAGAAAGGAAGGAAGGGAGGAGGGATGTAGGCAGGGGAGAGAGCGCAATGTCATTGGCATTTGCAGTCCACACATTGTCATAATGGTACTAGAGTTGTTGCTGTTGTTGTTGTTGCGGTTGCATTGGATTGAATGAATGTATAGAAGAGGGATTCGGGCTTAACACGAGGGGTGGTGGCATTGGCAGTGCATCTGCTTGACAATTGTTTTGTTTTTTTTTTTTTAATGAAAAGAGAGCGCCATTTCTTTCACCCTGATTGAGTTTAAAACTGATTTGATTTTAATAACAAATTTTCAACTTTGATCCTTAATAGCAAAACATTTAAAAGGCTACTTAATCTGGCTTTGGAAATTGTCAAGTCATCTAGAAACATTTAACAAAGTGTGTGAAATATTTGACAACCCTGACAAACTCTTAAGAGAGTCTCTCTTCAACTCCAACGCCCTGGCCTTAGCTCGCTCTCTGCGCACTATACAATTATTTCCAGTTCTTGAAAGAGAAAATTTCTCTTAAAATTATTTGAATTAAATATTTTTTAAAAATATTTCAGACTTAAAAATTTAAATAAATTTTAAAAAAAATTTGCTGCCCCTCAAAGCCGCAGCTTCACAAAAAAAAATATAATTTATTATTTCTAGCCTTATCCTTGAGCCGCAGTCTTGATGTGTTTGTCTTTGGGCCACCTCTCCGCCTACCGCCTTCATTTCTTGGGCAAAATTCTATGCTTAACGCCATTTTTGTGTGCGAGACACGATGACGACAAATTTTCAACGTGCAACCTGACACTGAGCTGAGATTTTCCAAATTCCTTGTCTTCACTTGTGCTTCCTCCTCTCTCTCCATTCCCCGCTGGCCTATCCCTTTCAATGGAGGCAAAATGATTGCTGCTGCTGCTGCATGCATGCAAAACTCCGTCTCCGTCTCTGACTGCTGAAAGGATTAGACCAGCTCATGTGTCCCTGTGTCTAGGGCAATGTGTGTGTGAGTGGTAAAAGAAAAGAGGGGGGTGGGGGGGTTGGGGTTGGGGTTTTGCTACAACGTAAAAAGTATTTGCACAACTCTCAAGTGGGTCAAATGATTAGGCGGCATGATGAAGTGCCTTCGCCACTTGAGCCGCTCCAACGACTCCCCCCAAACCCATGTTACCATCCAAAAATAAACAGTTTAATGTTTTGAATGAGCAATTGAATTTGATTATGCACAAATGTGTGAGCGTTTGTGTGTAGGTGTGGCATCTAGAGTATGCTTCTAGCCTTTGCCTAAGTGAAGACATTGCGTGCGACTAAGCAAATAACGTTCATACACACACACACACATACGTAAATGTCTGAGTACGTTTTGGATGGAAGTACTTTTCCCCAATTGATTGAAGGGAATAGGCATCCCAATGCATTGCTGAAGAGAGTTGATGGGAACAGTATTGGGTATCGTTTATAATAAATATAGAGTTGTAAGCTAGGTTAGAATTTGAAGCTCAAAGCGATTTATTGGAGTTGACAAAATGAAACTATATATTCAGAGCACTAGAAAATGTTTGATTTTAATGAATTTAATGAGTTGCAGAAAGTGAAATCATGACAGAAGCATTATCAACATTAAGTATCTGGGGAAAAAGAATGTGGTCTAGGCGTCAACGCACATACGACAGAGCTTATACTTTTCACTACAAGTACAAAAATCCCTAGCTACACACTTCCCAGACGGGATGAATAGAAAATACAACTTATCAAAAGGGCAAATTATCTAGAACTGATAAGATGAGTTTTTAAACTATAATGGAAACTTAAGATTGAAGAAATGAGCAAGAAAGGAAGCATTGGCCCTATTCAGCAGAAGAACTTGCTCCCTGATCAATGACATATTTCTTGGATATTTACGTAGCCCACTTTTCCTCTTGTGTTTAATATGATATTTACATAGAGCTTTTCCAAATGTCAATTTCAGAAGACCCCATAAAAGTATGCTACATTATTAGAGTAGTTTTATTACGTGACTCTGCTGAACGCGCCCATCAAGATCGTAATAGCAGAACCACTGACTAAAAGACACCGAAACTGGCCTTCGAGAAGGAGTTCTATATGGTACATGGAAAGGGATAAGAATAGGTGCCTTAACACCGATGACCATAAAATTAGCTGTGGCATAGAGACACGAATGTTCATGGAACCTCATTCTATCTTTTTAGACTCTGCGACTGTATTCCAAGCTTAGGATTTTGCCATATTTGAGGCCGACAAGCTGCTTATAGAATCGTGAAATAAGCCCTAAAAGTTAAAATCTTTATTTTTATTATAAATTGTAATCCTAGGGCCGTTTTCTCATGATCATGTTTTTTAAATCCAGAAGCATTTTGTGAAAATTAATGTTGCCTGGTTTTAGGCCGCCTTTAAATATCTTTCCTTGTGCATAAACGCTGCCTAAAAGTAAGCAACATAAATTTTCTCAAAAAGCATCTGGATTTGAAAAACATGAACATGAGAAATCAGTCCTTAAACTAAATTTTTTTTTTCAAGGAATTAATAAGTGAATACCCACCAGAATTTTTAAGATTATTAGAAAGAAACACAACTATGGATGACACTTTAAAGGAAGAACACAATAAATCAAACAACAATTTTTGTTCGTTCAGTGGTTTCGATTTCGAGCATTATAATTCAGAATTCTAAAATTTTAAGTTTTTAGTCCTTTATTTTCAAAATTAAAGTCGGAAAAAAACATTTGAAGAAATTAAAAATATTAATAACTATAAAGTCGGATATGCAGACGTCATCCATAAGTTTCGGCATTATCTTGACGAGCAGGAATACTGCAGATATCGGGAACTAAACGTTCGAATATATTTAGAGACGGTAAATAGAGCAGTAAAAATTCATTTCATGTTTATGCTAGGTTAGGGTGGAAAAACACTACTAGCTAAAGAATATACCGAATAATATGCCGTACACGCAACAGAAAAATTAAGAAAAGAGACGTCAAATGCAGATAATAGACAATATAAGAGGTTTTGGAAACACTGAAACTTGACTAACCTTTAAGAGGTAGTTGGTTGAAAATGTACTATATTAGTGACCTCCTTTGTTGGGGGTCCACCGACGTAGCCTAAACCAACCGAAAGTCTTTAAAAAATAATTTTCAAGAAAGAGATCGTCTGAAACGATGCAATTTACTAAGTTAAAATCATCTTTGCCTTAAGGTCATCAAACTCGTTGATAAAATAAACCGAACCGAACCATTTTCTTTTGCGGTTTTCGGTTCTGCTTAACAATTTCCGACAGACTTGGTTCGGTTTGCGGTTCGGTTTAAGATCGAGAAAAGAGCGATTCGGTATGATTTGGTTCGGTTTAGAACCGGTTATAATCCCTGTTATAATCTGCGAAAAAGTTTGCATTAGAGACCTGCAACGAATGTAAAGAAACATGCACGCTTAGCCTTTTATAAAATGCGATACGAGCAAGTTTAACGATCTAAAGCTTCAATACTTTCAAGCGCAGGCGCATATGAAAAAACCAATCATCATTGAATTAGCGAGAATGCTCAATCGACAGGCTCATTGTGTGTAAATGCTTGTTTAGCTTATAGCTCATTTTGCACGAGTCGCCACGAGCGCTTGTCTAAAAGTGTATAGTTCAAAATTGAACTATAATGAGACCTAGTTTATTATTGTACTATTGTTATTAGTTCATTCGAACTAGTTCAAAAAGATAATTATTGTCATTTTATGAACTTTAGTCCAAAAATTAACTGAAGCTCAAATAAATAAATAAATAAATTTATAAAAATAAGTTTCGATTTGATTAAAATAAATAATGCTTAAACTATGCCTAAAATTATCATTGTGTTTAAATAATATGAGATTAAAAAAAAAACATCGTCTTTTATTTATGAAAATCCCTGTTATCCTTCACAATATGAAACTAAAGCTACTCCACAAAGTTTGATTGGGGGAACCCTCAAAATTTTGCAATGCACTTTTAAAAAGACAGAAAAACAAATGCTGGGATTAATTATCTAAAACTTTGTTGGGGCTTTAAAAGTTCAAATCAAAAATTTGATTCCCAAAAAACAAAAACGAAACAAGAAATGATTTTGCCTTAAACTCAAGCTCTCATTTTTCCTTTTTCTGGTGCTTCTTGCCCCACATATTTCCACTTTCATTACAGGCTCTCTTTTCAGGTTTTTTGGGTACAACAACAGGAAATTGCTACTTAAATTCAAAGCCAATCTGTGTTGTTCGCCCCGCAAAATAAGCCAAAAGAAAATAAAAAAAGATAAAAAGCTGAAAACAAAAGGGCAGGCGGCAGCAGGCAAAAATGGCGTCGACATTTAACGTTTTCAATCTGATTATTCCACAACAACTGTCAATAATGCAAAAAAAAAAAGAATACAAAAAGGAAGCCTACCCAGGGCAGCCGCTTTTGCTCCTTCTGTTTTTCAAACAAAAACCGCAAACGAGGCGAGAAAATTGTCACCGGTGGGAGAAAGGGAGAGGAGGAGGACCAGCCGCGAATTGTGTAAATCAGAAAAATAATTGCAGCTGATAACAACATCAATAACCATAAAAGGTGAACCACCCTAACCATAAAGGGGTATGAGGCGTTGCTACACCCTGTCAAAATACTAGAGCAGCAGTTCTCCTTTGGCTAATTTATGTGACACTCTCAAGAGAAAGTTTTTTTGTTCAATTTTTGCTCTTGACTCATAAATCTTTTCAACACACACACACACACTCTCTTGAGCTCGCTACTCCACTTCCGCTTCAGCACTTGGCCAGGCCTTTATTTACTTCATATTAATATTAAGTTCATTGTGTCAAGTTGGCAGCACCGATTCCTTATCATTTCCCTTTGCGTTTTTCTTCTTTTTTTTTTTTTAATTTTTAGTCTGCGCACCAAGGAGAACAACGACAACTCTCGACTTGTTTGCCTCTGTTGTTCTGGCCTGGCTTGGCGGGGGCTTATCTTCTGGCTGCCTGGCATTTACATTCAACGCTTGACAGCTTCTTTGGATGTTTGAAGCAAGGAATAGAAGGAGGAGGAGGAGCAGAAAAGGGAGTGTGAGAATTCGCCCCTTTGTGATCCAATATTTTTTTCAGAGTCTTTTGTTTGTGACCAACATTAAAGCATCCTTAAGAAAAGCGCATAATTATCAAAACAGACTAAAGGAACTTTCCTTCCTACAAAAGGTCAACTTTCCTTCGTTAGGCTTGAAAGTAATGTTGCTGCAACATTATTGCTGCAACATTGCATCTGCAACATATTTTCTGCATTTTTCTGATTTTGATTTTTTACAGATTTTATTGCATTTTATTTTAAATTCCACTCTCAAGCAAAATTGTCAAATTAGCCAAGTCATGCCAAAAACCTAAGCCCTCCCCCCCACCAGTTTCTAGAAATTTGTAAATGTGAAATAATGTTATAGCACGAAGCTTCATGTAAAATTTTCTTAGAGTAAATTGAAGTGTGGCTGCAATTACTTTGATGATAATGATGATGACAACGCTGGGGCATTAAGGCACGAGTCATGCAAAACACTGGGACAATGGAAAGACGAAAGTCAGGCAGATCAACCACCATGGGACCAAAGCTCAAGTGTTTGGGCTTAGCGTCTATCAGCGGGTGGTGCCGGAGAGGGCGTGTGTACCTCATCATATCATCATAAGGCCTTTAATCAGGCCGGATTATCAATATGGCTATGATATATAGCTATTTGATGTCACATCTGTCGCAATGTTAGGTAAATAAATAAGTAGAAGGGAAAGAAGTGTCCTTGAATGAATGGAAAAGAAAAATAAGCAGAGAAAAATTGCTTACACTTCTGTAAAGCAACATATGTTGCTTGGGTGGCAATATGATTGTATTTATTGAAGCTTAGTTCAATCAAGATGATTTACATAAGTTGAAAAAAAAGACAAAACTGTGTTTTATTTTTGTAAAAATTCTTTAAAATCCGAAGGTTAGGAATCTGGTCAAATTTGGGTTAACCGCAGGAATTCCCTCCCACGACCATTTCTAGTTGAAATCATTAACAAAAACACTTAAGCAAATACGTTCTCAATGCACCTTTCTTTTTTGGGTTTTCCCCTCTAACAAAAGCGAATGTATTTTTTCACGTGTTGCAACCATTTCTTTTATGTAAAATAAGTATAAAAGATGTGTATTTAGCATGCTTTCAAGTAATAGAAAACCCCGGCCCGCAGTTAAAAATTATGCCTTGACCTCAAACCCCCATTTCCGATCAATTAAAAATTATTATTTTCATTTACTTATTGCACAACGCCCATATTCCGACCATAGTGATGGATTTTCCGAAATAAGACAAATATTTTTTATTTACATTGCCCCCCATTTCATAAATATTGGATCAAAAATAACGTTTTGCCTTGAATCCACCCCTGTTTCCATTTTGTAACTTTGGTGGTGGATTTTCCGAATTTAGAAAACTATTTTCTAATAAGTTTTCAGTCTGATAAATATCCACCTAGATTTAAAAAACATGAACATGAGAAATTGGCCCTTAGAAATCGAAACAAATAAAAACTCAAAGGTGCAAGCCAGATTTTTAAGTGAGTCTTATACTTGATGGAATTATATTGGTATGACCGCCGACTGAAATTTGTGAGTTCAGAGAGCTTTTGAGAAATGCGCGAGAGTTAGGGAGAAGCATACATATTTTAATGCATTTTTAGCCTTTTTTTGCCACACAGCCAAATTTAGCCATTTTCCGGCCAGGTCTAACTATTTTGTAAGATCTGAAACCGGAAGTTATTCAGTTTTGCCGAATTTTTAAAATATTATTTGTCATATTTTAGACATTTTGAATTAAATTTTACCATTTCTAAGTCTTTTTAACAGTCGGTTTAGCCATTTTCCGTCATTAATAGTTGGCAAAAATGGTGCAAATCGTATGCCCATAGACCCAAGCTGTAAATGAATTATTGATTGTATACGCGCGTAAGGTATTAAATTATATCTTTGAATGTCCGACACATCATTAATAATTAAAGCTGTAAACCGGTCCGGAACGAACTTCTAAGAACCATTTCGGTTCAGGTATTTGGATTTCCCGAATCGGACCCTAAACAAAACCTCTTACTTTATAGATCTCTTGAACCTGAACCCGAACCGGACCATTTATTCAACAAAAAAATATTACATAAATTTTCCAACAAAAAAATTCTTAATGAGAGATAAGACTTTGAAAGAAGAGAAGTTTATGTTTATATAAAATTTGTCGACGATGTTATAGATTCCTTTGAAATTTGTCCCATACAACACACATCATCATATCTTTTAAAATTTCGTAAAGCTCTTAAAAACTTGAAAGACTTGAAAAAATTGCGTTTCCTATACTTCCTGTTCCAACAATCCAGGTATTAGTTGAAGGAGCATTTTAAACACTAAAGTTTGTTCCTTGTAATTTAAGTGCTAGTAGAGATTAACATCTTCTGAAAAGTATAATGCCTATTAACTTAAACTCGGTTGGTTTAGGTTGGATTCAGCTAAGGGCATAAGGAGGATTTGGCCTTTTAAAAGTAAGATAAGAAGGTGACTTGGATGAAACTAGATGACTGTCTAGGCACAGTCTCAATTAAATCCGAGACGTTACTTAGAAAATGCAGGGCAAAAACTAAAGAAGTGGAAGATAATATTTCTCTCTCTTCTCTATTTTTAAGTCTGTATAGGTTGATGAGCGCTTCAGCTCGAAGATATTCGTAAAATGAGCCTACACGTTGCCATAGGCATACCTAAGTACTCCCCATGGGGAAGAAGATTGGCGGGTAGCGCCCAGTCTTGCGAATTTGTCTGATTCGCAGTTGCCCTGGATTTCCGGGTGGATGACGGAGTGCTTTGACATCTCATGGAAAGATTTGTTGCAATCATTTACTAATATTGAGAATTGAAACGTCGTAAAGAATTTTATTTTTACTAATATGTTTAAAAAAGTATATCTATTTAATTTTCTTGAAATCAATTGAAACGTATAAATAAGTTGAAAACGCAAATAATTGATTTTTGTTAAAACGATCTGAGTTTCGAACCAAAACCTGTGGTTCAGGGGTTTCAAGAACCGGTCCGCGAACCGAACCCATTGTTTCCTCACGGGTTCGAGTCCCCGAACCGAACCTCATCTAAAGTTTTGGAGGTTTATAGCCTTGTTAATAATTCCATCAAGGTTTCTACTTGATGTTTGTAATTCAAAAACTGATCAGTGTTAAATAATAAAGGTTTGATTTCATGTCATCAGCCTCCAATGGCCGGCCAAAAATTTGCACAAACTCATTCAACTCTTTGTACCTTTGTACCTTGTATAGAAAGTTATAGTATTCAGCTTTGTGTTGGTATTCAGTATTTCAGTAAAACGATTTGGAACCATTTGATATGGATATTATAATTATATATATATCCATTTTCATATCCTCCATTGAATGCAAAACTAAAATCAATTTAATATTATTTAATATCAAATAGATGAAGAAAATATGGATATAATGAAATTCAGTCCATATTTTTAGTATCCACTTAATCATACAAAAATATCCATTTTTTTTTTGAATATTTTTTTAAGTATGTTTTTTTAAGTTGAAAGTACTTAAAGCAAGTTTATTTCAACCCAATATTAGTATGACTTCTTTTTCCGGTGCATTTAAGTGCTTAGATATAAACGAGGAATCCTTCAAGACAAATTTAATGCCATTTGGAAACACAGTTATTCAAGTTATTTCACTTGAATTTCATGACCTCAATACAAAATATGTTTCTCCTTGCTCCAATTTCTTTGTTATTTTGCATGGCGTAAAGAAATGTTCAAGTAACACCCATCAAAAATGTCTACACAGCATTTAAGCTAATGAAATCAAACAAAAAACATTTTAAAATTGGCATTGGGCAAGCCAGTTCTTCTTCTCCTCCTCCCCCACCCACAGTTGCCCAGCAATTTGGAAAACTTCAGCATCATTTGGCGGTTTTTATGACCATTTCTCTCGGCGGCTTGCCAAATGTTTTGGGCCATGGCCATTGCCACAATGTGCATTCAGGCTCAGCTTTTGTGACATGAAATTGACTTAATTATCTTGTCGCATAATTACAAAAGTTAAAGCCCCAAGTGGGTGATTTCTGGGTTTTTTTGGTCTGATCTGAATAAAAAACGCATTTCAATTTTCCTAATTTCAGTTAATAACTCAACAAATACGCTGGAAGGCAAAGGAACTTATGAATGCAAATATTGATAGATACTTTGGAAAGGAGCGAAGAAGGAAGCTACACTTAGACTATGTCTAAACATGAAAAGCACTCGCCAACGCCAAGCCAAAGACAAACAGAGAAAGGAGGAGAGGAATGAAGGGAGCGCAAAAGGGGTTAGGTTAGTAAGTAACTGGGGCTGGCTGGCTGGCTGTCCGCCCGCGGGCATAATGACAATTACAGTAACCGCGTGGAGTACTTTTTCATACTTCTGCACCAAGCTTTGGCTTTGGCAAATAAATCCTTCCGAAAAGCGTTTTCCGTATCAAAAGACCTCCAAGGCGATAGTCTCGCTCAATGAGACACAAACAAACAGCTACACAGCAACACCAACCAGAGAGGAGAGACGTCGACAACGATTACCCTCAAGGGTCGGCTGCCATGCCAGAGCAATTGAAAGGGGTGCAAAAAGCTAAACATGACCTCCAGCAAAACCCAGCCAACAACGAGCGAGATATACTGTGTATACCCAGTAGTCTCCTGTGGCGTCCATCGACCACGAATATAAAGCGTGCCAATACAAATAGAAATGCGGCAAACACATGCGACGACGCATCATCACTGGCAAATGTATTCCTACTTCCCAGCGCTGTTTGCTTAATGAATTGCATCTTCTATTTATATATATTACTCCCGTTTATATATATATATTTTTTCAGCTCAAACATTATTATTTTTTATTTACCCAAAAAAAAAAAAAGAAGAAGTGGAAACCACAAAAAGAGAGAAACACAAAAATAACAAACAAATGAAACAATTAGAATAAAATGCACCCAGGGGAGTTAAAAGCAGGGGGGGGGGAGATATGTATATACATACATACTGAGAAGTGTTTTAGAATGAGCAGCAACCCATAAGCAAATGATGTAAACAAAGTCGTTTCTAAATGGACATTACCTTAAATAAATTATAATAATGGGCAAATAGAAGCATCAAAAAAAATATTATCTTTTATACTGAATGAAATGGAAAGTGGTAAAAGAACAAAAGGGAAAATGCTTGACTTCATTATTCGAGAATATCTCGGCTAGCTACGCATTATGTGACACTGAATTTTATGCATACTTAAAGCTGAAATATATGAAGTGAAAACTTTATGAAACTTAACCTTAAAAATCGAAATTATTTCCGCCAGTTACGCATGACGTGACGGTTTGAACTTGTCAAAAGTAGATCAAACTAGTTATAAATTAAGAAGTAACAATCTATAATCTATATAGTATATAGAAAAGTAAACTATGCCAATCTTTTGACAAACGAAAGGACGGTCAGAGCTTAATCGACTCAGCTCAGTTGATTGTGAACATATAGTAAGTAACTTCTATTAAATAAATTTTATCCTGAAAATGTCTTCCCCACAGATATGTCGAACCCGAGCAAGTTTTTATTTCTGGGAATGATTTTAAAGCTCTGAATAATTTTATTAAATATTTGTTATAATAATTTTGTAAATAGTCGAGGTTAATCAAAAATAATCCTGTTATTCACCTAGTTGTCTCTGTGGAATCAAATTTTTTTCTACAATTACTAAATTGTGCATTAAATTTATCTGGATGTTGGTTTTCTCAAATCGAAATATTGATACAATCGGGGTTGGGACAGATATCTCTTCCAAACAAATTCCAACTAAATTCGAACCAAATGTCTACCGAATTCCAACCAAATCCCAACTGAATTCCAATTCTTAGGTGCCACAGAAATCCTTTTTGGTTAGTTTTAAACCTTTCTTATATTATTACGTGATTTAATCATACGAACCGAAGCGAATACACCAACCTCAGTTAGCATAGACACAAAATGTGTAGCTTTATGATTAGACAGCGGCTATTTTCAAGTAGAATTTAAACCTACATAGTAAGCCAGGCCGAAAGTGGTCTTAAAATACAAAATGGTTTTTAAAATAGTGTTCCATACTAGGCTAAAATTCTAACTGAAATTAAATATACAAGCTGAAAAAAAATGTATTTACCGACATGTAAATAAAAAAATTTTACATAAGAAAAAAATATTTTGTTTATGTAACTAAATCGATAATTTTTGACACGATTGTTATTTACAGGCATGTTAACAATTTGAGCTGCCTTCTGTAAAAAGTACCAGTATCGGAACCGATTTCCTGTTTCAAATGAATACTTATCAACCGCCTCCTATTAAAAAGATAGCTACTACAGTCTTAAAATATAATAATAAAAAGGTGTTTAAACTGGTTCAAAAGTGGTTCAGGGCCATACCTCAGAAGTTATCAAAGCTATGAACTTAAAATTTGATGTGTGGGTTAGTTTTATTAGGACTTATATTTCACAGGTTTAAGACCGGTTCCGAATTCCGCTGAACCGATTCAAAAGTGGTTCAGAGCCATATCTCAGAAATTAATAAGGCTATGAACTTGAAATTTGGTGTTTCGGTTAGACATTTGGAGCCAGATATTTCACTGTTTGATGGACGGTTTCGAACCCACTTAACCGGTTTAAAAGTGGTCCCAAGCCGTATCTCAACCTATTCTAAAGATGCTTGAAAAGTAAAATTAGATTTGTAGGTTTGGAACCGTTTTAATAGTGATTTAGAGCAATATTTGTGGAGTTTTTAAAGATATGAACTTAAAACCTACGGGTATATGGAGTTAGATATTTTCCTGATGTAGAGTGGAGTCCGTAATAGTTTGTGGAAAGCGATTTGAACTTGATCATAAACTCTCACATAACGGTAATAATTTTTTTTTTTTAATATTGTGAAAAACATCGTCACAATGTTTAAGGAGAGGAGCTCTAGAGTGTTATGGAAATTTATAGCAGTGTGGAGATAAGTATAGAACTATCTAGAAATATCCGGAATTTTAAAAAACTTTCTAGAAAGCTCAAGACTGTTATTGAAACTTCTAGAAATTTGGAGATAAATATAGAACTATCTAGTATTTTCTCGATTTTTGTAGAACTCTCTAGAAAGCTCTGGAGTTTTATGGAAATTATTAGAAGTTTGGAGATAAGTATAGAACTATCAAGAACTTTCCCGATCTTTGTAGAACTTTGTACAAAATTGGGAACTATCAAGAACTTCTAGATTTTTGTAGAGCTCTCTAGAAAGCACTAACATTTTATAGAAATTTCTAGAAATTTGGAGATAAGTATAGAACTATATAGAAATTTTCCGATTTTTGTAGATTATTCTAGAAAGATCTAGATATGAACAATTCAATTGGGTATGTAGGCTGAACAACGCCTTGCAAAAGTTAAGAGTTGTTAAAACTGATATCAAATATGGAAAATATTTTAGAATTTTATTAAAAAAAAAAAGAGCCCAACGCCGGGTACATAAGCTAGTTGTTAGAAAAACGTACAATTTACTATGTTATTTCTAAGTTCATCTGAAAGATAACTAGACTATCTAGAAAATTAAAAATCGGCTCTTAGAGTCTGATATGCTATCTTTCACAGACTAAGTCTGCATTTACACAACGAAGTTTCCTTCAAAAGCTCTTCATGAAATTTTTGTTTGCCGGGAAGAGATGGAAAGGGGCAGTCGTAGCTGGCAAAACTTTACGTAGTTTCCGATAATTCTTCTTTGCTCCGATTGATATGATGCAGGGTTGATTTTGAGGGACCAGTTGAAATATAACCTCACAAAACAAACTTCATAATGTAAATGCACATGAAGTGTTCAAGATGCTTTAAAACTAAATCAAAGAATACTTCACGAAGCCAATTTCATCGTGTAAACACGGACTTAATCTTATTATTATTAGACAGCGGATTTGGAATATTTTCAGATAGAATTTAATCCTAGTAGGCCAGGGTAAAAGAGTTTTTAAAGCCATTTTGTGGATTTTTGGAAAATTAATTTGAAGAAATTACTGTAGAATTACTGAGAAAGCACATTAAAGTCCGATTCCTCATCTTAATTTTACCAAAATCATTTTATGTCCTTCTAAGTATTAGGCTAAAATAAGAAACTATACCTAATGTTTCGAAAAGAAACGGAAGGTACTCAGCTAGGAAACACCATCAAAACTAAACTCAACTTTCAGCTAATATCTTAAAGTTGCCAAATCATCATGAGTTGTTATCCAGGCATCTCCCATTTATTCCAGACTAGCAACCACAATTCATAACCTCAAACAAAATAGAAAAGCAAAGCAAAAAAAAAAAAAAAAAAAGGGAAAAGGACAATTGCATTCGCTTTCGCGGTCGTACGCATAAATCTGTTGCTGTGTTTTTGATTTCACTCGCCGCGGATAATGAAATTAATCGTCTGTAATGGTTTATTGTGTGCGACGATTGCGGAGTTTGTTTTGTGGGCCGGGCCAAAAATGACCGGCACCAGCCACTATACTATACGTTATTTTTTTCATATCCGAATATCTATACATATATATTGAAATTGTCATTGAATGTGGCCGGGCCATAAATAAGCCAGGCTAATGGGGCGCGGCTCATGCAATTTTTGTGATTTAGTGGGGTTTTAAAAAAATCTACAAAAAACAAAATACAAAATGGGTGGCTAGACCCACGCAGCTTAGTCATATATCAATAGATTACTCTGACTCTGTCACAGACTTTGGCTAAACTAATAACAGAAATAATCATCATAAATCCATAAAAGAAAATCTCATTAATCCCCCAGAGACACACAAGGATGGGTGACAATTTTTGATGTTTCCACGTTGAAGAAGAAAGAAAAATTCGACGACGACGACACACGTCCCTTTTGTCTACGTATAAGACTTATAAGCTTCATTCTATGCCACACACTTCAAATTCAAATTACTACACATTATATAATATCCTGCAGGCTCTTAACACTACACACACACACACACACACACACAGCACGTACTGAAAAGTGAGTGGAAAGAGAGGGAAGATACGTGGCTTGCATGTTGCCACAATACGAAAACGTAGCCTCGGGCCAAAATATGAATGAAGAAGAACGAAAAGATGTAAGAGCCGAATGAAGAGAAGTGGGTTAGGTTTGGTCCCTCCCGCCTGGACGTTGACTTGCTAGTTGATTAAGAAGACATCATCATTTTAAGTTTAAATACACATCAAATAGTAGGCAGAAGGAAAGAGGCTTGACTCCGGAGTGGTACAGTAGGTGTTGAAAATAGTTGGCTCTTATATTATGAAAATAGTTTTTATATACTAATTTTTGGTAATTATTGATTGTATTGCTAATATAACCGCTAAAAGAATATCAAAGTCGGATTAATATCTACCTAGATTTTAAAATCATGAAGATGAGAAAACGGCCCTAAGTATGTGATTGTATGTGTGTGGTATGGAATTTGCGAATCTAATGCAATATATATTATATTTTATTAGGGCTGATTTCTCATCTCCTATAGAGCACAATATGTTACACAAACTAACACATAACAAAGTAAATTTTACTTTTATCTGACACATTGCACCTATCTAGAATATTAAAAATCGACAATTCGTCAATTTTTTATGTGATGCTCAAGTTCGAAACTGGTTTTTAAATATTTTTTAGCTACTATCCACTTGTCTTTACATTCGATTTGTGTTTTCTTCGTTTCCAGTTTTTGGTCAAAATATTGATCCGCAAGGGGAAGAGAGCTCAAAAAAGAAGCTTTAATGGAAACAAAGGTAACTCCAAAAAGTTCTGATGCACTTCCATTCTTCGATTCCAAAGACCCGAAATAGGGTAATCCATTAAGTTTGGTCATGTCATTTAAACTGTTTAAACTGGTTCAAAACCGGAAAAATATCCAATTTGATTAATTTTTTACATATAGCTCGGAACCACTTTTTTAAACAGGTTCAAACTGGTCGGGAAACGGACCTCAACAAATTTAAAGTTTATATCTCAAAAGGGTCTTCTATCTTAAACATTTTTTTTTTAGTTTTGCATTATTATTATAGCTTGGACATTCCATATTCATCCCCTTCAAACCGTTTTCAAAAATTCGAAGTAGTTTCGCAGATATAGCCATTTTAGTGGGGCAAAGTCCTTGCTGGAGGAAGCACTCAATAAACCCTTTTAGGGGTCTTATGCCTTTGAAAAAATTTTAATTTTTTGATTTTTTAGTTTTGCATTATTATTATACCTTGGACATTCCATTTTCATCCCCTTCAAACCGTTTTCAAAAATTCAAGTAGTTTCATATACATTTTAGTGCAAGTTCTTTGAGGAAGCACTAAACCCTTTTAGGGTCTTATGCTTTGAAAAATTTTATTTTTTGATTTTTATTTTGTTATTATTATAGTTACTTCCATTTCATCCCCTTCAAACCGTTTTCATTCGATATTGATATAGCTTTTATGGAGATTCTTGTAAACTCATAAACCTTTTAGGTCTTTGCCTTTGAAAATTTTAATTTTTGATTTTTAGTTTTGTTATTATTATATTAATTCCCCTTTTCCCTTCAACCTTTTCAAATTAATTTATACTTTTATATTCTCTAGAACTCATAACTTTCACCTTGAATTTTAATTTTTTGATTTTTAGTTTTATTATTATTATAGCTTGACATTCCCCTTTATCCCCTTCAAACCGTTTTCAAAAATCGAAGTAGTTTCCAGATATATTTTAGTGGAGCAAAGTTCTTACTGAGGAAGCACTCAATAAACCCTTTTAGGGTCTTTGCCTTTGAAAAATTTTTAATTTTTTTGATTTTTTAGTTTTGCATTATTATTATAGCTTGGACATTCCCCTTTTATCACCTTCAAACCGTTTTCAAAAATTCGAAGTAGTTTAGCAGATATAGCCATTTTAGTGGAGCAAAGTTCTTGCTGGAGGAAACACTCAATAAACCCTTTTAGGGGTCTTATGCCTTTGAAAAAATTTTAATTTTTTGATTTTTTAGTTTTGCATTATTATTATAGCTTGGACATTCCATATTCATCCCCTTCAAACCGTTTTCAAAAATTCGAAGTAGTTTCGCAGATATAGCCATTTCAGTGGGGCAAAATCCTTGCTGGAGGAAACACTCAATAAACCCTTTTAGGGGTCTTATGCCTTTGAACAAATTTTAATTTTTTGATTTTTTAGTTTTGCATTATTATTATACCTTGGACATTCCATATTCATCCCCTTCAAACCGTTTTCAAAAATTCGAAGTAGTTCAGCAGATATAGCCATTTTAGTGGAGCAAAGTTCTTGCTGGAGGAAACACTCAATAAACGCTTTTAAGGGTCTTATGCCTTTGAAAAAATTTTAATTTTTGGATTTTTTAGTTTTGCATTATTATTATAGCTTGGACATTCCATATTCATCCCCTTCAAACCGTTTTCAAAATTCAGTAGTTTCGCAGATATAGCCATTTTGTGGGGCAAAAGTCCTTGCTGGAGGAAACACTCAATAAACCCTTTTAGGGTCTTATGCCTTTGAAAAATTTTTAATTTTTGATTTTTAGTTTTGCTTATTATTATAGCTTGACTTCCATATTCATCCCCTCAAACCGTTTTCAAAATTCGAAGTAGTTTCAGCAGATATAGCCATTTTAGTGGGGCAAAGTCTTCTGGAGGAAACACTCATAAACCCTTTTAGGCTTATGCCTTTGTTTATTTTTGATTTTTTAGTTTTGCATTATTATTATAGCTTGACATTCCATATTCATCCCCTTCAAACCGTTTTCAAAATTCGAAGTAGTTTCGAATATAGCCTTTTTGAGAAATTCTTACTGAGAAACTAAAATTTTATTTACTCTAAAATAGGGTCTTATGCCTTTGAAAAATTTTAATTTTTTGATTTTTTAGTTTTGCATTATTATTATAGCTTGGACATTCCATATTCATCCCCTTCAAACCGTTTTCAAAAATTCGAAGTAGTTTAGCAGATATAGCCATTTTAGTGGAGCAATGTTCTTGCTAAAGTGAGTATTTCATACGTAGTTCAAAGCAGTAAGAGCGTTTTTATACACTTGAAAAGTGTATATTAATTTTGCCCAGAAGTTTGTAACGCATAGAAATATTCATTTCTGACCCCATAAACTATATATATTCTTGATCAGGACGACCTGCTGAGTTCATTTCCGCTTGTCCGTCCGTCCGTCTGTCTGTCTGTCCGTCTGTCTGTCTGTCTGTCTGTTTCTACGCGAACTAGTCTCTCAGTTTTAAAGCTATCGAGCTGAAATTTTGCACAGAGTCTTATTTTTACTGCAAGCCACTAATATGTCGGAACCGGCCTGATCGGGTGACTATATCTTATAGCTGCCATAGGACCGATCGGTCGAAAAATGTGTTTTACTCTTAGTAAAACTGGTCAAAATTTGAGGTTCAAGGTTTTTGGGCGAAGGTTTCGGTTCGAACCTTGGCACAAGTTTTAAGTTATTTAAAGAGAAAGGCAATTCATTTGATTAAGATGAAAAAAACATTTTTTTTTCTGTACTTTTTATGGGCAGAAGTTTTCATTTTTTCAATTTAAATTTTTAATTCTTCGAGTATTTCTTGTCTAGGTCAATTCTACTTTTTACATCACTAAAAATAAAATTTAGGGTAGGTAAAAGCTCGATTAACAAAGATTTGGAGGTTTTGTTGAACCGAACCAAAAATTTTGGTTCGAAACAATTTTATTTTATTAATTTTTAATTTTAATTTAAATTTTTAATTAATTTTTTAAAAGACAATTAAGAAAAAGTC
Organism: Lordiphosa mommai; assembly: GCA_018904225.1. NCBI lineage: Eukaryota > Metazoa > Arthropoda > Insecta > Diptera > Drosophilidae > Lordiphosa > Lordiphosa mommai. The sequence continues at coordinate 900,158 of JAEIFT010000070.1, forward strand.
GGAATTTCGGATACGAACCGGTTCGGTTCAAACCGTTTTGCAGCACTGGTTCAGAGATAAATAATTTCTGAGATATGACTCCAAATCAGTTTAGAACCACTTTTTAAGACTGGTTCAGAACCGGTTTTTATACCGGTAAATAATTAACTTCATGTTACCAACTTAATCATCAGGTTGTCATTTAAGAGCTTAAATAATTTCTGAAAAGTGGCCCTGAAGCACTTTTGAACCGGTTCAATCGGGTTCGGAACCGGTCTTGAAAAAAGAAATATTTGAACTGAATTATAAAGCCTTGTCAGCCCTCATTGGACCAATCTAAACTAATATTTTCAACTACAGCAGGGTGACTCCTACACCAAATCTAGAAGTGAAATTAGTTATTGAAAAAATTCGGGATTACATTCATTTCAACATTCATTTACCTATATTTTTGCAGTTTTTAAATAAGTCCTAGTAAATACGAAGTATATTTCTCAACTTAACACTTTGTCTACCAACTTGTACAATAATGTCGAGGCACAAAAAAAAACTTCACGTAGCATAACTTGTGCACACAACTGTACTTTCACACACAATTTCAACTTATAATCAGTGCTCATTATTATACCAGACACGTTTTCTGATTTTGCGTGATTATGCGCCGCGGCTCAGGCAACATCTTTCTGGATGGGCGGCAACGGCAAACACAAAGAGAGACTCGAGAGCAAAGTCAAAAAATTAAACTTGAAAATATAACTTAAAAGATACAAAATTTTTGGTGTGTAAGTATCTAGAGCGTTAGACTAGGTCCCTCTAACTATTCAGGCTCATGCCATAATGCTTATTGTTGTCATTTGTGTGTGCGAGTGTAAGAGAGCGAGAGAGCGAGAGGGGGTGGTAAAAAGTTGGCGAAAAATATGCAAATTATAATGAAAAACTTGACACTTTACATGGGGAAAGGACTTCTGTGGGAGGATGGGGCGAAAGGCAAATCTCTGGCAGGAGGCGATTAAGCGAGCCAAATGAAGCGCTCGCACTGCCTGCGCATTTTAATTAAGCAACGTTGCCATTGTTGCTGTTGTTTTGGGGGGTAAGAGAAAAGGAAGTTCAAGCCAAAATTCCCGTAACATTTGCATAAAGTTTTTTTGGCCCAGCTGTAAGTTGGTTTTTGACTTTTAAGTTGCAATTGGTGCAAGCTTCATGAGGTACCAAATCTTTATGGAGAATATCAATACCAACACAACTTTCATTTCTCACACGACATAACCTCAACCTTTTACAACACTTTCCCCCCTATGAAAACTTTTCCACACACACACAACCAAAGTCAGAGTCATACAAATTATAGCGTAAAATTACCTTAACGAAAGGGCTTCCGCTACAGTTGTACTATAACCTTTTTGACACAACTGTACCCCCTTCTCAAAAAAAAAAAAGAAAAGAAAAACACAAAACAAAAGCAATTAGATGACTGGAATTGTGATTGTGCGGGTGTCGCAGCAGCGCAGGCAGAGGCAGAGAGAGAGACCTAGTAAAAAGTTTGCCAACGCGCGATTTTCTTGGTGAAACTATAAATTTACAAGCCACACAATCATGGCCGCCAACGGTACCGTTATGTGCTGCTCCATTCTGCTGTGCGTGAGTTTGAGTGTATTAAAAAGCATTCAAGTGAACCTGTGCCGTGTTTCCCGTGTCTTGGACTTTTGCTGAGAGCCAGAGCTGACAATTTTCAGCGCTGTTTCTGTTGTTCTTGTTGTTCTTGTTGTTGTTGTTGATTTTTATTGCCCACGTTAGTTTTAAAAACTTTGCTTGGGGTTTTGTTTTTGGGTGGAAACGAAGCGCGTTCGGATGATTGTCGAGGGTTAAGCATTTATCTCAGGCTATGGCAAAGTTTTACTATGGGTTTTAAGTGGAATAAGTTTAATGATCAAAATTATTCAACGTGTTTTGGGACCTTTTTGGCTTGTTTATGGGAGGCTTAGATTGGTTAGAAGCCAATGTTTATGACACGAATGGGGCTTTAGGAGTTTAGGGAATTTTTTGCCATAGGAGGAAAGACTTGTTTTACGATATCAAATTATATAAATTTGACTTAAATGTACTCGAGAAAATGGAGAGCCTCAAAACCGGAGGAAAAGTAAATATAAATTATAAATCTGAAACTAAATATATAAAGAGGCAAAACTCTCTCAAAAATTTTTCAGTTACTCTAACCATACTGAGTGCGTTCGAATATTCCCTGAAAAAAAATTACCAGATATTCCTTTTGTAGATTGCAATACACAGTGTGCCCAGATTTAACATTTAATGCCGCCGAATATTTTAATTTAATGGTATTTTTCAGTTAAGTTGGGGCTGGTCACACTAATTATGAACATGCTTTCAAATAGTATTAAAAACTGTTTTGGTATAATAAATAGTATTAAAAACTGTTTTGGTATAATAAATATTGTATAAAATATATATAAAATGACTTCCCAAAACTCTCGTTTCAATAAAAGCTAGGAACTGAGTGCGGTCGAATTTTCCCTGAAGAAATTTACCAGATATTTCTTCTGTAGATTACAATAAACAGTGTGCCCAGATTTAACATTTAATGCCGCCGAATATATTAATATAATGGTATTTTTCAGTTAAGTTGGGTCTGGTCACACTACTCAAACAGCTGTGTATTGTTTTCGGCAACCTTTTGCAGACAACTTTAAAAAAAAACGAGAGCATAAGTTAAAGTCGGCCCTGCTCGACTTCGATATACCCGTTACTCAGGGTAAGGTTTATTTAAGAATATTTTATTAGATCACAACATGACCAAATTGGGAGAGATATGAGGTTTTTTCCAAAGATATGAGATATTTTTCAAAAATGCTCGTGTTAGTAACATGAAAAAAAATCATTTTTCCATATGTAAAATTTTTTTATTTACATGTCTGAAAATAATTATTTTTTACAGCTTGTAAATTTTACTCTGTGTTAATATCTTGCGTGTAAAGAAAAATGTGTGTTAATTTACGAACCCTGGTGAAAAGTAACCTCCTTGGGAATGAAAAAAATGTTTAAAAAAAATGTTTTTTAATTAATGTAGCCTTTGACTGAGGCAATCCCAATAAAGTTTTTGACACGCATTTAATTCTTATAGATAAAATATATATATATACTAGCATATAACCCGGCGCGCTTGGCTTCGCCACCATCAGTATAGCCACCAAATTGATGAAAAAAAAAACGTTTGGCAATAATACCACCCCCGCCCCCCATTTTTCGACCTTCAGAAATGAGAAAATTATTTTCCACCTATTTGACCCATTGAGCGTACAAACGCTGAAACCACCCCCGGCACCCATTATCCGACCTTGAGGGTGAGTATGCGCAAAGCTAAAAACCATAGAGCTTTCAAACCAAATTTAACACATATCGGCTAAAAATTCACCCCCGCACCCATATTCCGACCCTTGCAGTGAACTTCCCGAAATTAAAGAACACGTGTTTTTATTTATTCTGACCTTAGAGTTTACAAAACGAATTTTATTCAGATCGGCTCACAAATAGCCATTGTCACTGAACCGAAATACGCCCACCACTATTCTTGCCTGTGGGCGGAAATTCCACCAAAATTATTGTCTAAAATGTGTTCACAAACCGATTTTGAAGCCAATCGGATTAAAAATAGGTTTTACCATATGGAATTTTCCGGGAATTTCCCGACTTTTCGTGCGGATTTGCCAACATTGGAAAATCTCATGTCTAATTATTTTGCATACTATCCTTACAAACCGAGTTTGAAGTCAATCGGATGAAAAATAGTGCTTTCCATATAGAATTTTCCGGCTATTTTCCTTGTGGGTGGATTTTCCAACATTTGAAAATCTCATGTCCAATGACTTAGCATACTATCCTTACAAACCGAGTTTGAAGCCATTCGGATGAAAAATAGTTTTTTCCTTATGGAATTTTCCGGGAATTTCCTGACTTTTCGGGTGGATTTTCCATCATCGGAAAATCTCAAGTCTAATTATTCTGCTTACCATCCTTACAAACCGAGTTTGAAGTCAGTCGGATGAAAAATAGTTTTTTCCATGAAGAATTTTTCGGCCCATTTTCCCTGTGGGCGGATTTTCCGAAATCTGGGAAACAGGTGTCCAATTATTTCGGATGAAAAACAAAATTTTCCCCATAGTAGCTTTTTATGTACAATTTGATCTTTGCCTTTTTAACGTTCGTTTATTTTGTGGAATATAAAATAAAATATTATTTTCAAGATCTCAGTCACCTACTCATTTTCCTTACTCATTTCAAACTTCACTTTCATTCCAACTATTTTGTACAAAATTTTTCGTTTCTCTCTATTTTCTTTACTTTTTCGTTAATCAAAAAAACCATGCAGTCCCGTTTTGTTGGCGCCTCCCAAAGTCTTCTCTGGCGTCATTATCCCCAAAGCCTAGTTTTACACCTTGGCAAAGATTGTCTACCACAAACTCGATACAATTCCAAGGATCAGAATGAGGAATGTCAATGTACATGCCAGCAGAATGATGGCATTTGTAACTGTGGTGCGGACTGCAAATGTCCCATATGCCAACAAAAGAAGATTTGTCGTATAGGAGCAAGTCCAAGGAATAGTCGTGATCCACCAGCAGGATATCGTCCGGAAAGTTTGACCACGAATGCTTTCAAGCCGCCAGAATTTGTACCAGCTTGCGGATTTCGTATGATGTGCAAGCAAGAAATATTGGGTCCCAAGGCGGGCAAATGTGAAACGTACAAGAATCCCGAATATTTCAGTTATCATCGCTTTTCCTTTTATGATTTTAAAGCGGCCATTGACCAGATCAAGAATAGAGCGGGCAAAGAGTGCAAATGAAGTCACACACAAATGTCTTCCAAATTGCCAATCTCTTCAATTCATTAATTATGCAAATGTTTAAGGCGACCATGTTTCTCGGTCTTAGGATCCACACACACAACTAACATAACAATACACCAAAAATTATGTCGCCAAAATGCAAATCAGGCGCCGAAGAAGGGGACCATGTGATTAGCCCAAAAGCAAAAGTTGTTAACAAAACTAACAGCCATTTGGCATATGAAACATAACTAAGCTTGGTCTACTCCTTCTAGTTTGGGTCTGGGTCTGCATAAAATTTGCATGCGATTAAAATTGATAAATGGCACGAGAGAGGATGTGTGTGAGTATTGGGGGGTTCCCCTTTTACCTTCTCCTATTGTCAACATCAACTGTCAATGGGTTTCCATTGTCACTTTCAAGCTTCGGCTAATGTTTGTAAATTTAATAAACCGGCCACACTGCACCGTTTCCACATTCCACATTCCTCAGGTGCTGACTAAACCGATTTACTAAATTACAAAGTTGCCCCGAACGAACTGAATTGCTTCTTTGTCAATGTCGTGTCTCGCGCGTCCCTCTAATTACGCTCCCAGCGAGAGACATAGTCCGGGTCATTATGTCACCTGTACGAAAAATGTCGCACGTAAGCCGGAAACAGGACGACGAGCACGAACTGACGCTCATTGTGCGGAAATCGCATTTGGCGTAGATAGCAGCGCCTAACTAACGACCAACTAATACGATTAGTGTCATAATGCCCCCCAAGACTTAAGTGTGTCAAATGATGTGACTGGGAGATGCGTATTGACACTGCTCCTTGAGAGAAGAACATTGCTTTAGGAGTAGAGTATAAGAAGTAATAATTAAGTAAGGCAACAAAATATTAATATATCTAAGTACGACTGACTGACGGACTTAACCTAAAGGGCCTTCGTCTAGCCAGGTAAAGGAGAGAAGAGTTAAAGGACGATCCAATATTTTTAAAAAAAATTTTGTGTTTTGTTAATATGTGAAAAAAAATACATAGAAATCTTCTGTTGCTTAAAAAATTATTTTACTAAGCTTGTTTATATATAATTTCGTCAAAAGAGCAACTGAAATAACAAAATTCTCATAATAGAAAAAAATGTCCCGTGCGACATGTCCCGTGCGAAAGTGCTTGAAATTAAATTTTAAGAAAAATATTTGGTTTTTTTAGGAAATCGCATAACATTCAAAAATTTAACACATTGAAATATTGCCTCTGGATTCTCAAAATCGGCTTTTGACTTGTTGGTCGCGAAAACCTCTTCTGTTTCTGTCCCGTTCGAATGCCTTGTTGATTTGCATTTATCTTGAAAAGTAAAAATTGCTCAAAATCAACCTTAGCAACAATTATAATGCTAATTAAGAGCTTATTAACTTATTAAGCCTCATGACAAAATAAAAATCCGTTTTATTTTGGATTATTTTCACTTCAAATGTGTTCGAACGTCCCGTTCGACATGCCCATATAAAAGGCTTAGAAATGAGCACAACTTTGACTGAGCTGCCGTACGGAAAAATTAAAATAACATTTTAGAGGTGTAGCAACAAGAGAGTGCGATGGTGTGACATCTCAAACGTGGTTAGAGTGAGGAAAAGAAGAAGACGAAGAAAAATTGGCATTGGATTGAATTTCCGAGTGAAAGATGGGAAAAAGCAAATGTCTCAAGACATTGCCAAGTTCACGGACTGAGTGAATGAATGATTTCCATGACAAACCCTCAGCCTTTCCATAACATTTATTTATCAATTTTTAGTAGTTTCGAGATGTTCAATGGCAATCAGTAAAAAAAACGATAAGATTTTGTTATCTTTTTTATATCAATATGAAAGCAAGAGAAATATAAAGCAAAAGCAAAAACAAACAAAAATGCATCAGCAAGTGTCATAAATTGTAAATGATTTTTGTACAAAATGTTGTTATCCCCCCCGCCGCAGGTACAGAAAGAAAGGCAGAGTTGAGTGCGGGGGCTCAAGGCAAATGCAAATGGCATTTAATTAAATTCTCACTGAAAAGGACGAACGGCAATGGCCAGGCACAGGCAAACAATTAAATATAGAAAAGCAGTTGGCTAAAATTTTAACTAAAGTCTGCAAATTTTATTTGTTGTTAATTGTCCCCTCGCACGAAATGAGTTTGAAAACAAATAAAAATGTCAAACGAATGAATAAAAGTTGTCTAATTTAATTTGTTTGGCTGGAGCAGCAGCAGCAGCAGCAGTCAGCAGCGAGCAAACCAGAAAACCAGCAGCAGCCTGCACACTCACTCACACGTACTTGCCCAACATTTGTGCAAATTGAATAACAGCAAAAATTTGTATGCCAACGCTTTGCCCCATTCCACTTGAGCATTTGCCCATCGGAATTCGAAATTTAGTATTTTTTAAATTTAATTTTTAATTGTTCAAAACAATGAAAATTTATTTGCAACTTTTTGCTCACAATGACAACCAACAGCTGCCGGCCAAGTACGTGCGGCAGGAACTTGTCCAAATTAAAGGGAGTTTGGGAGTTTTTGGAGTGCGGCGCCACATCCATCAAACTAAACAAGAAATCAGATGATGACAACCTTTGCACTTTTCGTGAGTCGATTCACTTTATTCACGCATTTCCACGCAGTTGTCGCTTTGAAGATTACCTCCTTCGCCCTCCACCCCCCAACGCCTTGCGGCTTTTGTTCCCAATGATTGATCATTTTTATTGACACAAATGTCATTAGCTTGGAAACGCAAGAGAGAGAGAGAGAAAAATGAATGGCTACGGAAATTAGCGTTAGTCAGACATTTTGAGGTGACATTTAAAAAGAAAGAACAAGGGGGAGTCCCCATTTTAAGTGCACGGCGAAAAGTGAAGGGAAACTGATTCAACATTTTGCTTTTGAAATGAAAAAAAAGGCTTTGGAAGTTGTACAAAAAGTGTGGTCGATCTGTTGATGGAACTGAGGTATTTTTGGTATTTTTTTCAACTTTTATTTTCAGTTTTCGAATTTTATGACTTTCATTATGGAATTACTCGAATTAATTTTATTATTTTATAAGAAACTAAATTTACAAATTGTCATCATAATTAAGTGACAAGCTAGAGTTTTTAAAGGATCAAAGAATATTTTAAAATTAGACCGACAGAAAAAAATATTTTCCATTTGTTCCTAGTCTTTCCCTTCAATTCTCCACTTTTAAAGCTTGGAAACTAAAACTGATCCTTCTGATTCTGTACGAAAAAACCCTTCCAAATGTTTCCAAGCGCATTTGATGACTTTCAGCGGCAGTTTTCTTTAAGTGAAAACAAAAAACTTTCCACTACTGACACTTAGTTGGCTCTAAAACCAACATTTCAATGCATAGAAAAACTTATGTTGCAAACGATCAATGGCAAATGTAATGATAAGGAGTTGCCTAAATTTGCCCAAAGTTGCTTAAGTTGCCTAAACTTTCCATTTTACATTTAACATCTGGCAGTATCCAAGAATATATCTAACAGACTAGAACAGATGGTCTTGAGAAAATGCTGCGGTCCTTTTTTATAAAGACTAGATCCAGTAAGTTTTATTAAATCAGTGCTTATGTTATAATTTACTTGCTTACCTTTGGAAACAGACGAATGCATGGTGGAATTATTAGTGATCGTGATCCGATTCCGAATAATTCCAACAAATTGATCAGATAGCTGAAATGAATAGAATATTTCATTTAATTAGTTTTGGTAAAAACAAATTAATATATTTATCTTTTAATATCACAATTGGATTTCTGAGATACTTTAGGATATTATTTGGGTAGTAAAACCCTATTTAGGTCTACAAACAAAAACTTCCAAAGTGTAAGACACAACAACGAAACACTAAAACAAAATTGCAGACTTTTGAGATGCCCTGAAGAGGTATTTATACTAGGTCGGGTAAGTTTTTTCAAGTGTAGGTGAAATGGGTTTAAAGTCAAATCGTTTCTTTTTGACCCGAAATATTATATATGAATTTCGGTTAGTAAGCATTTCCATACTAAATTTTTCGTATGTGAGACTTGTTTAATTATTTAGCATACTTTGCTTTACAACTGAATTTGAAGGCGATTAGATAAAAAAAAAAACTTTTCCGGCCATTATAAAATTTAAGCTAAATTTATTATATCATCAAATTCTTAATAACATGTTAATGTTATAGGGGCGGACGGAATTCCCGCGGATCCCGCGGAAAAACACTTTGCAATCGAGGAGATTAAATTTAAAATTTTGCGTCAGCATCGAGATAGTTTGGGACAGGACAGATAGTTAATCCCCATATCTAGGATTACCACAGGAATTTTCCCAAATTTCAGGAACCTTAAAAGATTTTTACTTATTAAGAAATCATATGGGAATTTTCGAATTCAGTAATTATAAATTCATTGCTCAGATTTTAAAATAATGCAGCTGCCTAGGGTGCAATTCAAATCGGGTTCCGCGGGACTCGAGCCCATTCATTGGATAGACTAGGGTCGGAATAGGGACGAGACGAGATTAATTCTAGATCTAGAAGTCTGGATTTATTTTTAAAGGCTTAAATCTATTTATTAAGGACCTTAGCAAGCTTAGGCAGATCAATATAATAAATTGATTGAAATGTACTTTATCGAAATAATAGAATGCTCACACTTGCACACAAATACATAAAAGGGCACACTTCTAAATTAATGTGACGATGGCATCGCTTAACAAAAAGCAAATCTAATTAAAAGTGAATAATAAAGACGTTGATATTGACTTGTAACTGGCATTATCCAAATTGAAAATGTGGAAAAACTTGCTTCAAACTATGAACTCTCTTGATTCTTACTTATGGGTTATCAAAGTTTAAATTTGGGAAAAAATCTATTTTATGGCAACAAAAAATTATTTTAAACGATTTTAGATTTTTTTTAATTTTTAGGGGTTTTTATGTTTTTAAAAATAATACCAAATAATTAAAATAAAATTCATTTTTATTTTTATATTTTTTCAAAATTATTTTGAATAGTCATAGAGCATAGTTAATAGATTATTCATTTTTTGAGCTACTCAGTGAAAAAAAGCTTAAGATCAATTTAATCTTTTCTAGTTAAAATGATCTTTAAAAAATATCAATTTTTTCATACAAAATATAAATAGTTTGTTAGATGTTTGGACGTCATATTTTTTTTAATTAATATGTGTATTGTGCCGGAGTTCGATCCCCAGACAAGTCAATTTAGAAAAATATCTTATTGATATTTTCACATATCAAGTTAATCTTCGTCATATTGACCATCCTACTTATTAATTTTTTTGTTGTTGTTTGTTTGTTTGTATGTTTTATATTGTTTTTTTTTTTTTTTTTTTTTTTTATAAAATAGTTTCCCTAAGATAAGATTATCAGCTGTAACTTGAAGAGCTTGTAATTGCTTAAAAGACAATTTAAGGTTTTCAAAATGATTTCATAAAATTTAAACTATCTAAATTCGACGTCATGTCTTCCATTTCAGCTGTGATATCAATTCATAACGGAAAAGACCTCTTAACGTATAACTTTACACTCGTCGCAAAGGTGAATGATAACTAACAAACACATCCGATCCACAATCGATTGTCAGTGCAAATCAACATCAGTTGGTTTTTGCCCGTGGGCACAGTGAGTTCCCAGAGAATTTTACAAAAAATAAAAAAAAACCTTATCGGTAATGCCACTGAAGCTATTGAGATTGTGGTTACCGTTGTGGCTCCTGCTGTACTTGCGTGGCCAGCAAGCCGAGTGTTGGTGAATGAATACCGAGAGCTTAGTCATGATTCATATGGTAATTCATTTAATTTACAGCACCTCAGTGCTTTCACTTTACCTGGCTGGGTCCCTATGAGAATCATGCGAATATTGTGAATGAAAGCTGTGATGCGCGAGTGGGGGACTTCAATGGGATACCCTGTGTGGCGCCATTGGTGGTGACGCGTGAGTGCCTCTAATGCGCATAATTACAGAAAACAAATTGTTCTATATTTTTTGGCAACTCTATATAGCCAATGATACGGTGCCCGATGTGAAGGCCTTGTGGCGTAATATCAACAAGAATCGTGAGCACTATTTATGCCAAATGTCGCCGGGATTTTCCTGCGTGAAATATTCCTACATATTCAAGGGAGGCAGTAAGTTGGTTTAAATTTTCCCAGCTCTATTTTATTTTTTTTTTTTTTTTTCAGTACAAAATATTACCTATATGTGCGCCCGAGTCAATAGTACCAATGGCTGTTATCGTCAGACCCATAGCACGGGCATGCAAGTGGAGGCGTGTGTTTGTACCTCCAAAGTTGGTCTCATACCCTGCAATAGTTGCTCAAATACCCAACCCAATTACATTTGGGGCTTGGCTTTGTGTTTGCTTAATGTCATTTTGTATTGTTGTGGTTAAATCAATAGAAAATAGTTATCTCAATATATATGTATGTATATATATATTTATCTCTCTGTCCTTTTGTAATGTGACATTTCCGCACTTTTGATTTTGACAAGTTTCATGAAATTTATAGGCCATTTATATTTACAGCAATTTTTTAATGGTTGCCCTTTTTTTGTGCATTGGCGGCTAAATAAACTGCCATAATTTATGTGCAAAGCCATTAATCAAAAGCCAGGCAAACTGTCTGCAGGGCAATTTGAATGTCTATAAAAAGTCGTGCAACTATAAATAAACTAACTAAAATTTTTAATTCAAGTGAGTTAAATTTTGGTTTGAGAAAAAATAAAGTTTATTTAAGATCGGAAGGAATAAGAAAGCATGATTCTTAAAAATTTGACCATAAAAAAAGTTTTTTCTTATTAAAACCCATTTTCCGACTGATTGGTTTTAATGCAGCTATAAGATATAGTCAACCGATTTTTACCAAGTTTTTTAGAATAATTTAAAAAAAAATATTATTCATTATTATTGAGTTTAGGAACGCAAACATTAAAAACGAAAAAGTTTTTCTCACAAAACCCCTTTTTCAACCGATCGGTCCTATGGCAGCTATAAGATATAGTCATCCGAAATTGCCTAAATTTTGCAGAACTAATTAAAAGCATATAATATTCATAATTGCTATGTTTAATAGGGCTAACATTGAAAACAAAAAGTTTTTTATACTAAAACCCATTTTTAAACCGATTGGATCTATGTGAGCTATAAGATATAGTCATCCGATTTTGGTCAAATTTTTTAGAACTATTTTAAAGCATATAATATTCATAATTCCTGAGTTATATAATGCTTACATTGAAAATAAAAAGATTTTCTTATTAAAACCTTTTTTTTACAGATCATTCCTATGGCAGCTATAAGATATAGTCATCTGATTTTGATCAAATTTTGCAGAACTATTAAAAAGCATATAATATTCATAATTGCTGAATTTAAAATTGATAACATTGAAAACAAAAAAGTTTTTCACACTAAACCCCATTTTTAGACCAATCGTTCCTATGGCAGCTATAAGATATAGTCATCGGATTTTAACCAAATTTTGTAGAACTATTTAAAATCAAATATTTTTCATAATTCCAGAGTTTAGGAACGCAAACATTAAAAACGAAAAAGTTTTTCATACTAAAATCCTTTTTTAACCGATCGGTCCTATGGCATCGATAAGATATAGTTATTCGATTTTGACCAAATTTTTTAGAACTATTTAAAATCATATAATATTCATAATTCCTGAGTTTGATAATGCTAACATTGAAAATAAAAAGATTTTCTTATTAAAACCTTTTTTTTACAGATCATTTCTATGGCAGCTTTAAGATATAGTCATCCGATTTTGATCAAATTTTGCAGAACTATTTAAAAGCATATAATATTCATAATTCCTGAGTTTAATAACGCTAATATAGAAAACAAACAAGTTTTTTATACTAAAACCCATTTTCTGACCGATCGTTTCTATGGCAGCTTTAAGATAAAGTCATCAGATTTCGATCAAACCTTGCAGAACTACTTAAAATCTTATAATATTCATAATTGCTGAGTTTAATAACGCTTTTATTGAAAACAACAAAATTTTCTAATTAAAACTCTTTTTTAACCGATCGGATCTATGTGAGCTATTCGATATAGTCATCCGATTTTAAAAAAATTTTGCAGAACTGTTAAAAAGCATAAATTATTTATAATTTCTGAGTTTAATAAGGCTCACATTAAAAAGAAACAAGTTTTTCTCATTAGGACCCATTTTACGACCGATATAAGATATAGTTATACGATCCGGGCGGTTCCAACATGTTAGCAGCGTGCGAAATTTCAGCTTAATAGATTTAAAACTGACACAGACAACCGGACGGACAAAGCTCAATCGACTCAGCTTGTTGCCCTGATCAGGAATATATATTACCTTTATGGGATCGGAAACTAGTATTTCTGGGCATAAATTATGCGATTCTATGCATTCTCCATTACCTTTTGCGGTTTTCGGTTTGGTTTAGAATTTTTGAGGGATATTAAAACGTCGATCAAATAAACCGAATCATTATCATGGGCGATTTTCGGGTTGGCTCGGAGTTTTTTAAAGGACAATTTTACGACGATGAAAATAAACCGAATCAAATCGTTATCTTTTGCGGTTATCGTATCGGTTCAGAATTCTTAGAAGGATATGATTCTTTTGAAAAGTACAAACTAGCGATTTTGTTTGTTTAACAACCGATTTCGATTAAGTCACATTCTGACTTTTCTAAGAGCACCCAATTTGAACAGTCTAGCGAAAAAGTGTAAATGCGAAGTGAAAGAGAATCAAAAATATTTTTTTGGGCAGCGGATGGGCAAGAAATTTAAGTTTGGGAGCAGTCCAAAAACAACAATGGAAACAAAAACAACCCTTAAAAGCGAGGCTCATAAGAAGCACAAGACATTAAGAGCAATGTTAACTCTGTTTAACACTAATCTGTCAAATATTGTTTGGGGCAGAAATGGGCAAGAAATTTGAGTTTGGGAGCAGTCCAATAACAACAATGGCAACAAAAACAACCCTTATAAGCGAGGCTCGTGTCGAGCAGCGATCCAAACACAGTGTGTGTTTCTCATTGTATTTCTTGGTCGCGCATATATTGTTTTTGCTGCCGTCTGCTAGCGTGATCTGGCGCCCGAATTGCATGAAATTTGTTTTTGTTATTCTTTCGGTGTCGAAATAATCGCTGAATTAAAAAATATCGGAGTGAGCTGACTGATTCTTTACCAAGTTGGATGAAATCCATTCCCCCATTTTCCCCACTGCAACGAATATATCCGAAATATTTGAGTCGCATTCGGCATAATCAAAAACCGGTGACTGACACCAAAAAGCATCGAGTAAACAATGCAGAGACCCCCAATCGAACAATTAAGGCAAACAGCAGGTGGAGGATGGAGTTATGGTCAGAACGTGTGGGGTCAGGTCAGGAGATTGGGACTGCGTCGATTCAAATAAACTAATTTTAATGCCTTGAATTGTGGCCAGAGCACGCAATGCAGCTCAATTGGGTTGCAATTGGCCAAAATGGGGCGGGAGTGTATAATTGTGGCTTTGGTCAAGAAATGCGTAAATATATTTTAAAAAAATATATTTTTTTAATATTTATTTTAAAAAATCTCCAATGTCCATTTGTAAATTATGCCGTTATGCGAGTTGGATATTAACACCTGAAAGCCGGTACAATTTTTATTTAAATTGCATGACTGGTAAAAAAATATTTTACTTGAATTTTTATTTGGTATTATCCGCTGCTCTCTCTCTCACTCTACATCAAATTTGCACAATAAACGAAAATGCCGAAAATGCAATTGAGCTGGCTGAAAAAGGATGGTGGGTGGGTGGGTGGATGGGTGGTTGGCGTTCAATTTTATTTATATGGTAAATATATATTCAATGTCCAATTGCCTGCTGTTGGACCAGCTTATCTATCGACTGGAGAGGAGTGCGAAAAATAAATACATAAACATAATTTGTTGTTTGTCGAATGACTCTCTAATGTTATGCCATGTTTATGCACTGTCCACATAGACAAAGAAGAAGAAGAATTGGCTATTTGTTTAGCATTTTTGCCTAGACAGTTTTATGTGCCGTTAGATAGGCCCACGAAGCGTTTGTGTGTGTGTGCGTAATTTATATGTCTGGGGAAGAGCTAGTGCCCCAACTCTCTCTCTCTCTATTTCACTCCCTAGTGTGTGGCTTGTTTAACATGCCATAACAACAACTAACAAAATGTGATTAGCACTCAGCTTAAAAGTGCAATGATAGCTGAGGCATAAACCCTACTAATGCATCATTTTAATGGCAGTTAGGTACAAATACGAGGGTGAAGCAATAAGTACCCTTTTAAAAGAAGAAGATGTAAGTTTTCCTTGATTTTAGTTACATTATTATTATTATTTCAGCTGAATTTGTTCACTCTGAACCATTTTTCATTTAGGGATATAAAAACAAGTAAGTAAATCGGTCTAGCCCAACTATGGTTGGTTAATAAACATATGCTTGGACGTGAATCAAGCTGACGAGCAGCGTGGAAACAACCTTTTTGCTTAGTATCAGCTGCACATTGAATTTATGTCAACTAAGCTGAGAAAGACTGAGAGTATCAAACCATGCATTTGACAACTTAAGATAGAAACGTTCAGAATCGATATCAAAGCACACTTCCGTCTTATACAGACATATATATGCTGATTTTGCCCGAGTTGAAGTTGCCGCATGTATGTACAATACTAAACGGCCAATATTCTACAGGAATCATAGTCAGACTGTGCTTTTAGTATGGAGCAGCTGCGAACATCTGATCCTTGATTCCACTAGTGTAAAAGTGCGATAGTGCGAAATAAAGCAACCATTCGATAAATCGGAAGAGTTATCGATAGTTTGCCTGCTTTAGTTTGAACTTGTTAAATCAGCCATGGGCATTTAGTGGCCTGAAGGGACTTTGCAGCCCAGGGATATGCATTTTGTTGTGGCTGCGACCTTTAGTTATGATTTGTTGCCCACCGATGCTTTAAAACAAAGACGCACTTTGTATTTAAGTCTAATATCGTGAGTTTTCTGGTAAATATGAGACTCAAACTGATCACAAAAAAAAACTTTAGATATAAATTCCTGGTATATATTGTTTTTTTAAGAATTCTTAAATCTACTTTATTTCATAGCCGTTTTTGCGAGAAGCCCTAGCGTAAAATTCGTAACTTCAACAAATAATGATAAGTAAAAAAAGGCCTTACAGTTTTTTAAAGATAATAAAATTGGCTAAAGATCGGTCATACACACTTTGCTTATATAACACTAGTTTACAAAATTAAAAATAAATAAATACCCATTGAAGCTGTTAATTTTTTCTTATGTACTTTGGAATGCTGAACTCAAAAATGAAATTGAAAAATTTTTGTATGGATACGTTTTTGAGTCAGATTTTTGTTTACCCTTTCATTTTATGATATATCTCGAAATAGAAACTTTAGAAGTCGTCAAGCAAGGTATTAATCAAAAGGGTATGCAATTTTTATTAATCCAGTTGAAGATCATTTTTAATCGGATTAATAGCTTATTATTTTCGTAATAGTGCAATTTGTAAAAAGAAAAAACTTTTTTTTGATTTTAATGTTCAACCATTTATATATTTTAGGAAATCAAATTCTTCACGTTTTTGAGAAAAAAATAATTTTTTTCAAAATATTTTTCCTTCTAACTTTCCATACAAAGATTTTTGAATTTCATTTTTGAAATACATCATAAAAAAAATAATGGCTTCAATGGGTCTTATTCTCTAAATTTGACTCACAGCTTAGAGCAAGAAGCTGAAAGTCAAGAACCAAGAGCCATTCGGAACAGCTGGAAGAGCTGCGAGCTCAAAAAAAATTATTTTCAATTTTTTTGATAAAGAAAACTTGTGAAATTTGGAATAGAAAATATCTAGGAGTCGTTTAAGCCATAGTTAACTTAAAATCTGTGTTATAAGTTATAGACTTCAGAAGCTAGCCTTCCTTGGACAGTACACTATGGTAAACCCAACATTTTTCGGGTGGACACTTTTTCGTCAAGCACGGACACCTAATGATCCACTCCTGAGGTAATTAACGCCTATACTCTCAGTGCTCTTGTGTTATTGCTTAACTCGTTGCTTTAGTAGCGAGCATAAGAATATACAGATAGAGTTCGCAGCATAGGTGAGAGCCATAAACAATAACAACAACCTTATTCAGTTTTCTTCTCTCTTACTCCCTACAATTCGTACTCAAGTCAATCCTTTCGTTCTAGTTCTGATAAATTCAGGGATCGACTTTTTTTTTTTTTCTGTGTATACTTAGTACACTTACTAGATAGACTCGAGTGATCCTACAACTAACCAAGAGTCATTCCTTAATTCATTCATTCAAATTCGCCACACGCTCAAATTATTCATTTGCCTTTTTTTTTTGGCTGCAGTTCCAATTTGAAAATGAACTAAATTCTGGCCGCGGCGGCGCTTTGTATTTATTTTGACAACAACAACAAAAAAAAACAGATCAACTCTGTAGCAAAGCACGACAAGGAAAACCACAAAAACCGCAGCGAATTTAGCACGACGCTTGACCGGATTGAGGGAGGCGGAAGGCGGTGCATTTAAATGCTGCAATGCCTGGACAGCCAAAAACAAAATGGCGACATCAAGTGAAGCGTGACAGACCGAGGCACAGTGGCCAAGAAATGCGCGAAAAAAAAGGCAAATTCAAATGTTAAGCATACGCCGCATGGACAAGAATTCGCTTATTCAATCGCAAATCGCCAAATGCAAATGGCAAACCAGCGCAGCGAAGTTCTGCCATTAATTGGCAATTTATAGCAGAGTCCCAAAAACCGCAACAACGCCCCCGCATACCACCCACCCATCCACCCGTCCACGTGTGCACTCAAGTGAAAATTATCATTTCCAGGCACCCAAAACAAGGCAAAAGGCAACGCTATAAAAATTGTACATAGAAAGCAGCAGGAACAAAAAAAAATGCAGAGAAAGTTTAGCCGGGGACAAACCGTCCATGGCGACCGCAGAAGGTCTCACCGTCAAAAAAAAAAATAAAAAATAGAAACTGATAAACCCAGAAGATACTGTGGCAACATAATGGTTCAGCGAAATTGTGGTCAACCATTATACAAAATCATAAATTTTCTATTTTGACTATTTATAATCTATTTTAAAAATTTCCGAAAAATTTTGTGATTAAAATTCAGTTTTTGGAACAGATTTGATTTCAAAATCACAAAAAATTTTTTTTACCAAAATATCAAGAAAGGGTTGTACTTGTTTGCCAGTATAAGAAGCTAATGAAAAGGTGAGAATAAAAGTAATTTCACCGCCTTCTCCCGCCCCCATCGATCCCCCCCTCAGTCTAGGGTATTTAAGCGAACCCAACCAGCGATTTATCGCATTTTGCTGTGGTCGGCATTAGTTACGCTGAATTTTATCACAATTGCAATTCTTTTCTCTGTTTCCCCCCCACCACAACCCTTGCCTTTAAAAAAAAAAAGGATTTTCGTTGGGCTGCAGCCAAAAGCCTCAGGATGTAGATGAATGTGGCATGTTCTGCTGCTCCCCCCTCCCGCTGCCTTGGCAACTGTCCGATGCTAATTTCCACGTTTTAGCCTTAAATAATCATAATTTGGTCTTTGTGGCTCTGGCTGTAAATGATTAACGCAGGTTGAGCAACAAAAATTGGGTGTGGTCTGGCTTTCATTTTAAAGTCCTTCGAAATACTTGCATATTGTTGAAGCCTGATTGCTCATTAGCAAATTCATTTGGCTGCACTCCAGTCGAAAAGTGTGGGGGGTGGGGGGAGTAGGAAGCTGAAGTTGGTGGGGGGAGACCTAGCTTACTGATAAATGAAGAGTGTTTGCAGCATTGCATTAAGTGTGCAAAGAAAACAGAAATGTAGAAGGAGGCTTAGCCGAAGAGCAAGTTACTCTCTCCCTTTCTTTTCCTCTGTCTATTTGACAATCATCAAAGGAATATTTATCGAAATTTTCTTTGATGTTCAAGTATATTTCCCTGCGTTAAGCAGTTACATGGGTTTACTAGGGGGAAAAATGTATTTCCAACCATTTTTTTTTTATATAAAAAAGGATCTATCTCTCTCACGGTATGCCACATTTTCTTATTGCATTATAAACTTGAGGAAAAAAGTATCTTTTCGATAAGAAAGTGTGCTGCTTCATCAGTAAAAGTCGTAGTAAGTTTATCTACAAACTTTTCTTCTCATAAACCATACCGAAAATCATAATAATTCATCAAAATTTTCATTTATATACCGAATCGAAATTATCAAATCGAGGTAACTAGACAAAGTACCGACAAAAAATGTTTTAAGTAAGGTCATGATAAAATATAGTTAATTTTTCAATGTAAATGTCATATTGATTTTCGATAAAACTTAGTAGTAGTATTTTTGGACCACTTGGCCATTGGGGAGTTTCCAACACTGTTTTCCAGCACCGTTTTCCAACACTGCTTTCCAACACGGCTTTTTAAAATTGTTTTCCAACACAAGTTTCCAACACACATTTTTGAATATTGTTTTCCAACACTGTTTCCCAAAATTGCTTAAAACACAGTTGTAAAAAATGTTTTCTAACACTGTTTTCCAACATTTTTACCAACACTACTTTTCAAAATTGTTTATATACATTGATTTCCAACACTATTTTCTAACACTGTTTGCCAACACTCTTTTTCCAACTTCATTTTTCAACATTGTTCTCCAACACTGTTCTCCAACACTGTTTTTGATCTTTGTTTTTCAATACTGTTAGTCAAAACTATTTATAAATGTTTCCCAATATTATTCAAAACTAGATTTCTTTACACGCAAGATATTTACACAAAGATATATATACTTGTATATTTACAAGCTGTAAAAAATAATTATTTTAAGACATGAAAATAAAAAATTTTACATAAGGAAAAATTTTATGTTTTTTATGATACACAAGCATTATTGACACGACTGTTCTTTACAGGTGTAAAGAAGGCAGCCCAAATTATTGACATGCCTGTAAAAAACAATCGTGTCAAAAATGCTCGTGTTAGTTACATGAAAAAAATCATTGGAAACCATATGAAAAATCTTTTATTTTCATGTTATTTATAATGGCGTAAAAATAATTTGTTGTAGATTTTACGAACCCTGTTCAAAACACAGTTTTTTAACATTGTTTTTCAACACTGTTTCCAACATTCTTTACCAAATTTCACACTCTTGATTGTTTTTTTTCCACTTTAACACACTGTTTTTCAACACTGTTTTCCAACATTCTTTATCAACATTGCTCTCCAACACTGCGTTTCTAAATTTTTTATCAACATTATTTTCCAACACTGTTTTCTAAACACTATTTTTTAACATTGTTTTCTCAACACTAACTTTCCAACTTTATATATTATTTTTAATTAAAATTAAATTAAAAATTAAAATTCAAATAAATATACTAGTATTGTATCTGAAAACTTCTATCTAAAGTTTGTTTTTCAATACTTTTTGTCAAAACTATTTATTATTGTTTCCCAATATTGTTCAAAACGTACTTTTTTAACATTGTTTTCCAACACTGTTTTCCAATATTTACCAACATTGCTCTTAAACACTGCGTTACTAAATTGTTAATCAACATTGTTTTCCAACACTGTTTTTTAACATTGTTTTTCAACATTATTTTGCAACATTGTTTTCCAACACTGTTTTTGAACTTTGTTTTCCAATACCTTTCTTACACCAATATTTTATAACACTGATTTTCAACATTGTTTTCTAACACTGATTTCCCACCTTTCCATTTTTTTTTTTCATTAAAATTAAATTAAAAATTAAAATTCGAATAAATATATTATTATTGTATCTGATAACTTCTATCTAAAGTTTAACAATATAACAAAGAATAAACTTTAGAAATATAATTCTATTTTCAGATTTCAAAATATTCACCCAAGTCAAACTTTTTGTTTAGAATTAAACATTTTGTGTCATATGTCCCCCCAACCTCAACTGTGTAAGAGTATTTTCCGCAAATTGGAAAATGCAAAAATGCTTCAAAATTATCATTTTGCAAAGCCTAATGACTTGTGCGAAAATGTCGCGGTGTTTGCAGATACTTCCTTGCCAACTTGCCAGCTAAATGGAGGAAGAGCAAAGCGTTTGCTTTTCTAGAGCAAAAGTAATGCTCTTAAGAGCGTCCAAGAGTTTGCTTAATTGTCAAAATTCGGGGGGGAGCAAAAGTTTATGTGTATATATACTCCCCGTTGATGAGTTGAGGGATGAGCATTAACCCAGTTAACCCATTAAAGTCGTGTCATAAATTCGAAAGCCACAACAGACGCCGCTTGCCTTTGTGGCCTTTTCTCTGTGTGTGGGGGTGAGGTGAGGGAGCCTGGCCTGGCACCGTTTTTCGACTCATTAAAGCCAACTTCATGCAATTAGCCTAATAAGGGGACCCCAAAAGAAGTAGGCTACAAAACGTTGCGCAGGGAGAGAGAGAGGATCACAAAGACTATTTTACAACAGTTTTTGGTCACATTTTGCATTTTCGCTCAATTAATTTAATTAAATGACATTTGAAATATGCAGCGGCGACCCCTTTGGGTCAGGTGGCGGGTGGTTGGTTAGTGGGCCAGGGATAATAAGTGAAATAGCATATAAAGAATAGTTTTGTGAACAGAAATAGGAGATAACAAAGGGCATATGGCTAAGCAGGAGAAGAGGAGCACAGGCAAGTGATTAAATATAGATAAAACATGTTACATGTTGATAAGTCAAAGATTTTATATGGAAAATATTAAATTGGTAGTCAAAATTCTGCTTAAGCTCAGTTAGAGATGGGCGCGGGAGTTCGGGTCCCGATTGAATTGCTCCACTGAAATGGCTATATCTGCTAAACTACTTCGAATTTTTGAAAACGGTTTGAAGGGGATGAAAATGGAATGTCCAAGCTAAAATAATAATGCAAAACTAAAAAATCAAAAAAATTAAAAATTTTTTCAAAGGCACAACCCCTAAAAGGTTTTATTGAGTGCTTCATCCAGCAAGAACTTTGCACCACGTAAATGGCTGTATCTGCTAAACTACTTCGAATTTTTGAAAACGGTTTGAAGGGGATGAAATGGAATGTCCAAGCTATAATAATAATGCAAAACTAAAAAATCAAAAAATTAAAATTTTTCAAAGGCATAAGACCCCTAAAAGGGTTTATTGAGTGCTTCCTCCAGCAAGAACTTTGCTCCACTAAAATGGCTATATCGCTAAACTACTTCGAATTTTTGAAAACGGTTTGAAGGGATGAATGGTTCAGCTTAATAATATGCAATAAAACCCCACCCACAAAATCAACTCTTTTGAAAACGGTTTGGGGATAAAATGGAATGTCCAAGCTATAATAATAATGCAAAATTAAAAAATCAAAAAATTAAAAATTTTTCAAAGGCATAAGACCCCTAAAAGGGTTTATTGAGTGCTTCCTCCAGCAAGAACTTTGCTCCACTAAAATGGCTATATCTGCTAAACTACTTCGAATTTTTTGAAAACGGTTTGAAGGGGATGAAAATGGAATGTCCAAGCTATAATAATAATGCAAAACTAAAAAATCAAAAAATTAAAATTTTTCAAAGGCATAAGACCCCTAAAAGGGTTTATTGAGTGCTTCCTCCAGCAAGAACTTTGCTCCACTAAAATGGCTATATCTGCTAAACTACTTTGAATTTTTGAAAACGGTTTGAAGGGGATGAAAATGGAATGTCCAAGCTATAATAATAATGCAAAACTAAAAAAATCAAAAAATTAAAAATTTTTTCAAAGGCATAAGACCCCTAAAAGGGTTTATTGAGTGCTTCCTCCAGCAAGAACTTTGCTCCACTAAAATGGCTATATCTGCTAAACTACTTCGAATTTTTTGAAAACGGTTTGAAGGGGATGAAATATGGAATGTCCAAGCTATAATAATAATGCAAAACTAAAAAATCAAAAAAATTAAAAATTTTTCAAAGGCATAAGACCCCTAAAAGGGTTTATTGAGTGCTTCCTCCAGCAAGAACTTTGCTCCACTAAAATGGCTATATCTGCGAAACTACTTCGAATTTTTTGAAAACGGTTTGAAGGGGATGAATATGGAATGTCCAAGCTATAATAATAATGCAAAACTAAAAATCAAAAAAAAATAAAATTTTTCAAAGGCATAAGACCCCTAAAAAGGGTTTATTGAGTGCTTCCTCCAGCAAGAACTTTGCTCCACTAAAATGGCTATATCTGCTAAACTACTTTGAATTTTTGAAAACGGTTTGAAGGGGATGAAAATGGAATGTCCAAGCTATAATAATAATGCAAAACTAAAAAATCAAAAAATTAAAATTTTTCAAAGGCATAAGACCCCTAAAAGGGTTTATTGAGTGCTTCCTCCAGCAAGAACTTTGCTCCACTAAAATGGCTATATCTGCTAAACTACTTCGAATTTTTGAAAACGGTTTGAAGGGGATGAATATGGAATGTCCAAGCTATAATAATAATGCAAAATTAAAAAATCAAAAAATTAAAATTTATAAGGGTTTATTTTAAGAATTTATTTAAAAATTTAATTACGAATCGGTTCAATATCATTTCGCAAAAGATAAAAAACAAAAATTACAAAATTTTAAACACAATATTTATTAATAAAATGACACAATATTAGGAAATATTTAATTATAAATATTAAACATTGAAAAATTATTTTACTGTAATTTTAAACTTAATATTTGATTAAAATTTTTTTAATAAATTTCATGTAAAAAAGGCAAATTTTTAATTTTCGGATATCTTTTGAAAATGCAATTATATCGAAAATCGGTAAAAAATAGCCAATTAGAGGACGTTTAAATCTATTCAAACGTTTCTTAAATGTTTTTAAATATAAAACTATTTGCTCATTTTCAGTTATCAATTTCATCATTTTGTGTTTTTTTTATCCACATTTTTCTTACCCATTCCCCGAAATTCATAAATCTGATATTAGCTATTTTTTCTGAAAAAAACAACGATTTACATGGTTGAATCGAATACTTATTACATTCCAAAACAAAAATTAAACATGACTTTGAAACAAATACAACAAATTTGGGGGGTATTTGGGCATTACGATCAACAATCATTAAATTCATCGCCTTCGCCTGTTTGGGACTTAACACCCAAAAAGTGGAACGTAAAACGCTTAACGTAACTGTAAAACGTCACACAAACATTGGAACTACTTGTTATCCGGACAGGCCATCTGGTAAAGAAACTGGATAAGGGTGCGTGTGGGACGTCCCGTCATGTGATCAATAAGTAAATAGGGCAATTGATTATGAGGCGTCAGCATGCCCACACCACGTATATCAATGTGAGCCCAATCCACGCACGGTACCATCTCATGCAGCACCGCAGCAGCAATGCAAGAACTGGCGGGACCACGACCCCGATTGCTAATATCATAGGTAAGATGGGGTGTAACCAGCTGCTTGTAGTACTGCCACAATGGTAGACGCCAGACACGATCTCCGGTCAGAGAGCCAGCCTTTTCGAATTGTTTGTACACAAAATTGGAATTGCTAAAGATGCCAGCGGCTCCACTACCCAGAGCATAATTTACGCCCTCATCTATGGTGGCCAAATCCACCACCAGGCGTGGCTTGAATGTGGTCTGGGCATAGAGCAAAGGATCGGCCATTACCACCACTCCAGCACGGCTGACATCCACAATGCCCATGGTTTTGCCATTTAGCAAGGTAACCACATCTCCCGGCTTGACTGCCATACCCGAAGGCATATTCTCGCAGAGCGGCAGCACTGCAGAAATATTCACCGGTAGCGAGAGTGCAGCAGCTGCCCTTATGGTGGCCACACAAGCAGCAGCTCCAGCCATGCAGCCGCGATACTCATGCATGCCCTCCTTGGGACGCAAGCACAAACCACCACTATTATAGGTAATGCCCTTACCCAACAGCAAAATGGGCTTATCCTCGGGTGCAGTGCCGCAATAGTTAACCTCCAATATAACAGGCGGCTCACAGCTACCTTTGGCCACCATCAAAAACGAATTCAAATGATTTGCCTCTATCCAATCCATGGAACGTATTTCCACGGTAACACCGCAGGGACATAAAGCATCTACCGTAGACTGAGCAAATATAGTAGGAGTCATTTGATTAGGCGGAGCATCACTTAAACGTCTGGCCAAATTCTGAGACTCAGCCTTAAACAGTCCCCGGGTCCAGGCATCCACATCTGGTGAGTCATACAACTCCAGTTTGGGTATATCTATGCGAGATTGTTTCCTTTTGTTGCTATTATAACGCCAAATAGCCAAGGCGCTACCCTCGGCCGCCTGTTCCGGATACTCCATGGAGTCCACAAACACATCAGTGCAGCCCTCCAATTGTAAAGCCCGTGCACCCACTCCAGCCGCTACTCGAGCATTCTCCATGCCCTCATCTATCATTTCCAGATCATTGAAACCGGCTCCCTCTTGACCCAATCCCACCACAGCCACTGCACGAAATTCCGCATCCACATTCATAAACACACGCCCCTTGCCCAGTTCACCCTTCATAGCGGTCTCGCGCACCAATTCCGAAATCTTGCCCTGAGCACGATCATCAAATTTCTCACCACTGGAGGTCAACTTGGCATCCTTGTCGCCCTCTTTTTTATAGACACCCACCACGACACCTTTGATCACGGCCTTGGGATCACATTTTTCGGCAAAGAAACGTCGCTGTTGCTCCACAACCGAAATCTGTTGTGTTTGGGCGCTCTGCACACGCTTGTACAGAGGAACGTTCTTTTGGAATACATTCAAAATGCGACTTAGGGACATTTTGTGTAAGGTTTCTGGCTTCTTCTTCTGCTTCTTTGTCTTGGTTAGATTTGTTGTGCGGTTTTTAATGATTTATTTTTGATGCGAGAAAAAAAAAAAACAGTTTACGCAATTTTTCCAAATAATTTTGTGTGTTTAAATATCCAAGTGTATTTGTGCCTTTTGCTAAAGATAGACTAACATTATTTGGTAACAAATTGGGGTAACAGGGCAGCAAGAGGCAACTTTGATTGAAATGATTGAATGAGAGGAGATTTGAAATTGAAAAGTAAAAAAAATCGTTCTTTTTTTTGCGAAAATGCCGATTTTGATCAGCCATGTTGCAAACGACGCAGAGTTGATGTAATTTTGGACCGTACCTTAATCAAAAGAAAATACATTTTTTTAACATTTTTTTTTTTCAATAAACTACAAAAAAAATTGAAATATCTAATTTTTTATTTTTAAGTGTTCGCCAATATTTCAAAAAAATATTGAAAAATATGATTGAGGTACAGGCCAGAATTACATCAATTCTGATCATAACCTTATATACCGTTTCCTTTTCCGATAACCTGAAGTCCCGGAATCATGGCCAGCACCTCTACACCTATTTTTTTGAGGCCTTAATTGGCAGGCCGATAACTTTTTGAACAGCCCTCGAATTCCAACATTTTTTTTTTATTTAATTAATTAATAACACAAAACTAAAAACCATTTTGAAAAATCTCTTATGGTTTTCTCTCCAGAATTTTTAGAAAAAAAAACACTAAAAAAAATCACAAAGGTAGGAGACCCACTTAAGCTCAAATTTCTTAAACACCAAAAAAAAAATCTAGTTTCAATTAATTTTTAGGATTTTTTTAAAGGCATTTTATCAAACAAATCATTAGTTAAGTTTGTCCTTATTAATGGTTGGTTATAAAAGTTAAAGCGTTTCGTATAAACAAATATTTACTCTTCTCTTTACTTTTATTTTTTTCTTAAATTCTGTTCAAATAGAACTCAGGTGTATGTCGATCACTTACCCATTAAGTCAAACGCACAGGAAAGCTTTTAAATATAAAGTTGCGCCTGCAGAGAGAGCCACTTATCACTTTAGCACAAGAAAAAAAAACACCAACAAGAACTCAAATTGTCTACTCCCTCGCACACGCTGCAAGAGTCACTCTCTTTTCTAATTGGTTAGCCACTCTTATGAGCGGCATGAGCCAAATATGGCTCTCCACCATTTTTCTTTTATGCTTCTTTTTTTTTTTGCAAGACAATTGCAGCAGGCGAGGCAAAAGACAACGGTTAAAGGAAAAAAAACACTTTGAGGTTATGCAAGCCAACTAAGGCCTTTAATGCAATAATTAAACAACTTAAACAACCACTTGTAGCAAACACTAATATGTACGACGCAACATTAAACATTTCGTTTGGCCCGGCGAACTGAATGTGTGTGTGACAAGAAAACGGCACTTTGACACAGACGAAAGACATTGACTAAGGCAATTCCGCAAAGAAATATTAATTGATTAACACATACCGAAGACTAATTAATATTATCAATATTATTTCACATTTAAACAAACTTTTTAATACGACTTAACCCGCCGCCTTGAACCGAGCTTCTTTTAATCGACCGCACGCCACGAGAACAAAAAATTTACTAATGCGCTCTGCGCCTGTGTGGCGTGGGCGGCAGATCTATTTCTGCAAAAGAAATTTGAGCGGGAGAGTGGGGTGGGGAGCACAGGTGTGCACTCACAAGTGCTCTCTGCTTTCAGTAAGGCGGCTAGCAAATAAAGAAATTGAAACGCAATAAGAACAAATAAATGGCTTTAGTTAGTTTAATAAACTTTTAAAGCAAATTTTAACTAAAATCTAAAACATTTTGAATTGCTGCGATTGTGGGAACAGTTTTACTTGTATGCTATTTTATTTTACTTACAAATTGCTGCCTTCTTCTGGGCTGATTTTAAAATGCTCTTTAAATTGTTAGCAACAACAAAATACATTACAACAACTTTGGACTAGGCACAGTGGTTCAAACTTAGATTCGGTAGGTCATAAATCTTTATTCTTTAAACTTGGTTGTGTGATAATTTAATAATTTTCTTGTTATTGAAAAGTAAGAATGTAATGAAATTTCTTTATTTCAAAGTTTTTAGCTGAAAAAAAGTGGACAAAATTTACTTAAAGTTAAAAGTGTCGGGGACTTTTTTGTAGGCTAATTTATCAGCTGTGTTTAAGTATATTACATTTTCAATTGTTATTGGTGTAGGATTAAGCAAGTCGTGGCGAAATATTAAAAACCATTAGCAAAAACAAAATGAACTAAATGAAAAATTTTTAAAAAATTTCAGTACAGAAAAATCCAATACATTTTTTTACGTTCATTGGGAGACCATATTTATATAGGCGTCATTCCATGTGAACTCAGCCACAGAATTTTTTTTCAGTTTTAACAAAAACTCAGAGTATAACCCTGTTTTTTTCAGATCCCCACCACTAACAGATCGCGAAATCAACCAAAAAGGAAATACAACTTTTTAAAAATAATTGCAACACAATGGTGCATCCGATTTAAGCGAACCAAATTGTGAAGTTACTATTATCACGTCTTCTATCCGAGAAAAAAAAGGGGTTCAAAAAAATTAGTTCTTAAGTAGTAAACTTTTCTTAGTAAAACACATTTTCCGACCGATCGGTCCTTTGGCAGCTATATGCTATAGTCATCCGATTTTGATAAATTTTTTAAAATTTTTGTGAAAGTATGTAAAACTAATATATACCAAGATTGGGAACGCTACGATAAAAAACAAAAAAGTTTTTCTCACTAGAAGTTGTTTTTTGACCGACCGTTCCTATGGCAGCTATATGCTATAGTGATCAGATTTTGATAAATTTTTTCAGAATTGTGTGGAAGCATATAAAACTAATATATACCACGATTGGTGACGCTACGATGGAAAACAAAAAAGTTTTTCCCACTAGAACTAGTTTTTGGACCGACCATTTATATGGCAGCTATATGCTATAGTCATCCGATTTTTATAAATTTTTACAGAATTGTGTGGAAGCATATAAAACATAGATATACCACGATTGGTGTCGCTGCGATAGAAAACAAAAAAGTTTTTCTCAATAGAACTTGTTTTTGGACCGATCGTTCCTATGGCAGCTATATACTATAGTCATCCGATCCGGCCGATTCCGACAAATGTGCAGCGTATTTGTATTTAAAGACTTTTTGCAAAGTTTGGTCAAGATAGCTTTAAAACTGAGGGAGAAGATAGCATAGAAACAGACGGAAATCAACTCAGCTCGTCATGCTGATCAAGAATATATATACTTTATGTGGTCGGAAATGCTTCTTTCTATGCGTTACAAACATCGTGACAATATTAATTTACCCTCTGCAAGGGTATAAAAACCAAATGTGTGGGGTTTCGGCACTATTAGGGCTTTTAGGGGCACTTTCAAAAGTATGTACAATGGACAACAAGTCATCTCCAGTTGCCCAGAAAGCCAGTGCTACGGTTCAGCCTCTTTTGCATAGTCTTATCCATTGGCGATCAGCTGAAAAGTAGCTTCAAAAAAGGAAGTAGACTATGTAGGACATAAAATTATGCAAAGATTTGTCTTAACCGAGATTATAACTAGAAATAAGCGACAGTTTCAGGGCGTCTTAGAAGACATAGCACTTGTGTTAATACCAAAATATTTCAGCTACATAAAGGAATACCACACCTTTGCTTACATCTCTCTCTCTTCGATTTATTAAAAATTGTTGTGCAAGTTACAAAAAACTTTAGCTTAATCCTCATCGGAATCGCCGGCCTGATTGCTAGGCTTAAGGCTGCCAAATACCTTGGCGGGTATGGCCTTTTGTTCGAAACGCAGTTTCTTCATAATTAAACCTTCCGCATCGGTTTTGGTGGGGGTCTCACTGGCAGCCGGCTCTTCAGGCTCTTCCTCCTCCTCCTCCTCCTCCTCTTCTTCGCTGTCACCCAAATCAATTTCATCGGGATTGATGACGGTATTTTGCTTATTTTTAGAACCACCCTGAGTTTCACCGCGCACAAACATGATATTAGAGGCGGCCTTTTCCAGGGGCTTTTTCTGGGACTCCGCAGCGGCGGCCAGACGGGCCTTTTCTTCGAGCAAACGCATGGCATCGGGGCCAGAATTGGTCTCCGTGGGAGTTTCAGTATTGGTTTGCAAAAACTGGGCGGCCATCATATTGACCTGAGTGTTATAGGTGGCTTGTACGGAACGTTTAATGCGTAACATTTCACGCATGGTATCTTCGTTGCCATGACGCACCTCAAACTCTTTCCAGGTTTGCCAAAAGTCGGCGGTGATGCGGGGATCGCAGACCTGGTAAAAGAAAAGGGAATTTTTTATACAGAGTTGAAAGAGGGATTTTAGAGACTTACCTGCGAGCAGTGAGCATAAATGGCTCTAGCACGATCCACTTCCCCCAATTTGGTTTCCAATTCGGCAAATTTCACACACATATGACGCATATGCTGTTCGGGCAGGGCTTCTATGGCCTTTTCATATATTTCTCGTGTGCGTGGTAGGCCATAAATTTCCGCTGCCTTCTTGACAAAAATATTATACATATCAAACATTTCCTCTTCCTTGACAGCCGAAGTGGCACGATCATATACAGCCATGGCATGTCGGGCCAAACCATGTTCCTCCTCCAATTTGGCATATAATAAATAGAAAAATTTGGCATGTTCGGCGGGACATTGATCCAAACATTGTTCAAATAAATCGCGTGCACGTTCCAATTTGCTGCCACCATAACGTGAAAGGAATTTACTGAGATAGGAATTCCATATGTCAAAGACATTGGGCCACTTGAACAGGGCTATGCCCTTCTCATAGGCACGATAGGCTTCCTCATAATAGTTATGCTCCTCCAGAAAGAGGCCATAGTTGATAATAATCTGTGGCGTGCATATTTTAAGATCTATTATGCGTTCATAGACGGCCTTGCAGGTTTTAAAGGTGCCAAAAGATTCCTCCAAGTCAGCATACATGGACCATACTTTGAGGGATTTATAGAGACGCATTTGCACCGTTTCCGTATCATCATGATAGGCCACCTTACGCTTGGGTAGGACCGTGGCACGTTGCATTAGCTTCAAGGCAGCCTCAAATTGTTGCTGTCTGAGCTCCATTTCTGCCCATTCACACCATACCGCAGCCAAATCCTCCACCTTGACATACTCCACTTCGGTGCCACGTTCAAAAACCACTCGAGCATCCTCCACCTGGCCATTGGATTCATAGAATTTGGCAAATTCCTACCCATAAAGTGTGTAATTTACCCACTGCCAATTTGGGTTGTACCGTTTGTACCGCCTCCGTGTAGGTATTGATAATATCCGCCGGCTGTTCCTCATACAATTTTACACGTTTATGCCATTCGTGCACATTGTGTGGATTTTGACGCAGCAAAACGCTATTTAATAATAACAAACGACGCTCCATGAGATACTCAAAGCGTGATAATCTCAATTCCACATCTATATCATCCTCTTCGCTGGCATCCGCCTCCTGTTGAGCCACCTGTTCCATGCGTTTGTTCAGGGATAACTCCTCAAACTGGGCATACTCATCGAAAACCTGGGTGAAATCTCTTACAGTGGTCACCGTCTGTATGGCCTCTTCATATATATCCCTGGCGCGATCAAATAAACCCGAACGCACATAATAATCCGCCAGAGAGTTCCACAAGTGACCCAATTGATCGGTATAACGTCTGAGGCCGCCTCTGATAATGGCATCCACATTGAGGGAATGCACTTTGTGTGGATTCTTGGATATCAAGTCACACAACTCATTCCACAACTGATGATTGGATTTGCCATGTTTGGACACAAAGTATTCATTATCCACTATGCTGGCCAATTGTTGAGCCGCCTCATCCAGTCGTTCCACACTTTGCAAATACTCCACATATTCCTCCGCCTCCTCGGGAAACAATTTCAAATATCTGCGATATACTCTCAAAGCCGTCTCAGGCATTTCAAATTTTTGCACAAATTTCAAGTACAAAGGCCAAATCCTGCCATGTTGGGTAATGGGCAGGGCCCTTAGAGCCCGATCAAAAACATGACGTGTGCGTGTGACTTTACTCTGCAAAGTCATGAACACACCATAGTCCATCCATATGCGTGGCATTTTGTGCATGAACACCAAAGCCCTCTCAAAAGTGTTGTTCACCTGCTCCCACATCGGGTCCGTGGGTATTTTGCCTCTTACTTGCTTCCTGCGTGTGCGTAAATAATTATACCAAATCTTATAGCTGCCGGGCAGCTCTTTGAGCGCTCTCTCATACACCAGATTCACACCATTATTGGATGCCTTGGCCTTGTGGTCAATGTAGCGTAGCCAGTGCTTGACCGAGTAGGCATTTCGCAATATCTCCTCTTCATAGGGCACATCCTCCTCGTCCTTGAAAAGTCAAGCGGAAATGGTTAATTAAACAGCAAAACATTGGCCATTTGTTATACTCACAAAATTCAGTTCAAAATTCAAAGCCTGCGTTGTTTTTGCCAACATTTTCACAAACAATAAAAAAGTAAAGCCGCAAAACGTTTTTACCCACAGCTGTTTAAGTTAGTGTGACCTTATTTGGCTGGGTTAAGTGCTAACAGTGGGCTGTTGTGCGCATTAGAGCTGAGAATTTAGATTTTTAGCTGCCAACTCCCCGGCTTAACTTTATTTAGAGTTTTACAAGCATTTTTATGCTTAAATAAATTTGTATTTAATTTGGCTTGTTTCTGTAAATCTATAAGGTATTTAACAGATTTAACAGTGGGCTGTTAGCTGCATTAGATACAACAACTTAGCCTCTTTCCCGCCAAGTGTGGCGAGTTAGCTTTATGTATGTGCTAAAAAATTATTTTTCCGCCTAAATTTATTTTTTTTGTAATAAACAGAGAGTTTCACAAGCTTTCTTATGCTTTAATATATATTTTTTTTTAATTTGGCTTGTTTCTGTAAATCTTTAAAGTGTTTACAAATTTAACAGTGGGCTGTTAACTGCATTAGATACAACAATTTAGCCTCTTTCCCGCCAAGTGTGGCGAGTTAGCTTTATTTATATGCAAAAAATTATTTTATTGCTTAAATTTATTTGTTTCGAAATAAAATTGGTTTAGAAATTATTTTGGAGTTAAATAATAAAAGTAAAATTGTTTTAATGGAGTTCACAGTAGGCTGTTGTGTGCATTAGAGATGAGAAAACAGTTAACAGTAAGCTGTTGTGTGAATTTAGCTCTTATCCCGCCAACTCTAACGGGCAGCGGTTTCTTTGAAAATTTTTTAATCATTTTTCTGCTCAATTTTATTTTTATATACATCTAATTCTGTTTTTACTGATTTCATACAATTTGATACTGTTTTTACACGATTTCATTCGAAATAGCACGATTATAGAAAATCTATTTGATTGAAATTTCAAAGAAAAATTTTTTTACTTGCAAATAATCTTTTAAAATGTAGTTAGGGAATTCCCTGAAACTAGGAAACTAAGGAAAAAATTTAAAAAGCACTAGATAGAGAGATTGAGAACTACTGCTACACTTAAAAAGAATTCCAGTTGATGGAAATACATTTACGCAGAAGGCATTAAGAATTTATAAGCAGATAAAGGAACATAAACCATCTACATCCTCTCAAACAAATCGTGATAAGAGCTTATTATTTTCTACAAGTACAGGATGGTTAACAGGATTTCTGCAAAGGAAGTCACTCCATAATATAACGATCAAAGGAGAAATTGCTCTTGGAGATGAGATGGTTGCAAAAAATAATTGCCGATGGAGGTCCAGATCAGGTCTTTAATGCAGACGAAACAGGTCTATTTGGGAAAAAATTGGCAAGTCGCACATATGTAGACAAATCCCAAAAGAATGATAATGTGATCGAGTCATATTTTTATTTTGTAGCTTAGCAATGCTTTCGGAGACCGTTTTAGTTATTTTTGATGTTTTTGATACGAGTTTTAAAGTTCTAAATTGCTTTAATTCATGTCATAAACTGTGCATTAAATGCATGAATGAATATTATATTAAAATTTGTTTGATATTATCTCTGCTTTAAGTAAATCTGCTGTAAATCCATCGTGTTAAGAGTTAACAGAAGGCTGTTGTGTGCATTATTATAAGAATTTAGCCTTTTTGCCGGAAACTTTTAGCTTTTGTCGATTTAAACAAGCATTATTCTGCTTTAATTTATTTGTATTTAAAAACACACACGAAAAAAATTTGTTTTAAATCAGGGATCCTGGAACCAAACCAAACCGTACCGAACCGCCTACTTGAGCTCGTAAACCTAACCAAGAACCGAACCGATGTTCCTTCGAAAATGCTGAACCGAACCTTAAATCGAACCTATCCATGAGTTTAATGAAGTAAGCACGACGATATTGTACCTTAAACTTTAGCAATTTTTTCTAAGTTAGTGGTAGTGTTTCCGCGTAAATCTAAATTTAGCCTTTTCAGTACCTTTATGTTCTCTATTTTACGTTTATAGAGAGATTATTATGCGTTCTTCTAGTTCAGACGGTAGAAATACACTTTTGCTAGGCATTAGCTGGTAATCCAATTGATAAGCAGCGTTTTCGAAATGCTTTGATATATATTGAATTTTTTCTTAAACTTATGGGCGTCGACCTGAAATTTGTCTTTTTACATTAAGTACATTTATAATAAGATCAGCTCTCCAAGGCTACAATATAATCCATATAATAGACGGTACCTGATTTCTATCTATATAATTAATACATTTAGATTAGGAATAGAAATTATTTAAATGCATTTTAGGTAATAGATTTAAAAAATTAATGGAAATATCGTTTCAGTTTAGAAAGTTCGGAAGAAGGATCAGCCGTTATACTATATAAACCTTGAACCACTGAACCGAACCAAAATCGCGGTTCGGATTGCTACAAAAACCATATTTTGAACCAAAACCGGTGGTTTAAAAACTCAGTGAACCACAGAACCGAACCAAATTCGAACAAATTCGATTCAAAATACTGATTTTTCCATGTCATCGCAGTAACCTGGTGGTTTTATTTTTTAAATAGCTCAAAAATATTGTTGCAGTAGGCTTTGGATAATTCAACACTATAAAAAGAGCAGCAGGTAAATGAAATATTCATTTTATTTCTAGCTCTGCCTGGAGAAGGACGTACTCCCTTGACTCTCTTAATTTGTTTCTTTTTGTATATTTTTGACTTGGTGGTTAATTTTATTTCTTAATCTTTTGTTAGTATTTTTTTATCAACTATTCAATCAATTATAATTATAATCAGGCTCCTCATTGAATTTGAGACTAATCCTGAATATTTTAATCAGCTGTTATCCAGTTAGTTTTTAAACAAAAAATTTATTAAAGCTGATATCCGATGGTTCTTTCGTTATTCATTTATTTTTTTATAATTCATTTCAAAATCAAAAATTTTCGAACTATCAAAAAAATAGGCTGAATTTCTAGAAATTTCTTTAAAATTCAGAAATATGTAATATATCAGACTTTTTTGGCTTGAAAAACTGTTAAATGCTTTAACAGCACTCTGTTAAGGGTAAACCTCTGTTAAGAGTCTATCGATAGTCTCTTTAACATATTAATATGCGCTGCTTCTCTGTTTCTTTTTTTATTAAATTAATAAATATTAATAAATAGGCTACAGTTTATAGTTTTTTAACAAATACAAATTATTTGCTATCAAAAATTTGAGTAAGGCTTTAAAAATTTAAAATTCCCGCCTTTGAACAGCTGCTGAGCAAGTTAACATTGACGCAGCTGTCTGTTACTCTTAAAGTTAACAGCAGTGTGTCTCTCTCTCTCTCTACACACAGTGACAGTCTGTTGATGTTGATGTTTCATCGTTGCGGTTTAATTTTAGATAATTCATTACGTTCGCGTATTTTGCACAGCAAAGAATTCGCAAACGCAACAGCAGCAGCAGCGCAACCCGTTAAAGTTAAATATATTACGTTTATTTGCAACCAAAAAAAAATATATAAAATTTTTTTGTATAATAATTAATACCTTTTGCGAGTTGTCAGCAGCAACTGCTTGACAAAGTGAAGAGAAGAGAGAGAGTGAGAGAGAGAGAAGAAGCAGGAGAGCAGGCGACGAGTTGGCAGCAAAAAAAAGTTGAAAAATAAAAATCTAAAAATAGCTGAAAATGACGCGGTTGAAACATTTCTAAAATAACATAAAAATTAAATTAAATTAAAAAATTTAATTTAAAAAAAAAAGAACAAAAACCCAGGCCTTCAAAAATTATTGTGGTAAGAGAAATTACTCAATTTTCAAACGCATATGTTTGTCAGTGTGTGTGTGTGTTATGTGTGCGTGTGCGTGGGTGTGTGTGTCATAAAATATGTATTTTCGCACTTGTGCCGACCGCATTGATTTTCCAATTCTCACGTGCGGCATTCCAATTGGTGCACAAATATCCCAATTAGCTTTGCTGCTTTAACCCAACAACCCCTAAAGATTCTCAATCAGCTGTTTTCTGGTATTCGTAAAATTTTCCATTCGCTGTGCTTGATGTTGTTTTTGTTTTGGTTTGAAAAGTGGAAATTTTTTTTTTCTTGGTTTCCTCGTTTTTTTGGGGGTAAAGTAAACAAGACCGGCGGCAGGCCTCTCTTAGCAACCTCGCCCACTCACTCAAGTGACATACTAAGGCAAACATAACAACAAAAACAACTACCGTTACAGTTGGTTACAACAGCTTTTGAGCCGCATAATAAGCTTTTTTGCAGACAAGAGAAAAGCTCTCCTTTTTGCAGGAATTTCTCGTTTTTTTTTTTGTAATGAATATTGTGTGTGTTGTGGTGTTTAGGGGGGGTCTAATGACTTTTTGATTAATTTTGCATAAGTAATGAGATATCGAATGAAAGAGAATTAAATATGAACCCATTTCAGTAATTAGCTTTATGTAAGAACTAACAAAACGGCCCTAAATCTATTTTTAGTTAACGCAAACGTCTATGCAAAGAGACAACCGGCACACTCATTATTTGAGTGTTTGTCTATTAGATAAGTTCTTAATTGTATGCAAAGAGCATTAAATGAGAATGTCAGAGAAAACTTGCTTAGACATCTCGCATTAGAGTAAGCGGAATGCAAGTTTGCGTTGCCCTTCTTTAAGAGGGTCTTCTGGTTTGACGCCCTGATTTTAGATAATTTTTTGGGATTTTTTAATAAAGATCAATGAAGAGTTCGAATTTCAAACTTTTTAAAATTTTTTTTATACATATTTTAAGAGTATACAGATAAATTTTAAACTTAAAAATATTCAGTATTATATTATTGATGACCAAACTGGTTGAGAGAAGCTCTGCTTGGCTCCGTTTGGGGCTGTAACAGTCGATTTTTACTTTTTAAATTGGTTAAATCGACTGTTTATAATGTTTAAAAATTACACAATTACAAAAATTAGTTCAAAAATGATAACAAACATTTTATCATTAGTTTTTATCGTCATTTTATCATTTTTTTGATAGTTTGATTTTTTTAAGACGGGATTTTCGCGATGAAACAAACTTCATGTTGTTTTTGAAAAAGCTCTTCCTTGTAGGAAAGAAGCGTAGAGGGGCAAGCTACCACACCACACCTCTTTCCCAGAAACAAAAGCTTTTTGAGAAACTTCATGAAGTTTGCTTCATCGTGTAAATGCGGTCTAATTTAGGAACAATTAAAAAAAAAAATTCTGATAAAATAAACCGATTTTTATGCTTATATTGTTTTTAGAACAATTTTACTTCCCAAATTCATAAAAAATCGTAAAAGAATCGGCCTTTAAATATTAAAATATTCCAAAGAGTTATATTAAATATATTATCGGGACAATGACCTTTACATCCTCTTGTCTAAATTCATTATATAACAAATAATGAACAATTTTCTTAAAACAGCTTTCACTGTGCTCCTTCATGACGTGTGTATGTATAATTTTGAGCTTAAAAGAAACCCAAATTCTGATTACCAAAGGGGAGAATTATATGACTAGGAAATGAGTCATGCCGAATTGAGTTTTTTTTTAGGGCTGAATGACTTGTGACAATGTTCCCAGTCATATCTTGGAATTAACTGGGATTATTATGTCGCGATAGTGAGCACTATTTAATGTTTTTGCTTGACCAGCTGAAATTTTCACGATAATAAAAAAAAATTCCAAAATCCACACCAAACAACATATTTTGTTTGTTTTTTTTTTACTGAAAAACAATGAATAAGTAAGAGAGTCGGTCACGCCCGACTTTAATAAGCTCTGTCAAAGTTTAAAATAAAACTAATAACTTTTTAATGTGGCGCCAGAATAACTGTGTGAAGTGCTGCCGGTAAACAACAATAGAGTTGATTAATACGTAATTTTAATTACAGGCCAACTTACTTTTGAAACACAACTTTATCTATTCTTTAAGGTCTCATTCCATTTGACAAAAATTTATTTCGACACTTCATATAAATAAGACAGCTTTGCTAAAGCATTCAGCTTTCAGAGCTTTTTAAAACTGTTTCTATTCATATGAAGTATTGTACCGAATTAATTTAACGATATTATTGCGCACAAAGTAACATATGATAATTTCAGCTGATTAAAAAATCGCATTTTAAAATAAGTGTATTAAATGAACCAATATGCATTGATATACAATTACAGCTGTTGAAATCAGTAGTACTTCAGAAGAGCGTACTACTGAAAACGGCCATTGGTGGCTCAGTTCTCAGTGTACAATTTTTTTTTATATTTTTGCAGATAGCGAGCTGAAAAAATGCCTAAACAAATTGTTGTTGTAGAAGAGATATAGATGTTGTTGCAGCGCCCTTGTGGTCAATTCAAAAAGCCCAAAAAAGCAAAGCCACATTTTTTGACACAGTAAACCACGTCAGCTACGTGGCCCCAATCCAGAAGGAAGAGGTTGAACAGGCAGGCTTTTACTTTAGATCAGTGTAGGGCGCGTCCGTATAGCGTGTGCATAGCGCACACGATGCGAGCACGATGCGCTGCTGACAATTTCGTATCGGTTGCCACGCACACATACATAGCTAAATTGTGATTGTATTGGTTGCCCATCCCTGCTTTAGATAGACATGGAAGTGGTCCCAAGCTCAACATATTGTTAAGAACCTCATAGCCTGCCTGGTGGACCTCTTCCTCCTAGATTGGTTGGACGTTAGGTGCAAAGCAAATCCATTTTGATCTCAGTAAACACAAACTGTCAAAATCGCCATAATTTTCTAGGCCAGAAATGCAAAAGTTTTTAAATATTTTGCAAAAAAATTACACCAGGCTTCTAGTTGAAATCGTTTGTTTTTTTTTTATAGACAAAGGCTCCTAATGGAAGAAAAAAATTATTTAAAATTTTTCTGTGGTGAAAATTAATTTTGAAGAATTTTCGAAGATATTTTGAAGATTTCTTGTCTGTGGTCCTATGTATTTCTCCATAACTTGCATAATCCTACACCGAGTAGAGTTATCTCTTACTCTTAATACTTAAAATTAACCCTTTTTCGAGTTATTTATCTCAAATCTTTGAAAAAATTTATTTTTGAATTTTTTACAGAATTTTGACTTAAAAAAAAATCACGAAAATTATAAAAAAAAAAATTTAAAATTAGTTAATTTTGCTTCTTTGATTGTAGTAATACTTGTGTTACTTTTTAGTGGCATTTTGAGAAGTGTGTATCTGGAGTTCTCACATCTAGTTCAAAGATAATGTTTTCGGCAAGAAAAATTAGTACATTGTAAGGTTTTAATTTAATATTAATAAAAAGTTTCATTTGATATCATAATAACTAAACAAAGCCATATACCGACTTAGAAAACTGTTATACCCACTCGCCCATTTTTAGGGTAGATGTAGGAGAAAAAGCTTTCTGCACAACATTTTGTTCTAAAAACATTTTATTGATTTCAATTTCTACCATTTGCTCTTCTACTTGCAGCCAAAGCGGAGGAACACCGAAATAAATATAAATAATTTTTCTAAAATAATTCAACAATTTGTCAACATGTCGCGTTTAAGTAATTTGTTTAGTAATTCCCCCGTGAATTTAGAGACTAAAAAGTTTAATTGTTAACCAAAAAAATAAATCAACATTTTCTCAAGTGCGTGTGTGTGTGTGTTCAATAGTTAAACCCAACAAAAAGTGCAATCTCCGTTTTCCATACATTCCGTTTAGAAAACACCAAAACATTCCCTCAAATCCTTTTCCAATTTCTATTTAAATTTTTTTAAAATTCAATCCTTTGGTTTACTGCCTAATGGCAAGTTCGCTCAACAAGACAAGACACAGGCGCAGATTGGCTGCGATCTCGTTTCTATCGAATATCTCATTAGATGGCACACACCGGGACACAAAATTTGGCGCAACATTCGGCAGCAGCATCATCTGCAACCAGAGCAAGAATCCCAACTATAGCAGCAATCCAGGTGGGAACGCAACGCAAGCGTTGGGATACGGAGCCAGTGGCTATCATCAGCATTATCAGCAGCATCATCAGCAAAGGAGGCCGCAGCAGCAGCAGCAAAATAATCATCAACAAAACAAACAACAACATCAGCATCAAAATGGTGGTCCAGCCGCCTCCACAGCAGCTTTGCTCCTTTGCAATGCGGACATACATATGGACAGCATCGGCGGCAGCTACAGCCTGGATGAGGATTGCTCCGGCTCAGCTGCTCCTAGCGCTGCCAGTGATGGTGATGGGCATTTTAGTGAAACTGAAAATATGGGTCAATACTTGATGAATGTGCTAAA
The DNA here is from genome assembly GCA_018904225.1 of Lordiphosa mommai. NCBI lineage: Eukaryota > Metazoa > Arthropoda > Insecta > Diptera > Drosophilidae > Lordiphosa > Lordiphosa mommai. The sequence continues at coordinate 940,596 of JAEIFT010000070.1, forward strand.
TGCGGCCAGCCAAATGCCAGCCGAGCGACGCAACATTAAGCGACCCACACCGGGCAGCGGCAATATGAGCAAGAGGCAACAGCAAAAGCAACGACCCACAACAGCCGGTGGCAGCGGTGGATCGGGTGCCGAAAGTGGCAGCGATTCGGATAGTGTCAAGATACCACTAAAAATGTCCAATTTGGGCAGTGGCGGTACTATTAAGCTATTGCCGCTAAGGGATCGGTAAGTGTCAAAAAAAAATCCGAAATATTTTGATGGAAATTAATCCTAAACGAAGTCCGAAATAGGTCGATCCCTGAATTTTTGAAACCAGTACCAAGGAGTCACGAAATCTGTCTTTATTTTACAGGATCCGAACTTAATAAGCCTTTGGTTTCTAATTCTGGGATTGTTCCAAGTGGATCAAATCAATTTTTAAAACTCCCCTTTTGTCTGGGTATATGACACTTCAAATTGAGGCAAACAAGTGGCTTTTTTTTATATTCTTGAACTGGGTATCGAACCGAAAAGTATCGATCTTAACTTCAAACCAGAACCGGAACTGATTTTAAGAATTCTTCGAGTAAGGATTTTGGATATTTTTGGTACCAAAAACTCCTGAACCATTTTACCGGTCCTGTTTCAGCCTAAATTTTTTTAGTATCTTTTATTTTTCTGGAACCGAAATACGAATCAGTTTGACTGTCTACTTTAAAAGATTTTATGAGGGGCTTGGTCTATAAAAATAGTTTAATTTAATTGAAAAACTCCCGCTTTTTAAAGTGTCATTTCTCAGGAATATACCATATCAATATTGTTCTAAAAATGGGGAAATAATCAATATTGTTCTTAAAATGGGGATCTAAGGGATCGGTAAGTGTCAAGTTATTGATATATATGATGCTTTTTATACTCTTAAACTGAGAATCGTACCAAAAAGTATCGATTTTACCTTCAAACCAGAACCGAAATTGATTTTAGGAATTCTTTGAGTAAGGATTTTTGATATTTTTGGTACCAAAAAGAACGAAAACGCCTGAAAAATTTTATCGGTGCTGTTTTGGCTTTTAGTATCTTTTATTTTACCGGAACCGAAATACTTATTAGATTGACTGTCTACTTTAAAAGATTTTATGAGGGGCTTGGTCTATATAAATAGTTTAATTTTATTAAAACTCGAGCTTTTTAAAGTGACTTTTGGAATATACCTATCATATTGTTCTATGGGAAATAACAATATGTTCTTAAAATGGGGATCTAAGGGATCGGTAAGTGTCAAGTTATTGAATGTATATGGAGAGTGGCTTCTTTTTATACTCTTAAAGTGGGAATCGAACCAAAAAGTATCGATTTTAACTTCAAACCAGAACCGAAACTGATTTTAAAGAATTCTTCGAGTACGGATACGTATATTTTCCCCGAAGAGACCGAAAATACCTGAAAATTGTGCCGGTGCTGTTTTGGCTTCAAATTTTTTAAGTATCTTTAATTTTTCCGAAACCGAAATACGAATCAGTTTAAACGTCTACTTTAAAAGATTTTACTAGAAGCTTTGCATATTCAAATAGTATAAATTAATTGAAAAACTCCCTTTTTTTTAATTTTTCAGAAATATACGTTATTAATATTTTTCTAAAAGTGGGGAAAATAATCAATATTGTTTTAATATCAATATCTAAAATTAATATACAATATAAATATTGTTCTAAAAATGAATATCTAAAATCAATATAAAATATAAATCCAATCAAATAAAAATCAAATCAATATAAAAATTATTCTATAAAAATGGGAAAAAGAACTAGTTCACCCATTAACCAACTCTATTTTTTGCACATTTCGAAAACTTATTTTATTTTTGAAAACCTTTCGAAAAATCATTTCATTTTTAGAAACTATAAAGAATAATTTACTCAACTGCGCCTTAGAATCGTTAAAGAGTGCTCCAAAGCAGCTTAAAAACAAAAAATATTTCCGTTAAAAAAACTGTGCATAATCACTCAATATCCGCAAAAGTGCTAAAGTGATGTCACCCAAAAACTTCAAAACTGTTTTGTTGCATTTGCTTTAAAAGTGTGCGTAAAATATTTTTAATGGCCTTCGATCAATCGAGCCAAGTTCAATCGCGAAATTAAAATAACATGCAAAACAAAAGTGGCCAAAACACGTGTCAGAGAGTTCTCGCACAACAGTTTGAATATCAAATTTAAAGTGAATTAATTTACAGAAATTGAAAGCTTACTTTGGTATACCGAAGTTTGTGATACCCTTGTGGTGTTTTGAATACCATTCAACTTTTAACTAAATTCAACTAATGATCAGATATGAACAATATGGTGTATCTTTTATAAGGGACATTTCTTCTTCAAACTGAAAGGTTTAACGGACTCACCTCAATAAATTTATCCCGATGTCAGTTCTGCAAAAAAAAAAAATAAAATAAAAATTATGTTGAAAAAAAAAGAATAAAAATTTTGACAAACGTTTTTTTATACAATGGATTCCTAAAGGTTCTGTACAATGGATTGGTGGTGAGGAATAGAACTAAAAATACAAATTTATAAAATGTCTTAACTAAATAACAGGACTACAAACCAGTCCGGAACCGAACCCTTCAAAACCGTTATATTTTTAAAATAGTTTTAAAATTGTCCTCTCATACTATGCCAGTCGAAGTCGTGCTCCTGGCTGTGCAATACTTAGAAAAAATTATTTTGTCCAGCAATTCTCAGAAATTTTGTATGCACGTGTACACTAAGATGAGCAAGAAACAAAGCGACCACACTAGCAATTAACCGTTATATTTTAATTTTTGTTTTATGCTTGGTACATATATATAGCCGCACTTAAAGAAGGAATCAGTTTCAGGAATCCTATTATCTATTAAATTATCAAATCAACATCTTCCATATTATGGAATATATATGAGTGATTCCATAAAGAATTTACCACTCGGATTTTTTGAGAAAACCCTAAAAATACGTACCCATTACTTTTCAACAAAGATTGGAAAACAAAATATTTCAACCCAAAAAAATCGAGTGAGAAATTTTTTATATATAATTTTCAATCTGGAACCCGAATCGGAACCCCGGTTCAGGGGATGCAGCCCTGCTTATCAATATTAAATAACTATTGCTGAAAGGGAATCAAAGCGAATCGTATTTCGGTTTTGGTTCTGTTATGTACCAAAACTTATGTTTCCAGTATATTCCGTTTCTTTTTTTCGGTATACCGGTATCATTTAAAAATCCTTTAAAACCGATGATATGACAGAGTGAGGTGGCTACTAGTGGTGCGAGTATGAGCGATTTTTCCTTTCTAACGAATTCAGAAATATTCTTAAAACCGAAACTGTACCGGTACAATGTATCGATTCTTCGAAAAATAACGGTTCTAGAATACCGGTTCTCAAAAACTGGAGAATATCGGTTCCGGTGTTGGTTCTGCCTCTAAGTTTTATTCGGTTCGTTTGGTATATGGTTCCGGTTATTTACTGAAGGAGATCGGAAGTTTTGTGGATTTCTCTCAGAGCACTATAGCCTATGGAAGCGCCCATAAAACCAACTGATACTAAAGTAAGGCAATGAAGAACTATGCCTAACAGACAAGAAAACTTCCGAACACATATAAAGCCACACAAAATTTTAACTTCTGGGTAAATACAGACAGAACATCGGAGACATAAAGGCTCTAAATCCAAGCAAAATACTATCGGTACTTATGGGGATAAGAGAATGAAATCTTATTTAATGAACGCGATATCTAAAATAAACAAATTATACTGTTACCGTTCTCGATTTCGATCAAATCATGCTAAAACGGAATTGGTAAATGTATCTGTTTCCAAAAACCGCTTCTGATATTCGAATAGTTCGAATCGAATCCCAATTTTTGGTTAAAGACTCCAATTTTCTTTTTAAATTTTTCGTGACTAAATCTAATAGAACCAAATTATCCTGTTTCCGTTTTCGATAAAATCATGCGGAAGCTGAATTGAAAAATGTTCCTGATTCCAAAAACCGACAATAAAATTTTAAATCTAGATGGGAAAATATTTTAATCGAATTCTCCAATCGATTCTTGAATATATGAAGATTTTTCAATGTCTATCGATCGAATTAGAAAACAAGAACAAGCCTAAGGAAAAATCTCCAATTCTTTTAGGAAAAACAGAAAGAAGGGACTGGAAGGAAAGTGTAATTAAAAACCAAAATTTAAAAAACTTAAAAGGAGATAATGGGCACATTCAGCAGAAATAATTGATCACTGATCAATTGTAAAAATTTAAGAATTGACATTTGGAAAATATTTTTAATGTAGTTGATAAGTTTGCGTTATTAATTAACCAAATCTACAATAAATCATTGATCAGTTATCAAGCTGTTGAGCTGAATGTAGCCCATGTATATAACATTGATAAGCTTGTTCTTGTTTAACGTCATAGGTAATTTCTTTGTTGATCAGATATTTATACAAAAAACAAAGCTGATGTGGCTTTTTTTAAAACATTTGATCTTATCAATAGCAATCATTGCCCAATGCGGCAATTTCTAAATTATCCTTCAACTCTTTCACTGATAAGATACTCCCCAAGAGTCCAAAAACTGTAGCAGTTATTATCTTAGGGTGTGAAAACAAGACACAGCTGGTGTGAAGTAGAATCTTTGTTTAAATCTAATCAGTTGCCTCGTACTATATAAATATATGAGGCAATTGAAGATGATAAGTATTAATATATACATTGTATTTCTATAAAATATTCTACCTATGATGATATGCTTAAACAAATGTTGTGACAGTTTGTTGAAAAGCCAATTGGCTTAAGGCCAGGTTAATTTGTATCAAACCCTTAAAAACTAATACCAATTAGACAAGAAACAAATTGCAATAGTATCAAATGGTATGTGTGTATATAGGCAAAATGCCGAGCTGTCATCAGAGCGCAAAATGAAAAACAAGGTCAGTTTGTCAAAGCGCAACGAATTGCATTGTAATAATAATAAGAATAAGTATAGACGAGTTCAATGAAACTTGTCTGCCCCGCCATTGAAGTGAAAGCTTTTCGCCCAGGCACAAAACTTGCTTGCAAAATGCAGACAAAAGTTCAAGGAAGTTTATGATTCACCTAGATAAATACTGAATACTTCCTTAACTGCTGACAGAACCGTTTAAAGTGCGTGACTAAAAAGCAGCACAAAAAGCTTCAATTAAATGAACACCCGCAAATAAAAACTACATACAATTGTTTGATTGTTGAACAATTTGCCAGGCACGCTCTTTAATTTACGTTAATTGAACGGGCACACGTCAACACAGATTGAGTTTTGAATGGGCTGGGGACGCACTATATTTTTAGCACACTGCGAACAAAAATGTAGCCTTTAGGCAATCAGGCGTCAAAAACGTGTACATACGTCAGCATAAGTGAAAATGAAATATAACCAACTTAAAATTTATATTTCAAAATTAGCTAACCAGCTTTTGGATACATACATACATATTTCTATATTTGCCTTTAATACTTTTCTTAATTAAATTAGCCCCCGCCCAGGTGTCAATTAACGTGCTTTAATAATAAATAAATATATGACCACAAAGTCAAGTAAATCTGATTCATTTTTGTATAGCCGGAAATGGGGGAAATCACAGGTGGCCACAACACAAAAATCTTATGAAATTTTTCCAAATTGGCTTCATATTGACGTCAGTTGTCATTCAAAAAGTAAAAGACGCCGAACTGAGTAATGAAATTGGGATAGGACTGTGAAAATTTAATTTTCAAATTATGTACGAAATTCTATAGAGAAAAAAAACGTTGGCAAAACAAAAACAACTAAAAAGTATTTTGGGAAATAAATATAGAAATATCATAAAATTTAAAAACAACGCATTGGCAACAATGTCGTCCACATGTGTGTGGAATAGTTAAGAAAACAAAAAAAAAAGACGCACACGTTTTTTTTCTATTTAATGTTAAGCAAGACAAAGGGGTCTTAGATAAGAAGATACACTCTGCGACACTTGGATAGCACATCAAAATGAAAAACATTTTTCCATCCAATAATAAATATTCTATTTTTTCACAATCAATATCAAATTTTTAATATATTATTGTTAGAATCTGATGAAATCTTTAAAGAAACACAACATGTAGTATGAGTTTAAATATATCCTTTTGGATGTGCTATCAAAGTCTACGAGTGTATAAGTCTGAAGATGAGGCTGGTAATTATTCTCAAAATTGTGATACAAGAAATCCCCAATCTCAGGTCTTTTAGACTATAGGTGTGCGCGTCACAATTAGTTGAATGAAATGACAAAATTAACGGCAAATATTCAGAAAAGTTGAGAGGAAAGAGACGCGAATTTGAAATATTTTTTCTGCAATCTTTCGATATGATTCAGAATGAATGTTCTTCTGCTTTGTCAATTCTTCTTAATATTCTATAAATATAAATCGTCAACAAGCATTGCTGACTTCTCCAAATATCAGTATTCTATAAATATATAGCTAACAAAGATCAAAACACTGAAATTAAACTTTGGGGTACAATAGTACCCCGATACAAGCAGTAAATACAGTCTGGTTGTAAAAGCCAGCTGCAACTGACAAATTGAGAACCAATACTCTAGCTGCTAATCAAAATGCAAAGCTAAAGTATAATAAAGAAAGAGAAAAAAGTAAGAATAAATAATTATCATATTGAAATATCAAAAACTGATACATTATAAACTCGAAACGAAGTTAAAAAGAGAATTTTGTTCTGAGATTTGCAAACTCCGAACCTATTCAGCTTTTTAGATCATTTCTTGAATTTTAATTTTTCCTGTTTTAAGTAAAGAATTTATGAAAAAGTTATTTTTTTAAGGAAAAAACTTTTAATTAGATGCATCAAGGCGGAATCGAACGCAGAGTAAGGACACAAAATGGCCCACACAAGGTCATTTATATATAAATATTTATCTAAAATATTCTGTAAGCAATCAAGTAAAATAAAATACAACAATGTTATGTTAAACGAATTTAGAATCACATTAAAAATCCATTGGAATTTTATTAATTCTCATAAAAATGTACTGGGGTAAGAATGTACCCCAAAGACTATCCATATAAGTTTTGACCATGAACGACCATGGATGGAATTTAGTTCGACACAATACTTCATATAAATGGAAACACTTTCCAACTGTTTTGAGAGCTTATTGATTTTGAATAGCTTGAATAACGAACCATCTCATTGAGTTCGGCCTCCTTAATCAATTATAATTTTAATCGGGCCTGTTCCCGTTTGCGATTTTGATCAAATCGTGTGGAATCGAAATTGGTAAATGTTCCGATTCCCAAAAACCGATTTTGTTATTGAACGAATAACTTATAATTCCATTAATCTTCAATCGACAGTCTTGATGGCAAAATTTATTAGCCGAATTCTCCAATCGTTTCTTGAAAATAAAAACCTTTACCAATTTCGATCGATCGAATTGGGAAACGAAAACAGCCCCGAATATTAAAATTACTTTGTTCCGTAAAAATGAACAACAAATTTTTCTTTTTTTGAGTTTTGGGATCCTCGGGAATTTTGGAACCATGGAAAAAATTTTTAAATTAGGGACGACTTTTTAAAATCGTCTAAGTTGTTCGAAAATTATACGTTTGTAAAACCAATAGTATTACGGCGTAAAAACTGTCAAAAAAAAATCTAGATTAAAAAAATTCATCAAAAAAACGCTAGATTTTTCGAGTTGGATTTTAAAAACTAGTAAAAAAAAATTCCTCAAAAAAATTATTAAAATCTAAATTTTTGTCAATTAGAAGCCCAAAGGGCATAGAAGAATAAGCACAGAAAAACTGCCCCCCGCGTTTATCAGAACCAAATTTTAAAGGTTTTTTCTTTAAGAAAATCACTCTCTTTCTAATCGCTATTGAACGGGAGTTATAAGGCCAAAATAAACTTAAATCTATACCATCTATATATTATATATTTTCTACCGTAAAGATCGATAAGAATGGGCACTATCATTAGTTAATACAAGTGTTCTTCTATAAACGTTGCCAAATAACTTTTCATTGATTTTTTTAAGTCTTTAAAAATAAAGAAATATTGATATTACTTGTGCTGGATATATCTTATAACGATAGTAGATATTTTTCAAAACATCTAAATCGATAATATCAAATATCAAAAATCGCATAATCGATATAAGATATATTTGAGCGCAAGAGCTATCCATATAAAGGGTGGCTAATGAATGCTGCTACCAAAAAATAAGTAAAAGCTGTTTTTTGGGTGGTTAATCGCTTACTTTTATTTTTATGATTTTAGTAACTGATTTTTGAATATGAAAAATATTTAAATAAATTTAAGAAAATGGGTTTATAAATGTAGCATCATTCATTAGCCACCCTATATCTTATATCAATTTCTATATTTTGAAAAATATCAATAATCCTAGTTCTGACGGGGTTTTATGTGCTATAAGAATATTTCTATATTTTGAAAAATATTAATAATCCTAGATCTGACAGGGTCTTAAGGGTTATTAGAATATTGGTACCCGGTGCTTAAAATTATTAGTTTGGTTATGAAATTTAATTGATTCTCTACATATAATGCTTGTTTAGCCTACATAAAATTCAATCATTGCTACTTCCGTTTACTGCATCAAAACAAAAATCAGCAAATTCCATAAAAGACAACAAAATTGTTGCAAACAATAATATTTATAAATATTTTGACACAAAATGCTGCATAGGCGAAAAAAATTGAAACTTTGTGGGAAAAAATTCCTACAATCTGAACACATTCTGTTGCATTATTATTCACAACTATAATCATATTCCAATGACATTGTTATTTCCGTTCTCTTTCATAATACCAAAAATCAGCAAATTCCAGCAAAAAAAAAGAAAAGAAAAAAAGACAGAAGCTAAATTGTAGTAAACAAAAATATTTTGTAATGCGAAACTCCCTCACTTCCTGTGTGAAATGCTGCGCAAGCGCAACAAAATAAATCAACTTTACTACGACTCAAAATCAAAATAAACTACTTAGGTCCGTTCAGTAGAAGTTGTTTTGAAATTTGAGCTGCCTTTTTTTTGGAGTTTGGATGAATGAAAGAAAACGTAAACAACATTTGTTAGACCTCTTGGGCAGCAGCAGGAGGCTCTGCTCTTCATTCAGAAATTGCGTCATGCGTTTCCATTTGAAGGGGTAAGGCATTTCAAGGACAACCGGCAAAGTAGCAGAGAGAGCTTGGCACTGAACTTGAATTGCAAAGCTTTAGGGTCCTGTTCAATGTCAATGCCAAGTAGAAACCTGTACAGACACATAAACAGCTTTTACCCCTGACCCTGCCTGCCATTGGGCGGGCCTTCTGCAAGAACTGTGTGTTGGCCTTGAAGGCCAGTTTATGCAACGCAATAAGGAACCGGTTAGATTGCTTAACTGCATCTGGTCTTGAATCCTTTCAAGGGTAATAAAAATGTGTGTCAGTAGTGGAAAAAATGGCGAAAAATTGCAAAAATTTTCAAATGTGCAAGAGTCACACAATTTTATGATATATAATGAACGATAAGGCACTAATCCAGCTTGTAAATGGGTGTGTACATACTACGTGTATATACATATTTATCTAGCCTGCGATAAGTAGCCCAATACACACACATTTATGAGGAGAAACTGTCACAACTGACATTATGTTATGATATGGCAACTCTTTCAGCCTCTGTGGTTATAGTATAATTTTTGTTTGTTTTATTATTCTTATTTTTTATTATTATTATTATGGCTTATCATAGAGTCTTTGTGTTTCACATGGCTTCCATGTTATTTCTCACTTTATTTTGAAGAGTTTTTGCGTTTGTGTCATGCCTCTAAATGCGGTTCAAAGAGGTTCAAAGCGGTTCGTATTGGATTTTTCTTTTTCTTTGTTTGTTTTTTGTTATTGGCTGGGCAACGGCGAAGCTGAATTGGAAGTGAGAGACGACAGTGAGCAAAACAGAAAGAGCGAAAAAGTTGTAGTTGTAAATTTGGAAATATAATTAAGTTATATGATTATTATTATTGAGTAGGCAGACAGACAAAGAAATAGAAAAAGAAATAGAAGGAGGGCAAATGAAAAACTAAAATATTTTGATTTAGTAAAAAATTTTATACAGCTTGCTTTACAGAGACTTAGGCGTCTCTGGATATTTTAAGAATCGTACGCTAGTTTGTCTACAGTTCTTGAGCCTTTTTAGTATCTAAAACAATTTTTATTAAATTTTTTTTGTGGATAAATTTGTATTTTAATTTTTTTAAATTTAAATTTTAATGTTTAGCATTTTTTTGGAGATGGTTTTTCATATTTCTATATAACTTCCGTAGTTCCAAACCGATTTTAAAAATATACGGAATCATATGTAATTAATAAGCCTACAAATAAGTCCTAAGCACTTGAAAACCTGCGAAGTAACTAGAAAATTTAAATCAAATTCGTGAAAAGAAACTTCCTTCATCCTTCACATTTTGTCCATACGGAGCTGACAAGTAATGTTGCGCTTAACAGCACACTTACATAACCTATGTTAATAGGCAGTGGAAACCATTTTACGTTGTAGAAAATGTTACTTCACACCATCAGCAAAAAGCTGAAATCCAATTCTCCAACTGATTTAACCGGTAGAATATATATAGGACATATATATCAAATATTTATAAATTTAAAATCATTGAGAATCAATATTTGATCACGCTAATATATAAAAAAAAAAAAACTTTTCTTAGTAAAACACATTTTCCGACCGATCGATCCAATGGCAGCTATAAGATATAGTCATCCGATCTTAACCAAATTTTGTACTACTGTCTAAAAGCATATATTATTCACAATTCCTGAGATAAAGAACGCAATCATGGATAACAAAGAAGTTTTTCTCACAAAGACCTATTTTACGACCAATAGTTCCTATGACAGCTATAAGATATAGTCATCCGATTTGGACCAAATTTTGCAGAACTTTGTGACAACATATAATTTTCATAATTGCTCAGTTTAAGAACGCTGTCATGGAAAACAATAATGTTTTTGTTACTAAGGCCTATTTTTCGACCGATCGTTCCTTTGACAGTCCTCCGATCTGACCGGTTTCGACATATTATATTGCGTGCAGTAAAAAGAAGACTATGCTAAATTTTAGAAGAAACAGACAGATGGACAGACAGACGGACAGATGGACGAACGGACAATCGTATTCTATTCTATGAAACACATTTTCCGACTGATCGGTCCTATGACAGCTATTTTGATAGTCATCTGATCTTAACAAAATTTTGTATATAAAATTCCTAATTCCTGAGACACAGAACGTAATCATGGAAAAAGTTTCTCTCACAAAGACTTATTTTACGACTAATCGTTCCTATGGCAGCTTTAAGATATAGTTACCCGATTTCGACCAACTTTTGCAGAACTGTGTGTAAGCATATAATGTTAATAACTTCTGACTTTCTATTCTATTCTATTCAAAAACAAATACCAAATAACAACAAATTAAGCGTATACAACATTTAAATTGAATTATCCGGAAAGATGTTATTTTAAGTTTAAGTGAATTTATAAACCCGAAACGAACTTGAAATGAGAATTTTTTCTCAGATTGGGAAATTCCGAACTTAGATCGTTTGTACTTGAATTTCCCCTATTTGGGTACGGATTTCTTGATTTTTTTCTTCTAAGTTTACCAAAAATAGGAAAATTTCTCAAATTTGCGCTTTAAATGCGCAAAAAAATATAAATATTCATAGCAAAGTTTGATTATGCAAAATGAATAGTCGATATGGCATTTGCTTGGTGTGGTAGCATATCAAAAACAGTTTTCATAACTATAAGGTAGTAACTTGTTCAAAGTAACTGTTGGTCAGCAAGGCTGGACAAGAAGTTGCCCATCTTTTTCAAAACCAAACGCAGCTAATCGAGTAGTGTGACCAGACAAAACACCTCTAATCGACTAGTGTGACCAGACAAAGTGCCATTGTTTTAAAATCTGGTAACGTTAGACAAACGTGCCACCTAGACGTAATTTATAAGCAAAATTACGTACTTGACAGGTTCATAAAGGGTGTTTAAAGCCAAACGCCTTCGAGTTACTTTGCTTCAAACTACAAAAAAAAAATTTTTTTTTTTTCAAAAATCATTTTTTTTTTAAGTTTTAGTAAGATATAATTCTAGTTAGATAATTTTCAATACATTTATTCAGGCTTCCAACAAGCTATCGTTTGTTGAAATCCGTATTTTAAAGGCCAAGTTAAAGACATTTTAAGCAAACCTGTCCGAAATATCATTCCATTTAAAACCCTTCCAAAAAAAATAAGACAAAATTGTTATTTTGTTCGAAAATTGAAGTATAGATCAAATGGTCTCTGTATCAACATTTATAAGTTTTCTCTTACCCAACTACAGGGTTCGATACATTTTCTTAAGCTTTATATGCTTCCAAAACTTCCGTGTTTTCTAACCGATCTTATTGTACTATAAGCTTTTCATTGAAAATTTGTTTCAAATATAATCCTGACATATGTTTTACTCTCTCTAAAAGTAAACTCATCCACCTAACAGCTGTGTACCCAGAGATACGGATTTTGCGTTTATTTTTTTGGCAAACATTGACTTAAGTACACGCTGCACTAAATTTAAAAATAAATACAAATAAACACGAAAAGCAAACAAATATAAATCAAATTCAAGAATTTAATTTATTAACTGCCACAGTGAAACGGCAAAATGAAATGGAAATGTTTTATAATTGTCTCTTTCATCTGTTATGTGGCTTTGCTTTTGTATGGCAATCAAATCAACTGAGTCAATTTGTGGTGCCTTTATCAAAGTTTGCTTTGTTTTTGTCATCATCATCATGCATTAGGGGTCTGTCAGCTCTTATCGGGGGCTATGTTTAAACAACAAACAGACCAAATGGAATTAAATCACGTGCAGCAGTTGGCCAACTGAAAGCAAAATTTGGCCTAACCAGATTGAACTTAATAAATATAGAAACGAAACAAATGAGAGACAGAGAGAGAGAGACAACAAAACATATGCAAATTATTTTTTAAAACACGTTTGGTAACCGGTGTGAACCGACTTCAATGGCTCAACTCTATGCGCCTAGATTTGAGATTGTTGGCAGAATGCTAAGAAAACGCTGAAGAAACGCTAGCAAAACGCTCGAAAAACGCTCGAAAAAAAAGTCTTGTTATGAAACCTCTCACAGTCTGATGACGCAAATTGTACGCGTGTTTCATTATCAAAAACCTCTTCAACACAAATTGATTTGACAATGCAGAAAAAAAATTAAAATTGTACGAATATACCACGATAAGGCCAAACCAAAAGAAAAAAATGTAGAAAAAATATCATAATCAGGTTAGGCAAGAAACCAAAACAACCAACCCATTATAGTTTGTAAACAAATAGCAAGCACAAAACAGAAAGCAGAAAAAAAGCTCTAAAGTTTGTTTAAGCACTAAAAATGAACTAATCGAGAGAAAAAAAAAACCTCGATATGTACTTGCTTGTTTACACATTTTACATGTCCAATTGAAGGTTGTTGCACAACCAAATCGAAAACAAACTATGGAATTGAATGGGAATATATAGTAATCAAGGATAGTTAAGGAAAGTTATAACAACAAATAATCATAGAATAGTTAGAATGTTGTTGGTTTTTTCAAACATTATTCTGTACATTGAATTATTTTTCAAATGAATTTCTTTTAGGAATGCAAACCAGTTCTGAAACGAACCAAACGTACCCTAATGTTTGTTCGCTTGTTCGTTTTCGTGAACCCAAATTCAGGCTATAAATATTTTATGCTTAAAAATCATCACTTATATTATCATCAGATTGACCATATTTTTTGTTAAAATTGCTACGGCCATTAACAAAATTTCGGAACCACTTTAATTTCCCAATCTATAACTTATACCGTCTCGTCTCAATTATAAAGACTTTCGAATAACGTTCGATCCCAAAGAAGCTTTCGGATCCCGTAAAATCTCTCTCTCGCGTTCACATCTAGTCGATACGTTTTAGGAAATTTACATATAAATTACATGCTTAGAAGATGTATCGATCAAAACTACATTTCTTCACTATTCCCAATATTTTTGAAACCATCGCATGTATGATATGGTGAACCGATATGGATTAATCTTGGCTCAATTATTTAAGGGATGCAAAGCAGTTCTGAACCGAATCAAACTAACCCTAACAAACACTTGATCATGCTAGCGAACCTGTGTACTTTTAAAAATACTGGCTCGATCCGAAAACCACCAAATAAATAGCTCGGTTCGGTTTACTGTAAGAAGAGTTTCAAGTCGTCAAAGTACCTCAAAGAAAAATATTTAAAAGTTTTGTAATTTGAATCACTTTAATGAGTGAGTAGTTGTGATTCTAATAGATAAAAACTGTAATCGAGCTGCTTAGGGGAACATTAATCATGCCTATTCCCATTTCCGATTGGATTTTAAAAGTAAACGATTACAATTCCGAATCCGTTTTTATTTAGGTGTTCCCGTTTCCGAGTGAAATAAAATCGTTTTTCTTTTCGAATGAACGTTCGAATCGCTTTCAATCTGATCCGAAAACAGTTAATTATCGATAAAAAAAACACTGATTGCACAGTTGAGATACAAGCTCAATCAAATTTATTTTGAATTAAGTTGTTTGCTCCATATATTTTTAAATACTTCACAAAATAAAAATACTTGAAAGATAAAAAGTAGTTGGGTTACCTTGAAAATTGCTATTTACTTTTCATTCCACTGACTCTAAGGCAAAATTTTAGAAACCGAATAACTTAATCGTTTTTCGGAAACGAAAACATCTACCAATTCCGATAACGGAAACCGGGCTATATATCATAATTATGAAGCTATTTTAATGTGATTCTACGAATTCAAAATCAAACATACGAGTATTCATATGAGAAAGTATTATTTTTGGAATTTCGTAGTTTTGAATAATATAGGAAGCGTGAACCACTGAACCAAACCTAAACCGTTTTTTAAGCTTCAAAAACTATGTTGTTAACCGAAACGGTGGATCAAAGTCTGTGTGAACCACTGCACAGTGGTCTAAGGAATCAGAAAAAAAAAACAAGATAACACAAGCGAACACATTGAATTTTCACTGCTCTTCCATGAGAATATTTATGGGGCTAATAGCGGAGAAACCTAAATCTGGCGGAAGTGGATCTTCTTTTAATTTATTTTATTTAAACAAATTAAATCTAGTGTTTAATACTAAATTTAATTCTAATGATGGGAATACTTACTGCAAGATGAGGCCCCCAATTTAAATTCATGCCCCCGATGTTATTAAATATGCTTGAAAAACTGTCTTAAACAGATTTCGAATATAGAAAAATGCATAGTAAAATGTATTCACTTTATCACACGGGTAAGATTTAACGTGTTTCAACAAATATGGATCTGCTGATTCTTTTCTGAGCGAGCAGCGAAATATCCAAGCAAGATCATCAATTTTATTTAAATCTTTTTTAGAGATCCTAGATTAACAAAAATATTTTTTTTGTATATATTTTTTCCTTTGACCAGTATGAAAGTGGGTGGTTGGAAGAGGGGTCTTGAGCTATTTAACCATGACCATTCCATGATTTATTACTAAACAGCGGATTTAAGGTTTTTTTAGACCGAAATTCCGAGTACGCCTGGAGGAATGTGTTGAAGAGGCATTGCAGTGCAGAATTAAATTCAATCTGAAAAAAACATAAAATCTGCTGTCTATTTATTACCTATTACAATTTTATTAAATTGTGAACACAATTTAACTTTGATATTATACAAGACCGACCACTGAACCGCCGATTCAGCCCTAATTCTCTAGCAAGGATTGAGCGACTTTCTTACTTGATTTTTTTTTATATGGATGCCTATCATAAAGTAATTGAATCTGGCTGATTTTAACATATATTCACTTTACTACCAAAGTGAATAAAAACGAGGTTTAAGTCCTAAAATTTATCCAAATACCTAAAAAAAACTGAAAGACTCTTTCGCATAAAAACAGACAGGCAGACAAACATACATCGCCTGACAAACTTATTTGTACAAAAATAAGAAAACTCGTACACAAGCCATATGAGAGATCGAAGTGGCTTTCTTCAAAGAATTCCCTCAGCACAAATAATCCACCACAAAAACATTTTCCAACATACAAAAATGATTGTTAAAAATTTAAATATTGTTTGTTTAAAGGCCAGGCGTTCAGCATTTGACAAACAGAGTTCCAAACAAGCCACTCAAAAAGAAAAAACTATCAAAAAAATACCCCTACACACACACACACGCACATACCAAGGTCTGCCACTTGCAATAGGAAACGGCCGTCACAATGCACTTGCCTTCCCTTTCGCACACTTGTCTAATCTTCTGCCATAGCGGGGCCAGAGCGCTTATCAACGCACGCACACACACACACAGTGAGTCAATAAGTTAACAGTGCGTGCCCTTTTATTTATTTTTTGGAGGCTTCTTCTTCGTATGCTGTTCGCCTATTCGAATACTCCAACTAATTAACGGGTTATGACAGGGCTAGGCGCCATCTTAATCATAATTTTTTTTTTTTTTTTGGGGGTAGCCTAATTAAGGCACACACTCAAATAACCTCGACCTAGACCAATTATCTCAAGGTAATTGAGCAGGCGCTCAGAAGTGAGCACTTTTTGATCAAGGCGGCCCTTGGGAAAACGACGATTTATAATGCAGCCGTTTTTGCTGTTAGCCTGTGAAAATATCGATCATAGCATGAGGGGTGTGACGAGCAATCTGTTGTGTGTGTGTGTGTGTGCCATTGAAGTTTATAAATAACGTCATGTATTTTTTGTGCCTTCAAGGTCCCGCCCGACGTTTTTGCCACTTGTTTCAGTTTGTTGTGCGCCTAATGCTCCTTAGATCGAATTTGTTTGTGTTTGATTCTAAATCTCCTTCTTCTCTCTTTTTTGTATCTTTTCAGCACTTTTAGCAATGGGGCTAGCGATCTACAAAATCTACAGCCCGAGCGTCGAGCACGTTTAAATACCGCACCAGGCATGCGTGCTGGCTCTTCGAATGCCAGCATTGTGGTTGGTGGTGGCCTAAAACGTACGTACATTTTGAGTGGATCGAGTGTTAGTCATATAACAGACGACAGCAGCAATGAGAGTTTGGCTCCTGCAGGAAATTTCCAAGGAAGTTTTCGTAATAGTTTGAGTAAATCGGTGCAGATAAGCGACAGTCGTAGAGCAACAACAACAACAACGGGGCTACAGGGTTTGGGTCAGCGAGATGAGCGTATGGTGTTGGTCTCACGCAAAGTGCCCTTTTTTATATTTTCCGCTTTGCCCTACTATAAGGGCAAGAATGGCAGGTGAGTTTATTCTAATGATCAATTCTATATTTTCTTATTTACTTCTTTTTCTCCAAAGGGCTGAATTGCGCAAAGACGATCGTCGTCGTCGTAATCCCTCCACCTCACGTCCTTTAAGTTCTATTAATGATGCACCCTTTGATCCCTTTGATTTGCTGGGCATACAAAAGGCCGAAAGTGGTCAGGTAAGTTGATTAATAAAATTATACGAATATTTAATATTAATCTTTTCCTTTTCTAGGATATTTCCTATGGCCATTTGTTAATACCCTCGCGTCAATATGAAAAGGAACGCAAAAAGCATGGCAATGCCTCTACAAATCCTTCCATTTTTGAAACCCAAATGGAAATTACCAGTACAGCTGCTTTGAAAAATCATGGCATAGCCAGGTTGGTTATTTTTTTTAAAAGGGTTTTCCGGGATGCCTAGTTTGTTAGAACACAATAATTCCATTTGGTCATGCCCCAATCCTTCATATTACATACATACTCGTACATTTATCATACATTCCACAATCATGATATTTCAAAAATGTTAACCCATTATCTACTGGACTCAAATTGAAAGAATATTTAAAGTATTTTAAGAATTTAGAAAAGTTTTGTATTCTGGGATGACACATTCAATTTTAAGGTACAATTTAGACACAATTTTTCGTACATGGATTAAGGTCGTTGACTTTCTAGACAAAGAATTCTTGATTTCACCTCTGAGATAGATAACAAAATCCAGCGAATGTGTCATTTTCGGCTTACTGAGAAGGCTTCATAAATTTTGGTATAGAAAAATTTAAGAATTGACACATTCTCGATAACATTCTGTGAATGTTCTAAATTTTAACATTCCTTGAATTTTGAATGTACATTCGTGACGAATGTTGTGATTACAGTTACAACATTCAGGACAAATGTTAATAATCACTGTTACAACTATCGCAATACGACCGAATTTTTCTGAAATTTTCAAATTAAAAAAATAAATATATTTGTTTGTCACTTTGACCATTAACATGTATCGAAAAGAACATTCGTCAATGAAACAAGTAAACATTCAAATTCGAGAATTAGAAATGAAATGAAATGAACAAACACCAAATATATATATATAATTAATCTACGAATTCTTCGTATAAGAAGGTTGTTAATCCGAGATTGTCCCCCATAACGCCTGGTGTACGAACACATTTGGCAATTCACACAGACACTAGCCGAACGCATGCCAAGCCCTTCGCCAAGAGAGTAAACAAATTAATCAAAACTAATCAGTCGCTGACCAGCGTTCGATGAAGTAGGTCAGAGCCGGTTTGCGTCGCAATATATATATATATCTTCGAGCAAATATCTTTTAAGAAAATTCTGATTTTTATTTATCTTTTCAAATTTAAAGTCGGATATGGATAAGTAGCAGGATTATCTTAAAGAGCAGGAATGCACCAGAGAATGGCGCGTATCTTTTGGATTCTCAGCCAGCAGATTATCCACAAAAGCAAATAAAATATGTGCCTGACTATTCCTTAACCGAGAAGAACACGTACAATTTTCTTTACAAACGCTATGTAGCGCAGTAAAAATTATGCTGAAGTCGAACCTTATATCAACTGGGATACGATTGTATATATTGGCTCATTAAGAGTCAATGGTTCTAAGACTCCACGCATTAAATGGAAAGACCGGGGAATTTTGAGAAGTAGAATTGAGCAATTTATATTGCCGACTACAATGTCATTTAAAAATATTAATCAAGCAATTGTTCTCCAATTCTTAAGGGAAGAAAGGAAAACGGTAAAGTGGTAAATAGTTTTAGGGTTTCAAAATTTTTTAATATAGGCACGGAGCATTATTATTAGAGATAACGATTGCTCGGTCGCCACAAACTTAACAGCGAAATAAACAGCTGTTCTTTGTTATTGTCGCTCTCTGAGTAAAGTCAAGACAATGTTCGTCTCGCTCTAACAACCGTATTTTCCTATATGTGTGATAAGACCTTAGCAACATTTAGAAATCGCTGGCAACATTTTAAAAGTATCTACATGCGTGATATCTCTTAACAGCGCCACAAATTGAGAGGCGTCGCAATATTTTTCTCTAATAATAATGCTCTGTGATATAGGTTCCGATACCGGATACGTGTTATCAAACGGTTTATTTCGGTCAACGGTTCGGCTATTATACCCTGGTCTTAACGAAAAAAAGGGTTTAATTTGGGTGGTACTTATTATTCGGATTATAAGAATAGAAACGGAAGTGTATATTGACAGATTTTGGGAAGCCATGAAATGCACCATTGGCCGAAGACGTCAATAGGGAAACATTCTACCATTGATTGTCGCATCAAAAAATTTTTGAAAAAATTCGTCGGCGAAACTATGCCGTTTTTTTTTTCAAGATATTCTCAGCTATTCTACAAATCGCTTTCGACCCAAAAACGATCCGTATGGGAATTGGGACGGAAGCGTTTTTTAGAGCACCTGGGATTATGTTGGTTTACAAACCAACCAACCAAATTAACTGTATTGTATCGACAATTTCTCTTGAACCAGTAGAGCTACAGCTACATATTGCTGTCAGATAAACCCAACTTATAGATTGGCGAATTATAATTTTCAGATATTAAACTGCTTTTTTCAGAGGTTTTCCATTAAAAAAAGAAATAAAGCAATTATATTGATTTCTATCCTTTAAAATGTTACTGAATTGTTTAGCCTCCTCCTACTTTTATTTAAGTCGATTTAAAGCGACATCTATGGGGAAGAAAAAAATCAGGAAATTTTATTATTCGTGCCAGATCAAAAACCAATTTTGCCCAGTTAATTGCTTTGTTCCTCATTCCCCTCCCTTTCCCCCCAAAAAAAGTGCCAATATAAACACCTTGTCAGTAGCTTCCAAACCCAAACATTTCTGGTATTATTCAGTAATTTGAGCAACTTGTTTTGATTTTTTTTGTGGTACGTGCGCTAATACGTAACCAAGCAAATAAGTCATTCGCTGACTGAACCAAAAAATGACTTGCATAACTGAGTCATCAGATTTTTGGGGCTCGTATGATATGATTTACATATATGGAAAACCTGAACTGCGCACTTTTCCAATTTTAAGAAATTTCGTATTATTATTATTTTTTTTTTTTGCCAGCTTTGCAATAGATTCCCTCTCCCCCACCAGTCCAAAAATCTACCAATATTTGTAATACATTTTGTGCCATTAACTTTTTTGCTAATCATTTAACGCTTTGCACTACTTCGTTTCAGCACAAAAACCATAACCAAACGTCAAGGCAAATGGTAAATGTTTTGAAGCAGCTACTAAAAAAAAAAATAAAAAAATCCACAATGTAGCCAACTCAGCTATGGAAAATGTTTAAAAAAATTAAAACTTTCCAAAGCTGGCTTGTCTGAAAGTAGTTCACCTAACCACAAAATAAAATTTTAAAAACAACTTTTAAACATTCACACACTTCACATTCTGCACACATCCAAAAACTTGCAACTTAACAAAAACGCTTCAACTAACTTATTGCCTTATTTCACGCTACGCTCTTACATTTGTGGTTTTATGAAAAATTGTTTACTGATTTATGATTTTCACACTATTCACAGGTGTTTTACATATGAGAATAATAATCGCAATAATGCGGCCAGTCCAACACCGGATATTAAATTGGATATGGATATGGAGAGCATTATATTGAGTGCAGATGGAACAAGGGGTTTGCCTGTAAGTATAAGTTTAATCAATTTGTATTGTAAGCTAAGAAAGAAAACTCAAGAGGATGTCTAGTAAATTTTTGATGTGAAACATTTTTTAATTTTGGTAAGGAAGATTTTTTGTTAGGGGTTAAATTTAAATCAATAATATAACGCTACACAAAACTTTCCACTTTTATTTCTAACCCTTGCTTTAATAGTGTTTAACAATACTTTTCACACTGTTTCCCAAAACTCACATTGTTTTCCAACACTGATTTCAAAATTGTTTTCCAAAATTGTTTTAACATGTTCCACTACAATTTTAACATTTTCAACACTGTTCCCCAAAACTGGTTCCCAACACTGTTTAAAACTTTGTTCTCCAACACTGTTTCCCAACATTTTTGTCCAACATAATTTCTTGAAATTATTTCCCAACACTGTTTTCAACATTGTTTTCCAATACTCTTTCACAAAACTGTTTTTCAAACACTGCTTTTCAACATTGTTTTCCAACAATACTATTCAACACTATTTTCTGGTTCCCAACACTGGTATCCAACACTATTTTAAACATCGTTCTCCTTCACAATTTTCTAACACCGTTTTCAACATTTTTTCTAACACAATTTTAAAACATTATTTTCCAACACTGTTTTCCACCACTATGTCTCAACATTGTTTTCCAACACTGCTTTTCAACATAGTTTTCTAACACTGCTTTTCAACATTGTTTTCCGACACTGTTTTCCGGTATATACAGTATATAAACTCTTTTCAATCAACATGTTTTACACCAAAGACTCGTGTGTTAACCACACTCACACTTTTTTTATACAAAATTTCGGACTATGCCTATAACTTTGACTGTTTATCCCAAAAATCCATACTTATACGTATAACTCGGACAAATACCGACCTAGATTAATCATTATGAATATTATAGATTCGTTGAAACCTATATAATATATTTACAAACTCGACTTTTCCCAATTTCGGCGCCGTAAGGTAATTTTTTTGGACCTTAGGTGGGAGTACTATCTAAAAAAACGGATTATGAAGACCAACTCAGGAATATCTCATGAATATGATTATAACTCGGGCAAATATCGACCTAGACTAATCAAAATTGATATTATTAATTCGTTAAAACCTGTATAACACATCTACAAATTCGACTTTTCCCAATATCGCGCCGTAAGGTACCTATTCCTTCCCTTAAGTGGGAATACTATCCCAAAAACCCATTCTGAAGAGCAATTCAGCAATAACTTGCACAAATATCGTCTTAGATAAATCAAAATGGATATTATAGATTCTTTGAATACGGGAAACGTACTTTTCCGCTCTTAAATGTGAACTCCTAAAACCCCCGAGTATAATTTGGACAAAACCGTTTTAATCATAAAGAATTGGTTTTTTAAAACCTATATTACACATCTAAATATCGACTTTTCCCAATATCGGGGCATAAGGTAGTATTTCCGGCCCTTATATGGGAGTACTATTCCATAAACCCATTTTTAAGATCAATTGAAGTATATCACCTAAATTTGCCTATAACTCGGACAAATATCGACCTAGATTGATCTAAATGGATATTATAGATTCGTTAAGACCTATATTACTCATGTTCAAATCGACTTTTCTAAATATTTTGAATAGTTATTCAAGAATAACTTGCACAAATATCGACCTAGATTAATCATAATGTTTATTATGGATTCATTGAAACCTGTATAACACATCTACAAATCGTTATTTCCCCATATCGTGAGATTTATTGCTCATCAAACTTGCCTCTAAATGGGTCTATGGTTTCGCGTGCCGTGTGTCTTCGTTTTGTTGAAACCACATGTCAACCAAGACCAATTCTTCCATTTTGGTCAAAAAAACGTCGGTAATCCTGGCAAGGTACCATGATTTTCATTATTTTATGAAAAAAAAAGTAGGGTCCAATGATGCCGCCGGCCCACAAACCGCACCAAACAGTTTATTTTTTTTTGAGAAAATTAAATCAATTTGAGCGAAGCGCTAGAAGTATCTAAGCTAAGAAAGAATATTCAAGAGTGGTTTCTAGTACTCATTTGGTCTTAAATCTAGATTAATCCATGCTAAACTTCTTAAATAAAATTTCTGAAATTATTATATCAAAACTTATATATTCTACCATTTCTCTTTTACAGAATCCCCCCTATTCAGCCAGCATTTTGGACGATCCAGAACTTATAGCAGGCAAACATCGTACACTGCTCACCTTCACCTCATACATGACATCGGTTATAGACTATGTGAGACCCTCGGATTTGAAGAAGGAGCTAAATGATAAATTTCGTGAAAAGTTTCCAGCCATTCAGCTAACCCTAAGCAAGCTGAGAAGGTAAGTTTGATGCACACCTTAAATCGCTTTAAAAATTCCTAACTTTCCTTTTTCTTCTTTTTTCCAGCATCAAACGTGAGATGCGGCGCATCAATAAGCTGGACACACGCATCGATTTGGTTACCATTTCGCAGGCCTATGTCTATTTTGAGAAACTTATTTTGGCCAATTTGATTAACAAGAGCAATCGCAAACTGTGCGCAGGCGCCTGTCTGCTGCTCAGTGCCAAAATGAATGATGTCAAGGGTGATGCATTGAAAAGTCTCATCGAGAAGACGGAGAGTGTATTCCGTTTGAATCGCAAGGAATTGATATCATCGGAATTTGCGGTGCTGGTGGCCTTGGAGTTTAGTCTGCATGTGCCCATGCATGAGGTGTTGCCGCATTATCAACGTTTGTTATACGAATCCTAGAATTGGCCCACGCGCTGCGCCGAAAAGGGTTTAATTTTGGTGGCGGCAGCGCAGGCGGTGGGTCAACATTTACGCCGGAAGGGGAGTCGAAAGTAAAAAAAAATCAAGGCCTGCTTTTAGGCTGAACTTAAAGGGAGAGTTAAATGTGAAAGGCATTGCCTACTTTTGGGTGTTGGGTAGAACGATAATAACACAAATATTACCTAAGCATATAAGTTAGATAAGTTTTGCTAAAATAATCACAACACACAAAACAAAAGAAAACATATTTAACCATTGACAAACAATTTATATAGAAAATCCCCCATCTTTTAAGTGTTTTTCTTTATTTTTTTGGGTTTTTGTTATAGAGACATTTATAAAATGAATAAAGCTATAAAAACAATTTTTCCTTTTTTTATATGGAGCGATAAGCTTAGCGCTTATCATTTTATGATAATTTATTCTAATGAGAGACCCCTGCTATGATCTTCTGAAAGCCTCATGATTAAAGCTAACTAATCCGTTGGACTTGGCGGGTTAATATTATTAAACTGCCAAACTCATCAATCAAAAATCAATAAATTACTGACGATCGATTATTTGTCAGCGCAACAGGCGCTCAGAAGGTAGCAAACGAGTTCTCTCAAAATCAAAATAAAAATGCGGGCGATAACCAAAAATATAAAAAAAAAATACAACAACATCGCACCGCACACACGTGCTCAGCTGGTGGTGCATTTTGTTTTGTTGTAACTGGGGCCGTTAACTCTTTTGTGATAAGCTATTCTATGGGTGTGTGCGCTTTGTATAGCTGAAAGCATAGCGGGAGGCCAGCAATGGGGCACAGGCAAACTCAACCCAGAGTGTGTGTAATACGATGCAATCGCCAGCAGTTTGTGTCTTATCAGCAATAATTTTTCTGAGGCAAACCAAAGGGAGAAGTGGACAAAGGCTTGGGGATACCCTTTAGTACAAAATAATCATCACAAAAAAATGACAACTAGCTCAGTAAATTCACTTTTGCTCTCTATCTCTCTATCCGACTAAAAACTCGTATACAAGCGCCAATCAAACTAGTATAGGGTGGCTAATGAATGCTGCTACCAAAAAAATAACGTAATAGCTTTAGTTCTGTGTGGTTAATTGGGGTTACTTTCTTTGTTTTGAATGAATGAATGATTTTTTAATTTTAAAAAAGATACTTTATGCAACGGAATTGCATCCAGCTCTGAAAATAATTTATATGATTTATAAAAAGGTTATTTAAGTATAATATTAATGTAGCATCATTCATCAGCCACCCTATTCATACTAGTTTGACTCGCCTATTAGTATAAGCAATTTCTAAAAGGTCGTAAAATCGTTAAAAATGTAAAGTGTTTTATGCTTCCCAAGACCTCAACAAGCTGATGATTATGTGAAGAAAATAAAAGTAATAATTGCACTAGGAAACATGGTACAGTTTATTGAATGTATGGTTGTGATTCTATATAATTTTTGTGTTTTAAACATGAATCTTCATCATTTTTGGTAATTTTAACCTTAAGTTGGTAAATTTGATATAATTTTGACTATTTTAAGGCATGTTTTGAGCTTTGTTTTGACTCTCCTTGAAATTATCGTAAAGTAATATGCCTTAGCTCTGATATAAATGTTCCAAAACAATTTTACGATTTTTTTTTTTAAATAAAGATATACCATTTTAATTACGTATGTTCGAAATGTCAAATAGTGTTTTGCCCACAAGTATGCAATTAGTGTTGTAGATAATTCTCATTATAAATTCAATACAAATAACTAGACTACTGTACTGCTTTTAGTATAGCATACTTTTAGACACAAAAATTAATTCGAAAATTATGGCAATTCAATCACTTCTATTCAATATGGTACATATATAATACACTCAAAAATTACAAAAAATTCTGACGTGATGTAGCATTTTTCCAACCAGGTTCGTGATTAGCATATAACAATTATATAGAATCATTTACACCCGGTTCTATGAAAAAAATGTGAATTTTGTTACCTTGTGTTATGAACAATCAAAAAATTCGTTGCTGGCAGTCAGTGACTTTTTTAAAAAAAATATTATTCCGTAAAAACAGGGTTTATTTCTCAACTTAAAGCCATGTTCTCTTTTCCACATTTAAAAAAATTTTGGATTTTAAACCGAATTTTGGAGCAGTTTTGGTCACTAATGGCCGATTCTTACCTAAATTTAAAAAACATGAAGATGATTAAACGGTCATAAGTCACAAATCTTTTGTGGCTCGATTTAAAAATTTTCCAATTTTTATACTTTGCAAAGCCAATGTGCTATGTTATCAAACAGATCTGCAAGATTTGGTCAAAATCGAATAAATTTATATTATGGCTGTCATAGAAACGATCGGCGGGAAAACGGGTCTTAGTGAGAAAAAAAACGGTAAGTGTCTATTATATGCAAAATTTTCGAAGTGCTTCGGGAACCACTTTTGAACAAAAAATAATAATTATTTTAATCGGATGGCCCTCTAAGTGCAACACATAGACCCTTAGAAGTTTCGTTTTGTATAAGTTTCACTCAGAAAAAAAGTTAAATTATCAAATTAATCTAGGTTGATTAATATGATATTTTATCAAATACCAATTTTTTCATATAATTTTGCATGATAAAAAATATTCAATTAATCGAACTAATATCAAACTGCTAGGATAATAAATAACATGACAAAAAGGAAAGAGACAAAAAATGTTTCTAATCGAAATATATAAATAGTCCCTTAGACGTTTGCCCGCACGCGTGTGCGGTTGAGTACGGATTCCGGATAAACAATGCAAGTCGAAACGATGTCTCATAAAACTTGCAGAACCGATCCGAAAACCATAAAAGAAAACGGTTCGATTCATTATATTGATGTGTTTGATGACGTAAAGAGCCTACATTCAGTTTAGATAAAACAAATTTCATCGATAATTGATTCTCTAATACTTTGCACTTCTTTTATAGAACAAGTATTCCTATGTGTTCAACAAATGATACCATGTGTTCCAAAAACGACCTAAATCGCATGTGTATTGGGTAAAACTTGGGTCGGAAGCGAATTATAGAACACATGGGAATATCTAATTTTCGGTTAGGTTAGTTTATGATGGGCGAAGTCACGGGAGGTCAGAATTAATCCGCCATAATAATCTGTGAGTGTTCGTCAGTATACACAAAAGTACCGAACACAGCAAATATCGTACATTGGCAAGTACGGTACATTTTTAGTTACGTAATGTACGTAAAACACAAGTTCGGTACCTACGTCGTAACGGACCGTCCGAAAAAAATAAGTACTAAACTATTTTGTGTTTAGTATAAGCGTGCGAGCAAAATATTTTTTAGTTAAGGAGGCGAAGTACAAAATGTTTTTAGTTTCGGACCGTTCGGGTTTGTCAGTTACAGTCCGTTCGCTTGTAGATATTTTAAATCACTCTACTCTGACGGACGAATTATTATATCGCTAATTTACGAAGTTGATTTATCAGCTATCTGGGTGCTAAGTGCCTTACCATAATTTTTACGGAATTTAGTTTGGGTCCGAAATTAAAATCGTTTTGTACTTCGCCTCCTTGTACTAAACACTAAAAAGTTCGATACTTTTTTATTTGGACGGTCCGTTACGATGAAGGTACCGTACTTGAGTTTTAGGTACAGTACGTTACAAAGCATTAACCGTACTTGCATGTGTACGGTACTCGGCTGTGTTCAGTATTTTTTGTGTGCCGAACGAAAGTACGGAACTTAGTACGGTACTTTGAGAACCCTGGTATAGACTCAAGATTTTTTTTTTGGAAAGGCTGTCGGTTGCATCCAAGATGGTACAGTCTCAGACTAAATGTTTTCCTACTTTTACAACATCTGTTTCAGTATATCCTTTATATTTATCCGCTGTCCGTCCAATATATTTTATAGTTAGCGTTTTTAGAGGGATTGAATTGTGCTCTTTCGATTACAAAGATAGCCAGATATCTAATTCATATCGTTATTCTTATAATTGGTAAATATAAATTTAGATTTGGAAGTTTTTTAAATATAATTTATAATACGAATTTTATTTCGAAAATAATAATAGAGAAAAGTTCACATTTTTCTCTTAGAAAGTATAATTTTTCAATATTTGAAACCGGGAGCTGGACTGATACCATTCTAAGTGTGAACCAGCTTCAAAAACCATGTTCACTTTTTTCTATTTTCAGTAAAAATTCACGAGGTTGTCTGCTTTCAAAGGATGTTAAACACAAACGAAATGATGCAGCCTGCTTAAATTTGGACAGAAATCTCGTAACAGAAGGTAGTTGACAGAAGTTACAATGCGGGAAATTCGAAAAAGTCACCCATCAAACTGCATTGGTAGAATGATGCAACAGAAAATCACAAATTAAACAGTTAGTCGGCGGAACAACACACACACACAGTCAAATGTATTAACCAACACGTGCTGCACAGCTGTTTTAGCTGGTTTCTCCCCTCCCCTCCTCATCCACAAGATTCCTAATTTGGCCACATGGCTTTGCATAATGAAACCGCTCAAAACTAATTAACGCAAAAGCCGGAACAACAGAAGCCCCACCCCACCAACCCAACCCATCTCCCCTCTTTACATGCTCTCACTCCGTGGGGGCCAGGGAATGCTGCTCAGTTGGTCTGTTCGCCTGACATTCACGTCTGCCGCTTGTCTAGGCTACAGGCCACCCCCACTAACAGCAACAGCAACAACAACAACAAACATTTATTACTCATTAGCACGCACAACCGCAACTTTTGTGCCAACTTTGGCTCATTTATTAAGAACCAACACACACACACACACACACATACAAAAAAAGCGAACTTTTTCATTAAAATTTCGTTTTCATTTGTTCGACTTGACGCGCTGCCGCTGGCCCAAACTCATGGCCTTATCTTAATGTGATTTTAGTTGGTCCGCCCTTTCCCCGCCCTTACTGACTGATTGGAAAGTTCTTTTTCTGCATTTTCATCCCATGTAAGGCTTCCGACGACCCCGACCCCCAGCAAGGGACTGGGGACTGGTACTGGCCAAGCGGCGTTTGGTTTGCTGCCGCTGCTGCTGCTGCCGGTGCTGCTGCTGCTGCTGTCGTCGTTGTAGTTGCCTGTCTACTTTCTGCGGTTTTCTGTGCGCCTGATACTATGCGCCGAGTTAATTGGTTTGCAAACAAATTAACCAACGTGGGTGTACGTTTTCCTAATTAGCAGCTTTTGTAATTAAATATGCCCGCAGCCATTCAAACCAAGCGAGAGAGTGTGAGAGAGAGAGAGAGAGGAGGGAGAGAGAGAAGGAGATGGGGAAGCCGGGTGCCTCATGCGTGCTATAACGGTTCATGTGACGCCCAGTGGCAGCTGTTGGATTTTGGGGGTTAAAGGGGGGGCCAATACCCCTCGTAAAGGCAAGGCGACGCCTGCCTCTGTTTGGAAACACTGCCAACTGCTGACGTCCCAAATGAAAATGCATTTTAATTAGGGGTTTTTGTTGGCTTTTGTTTTAAGTTCTTTTTTGTGCTGACTGCTGCCGCTGCCACTGCTGCCGCTGCTGACTGCTGCTGCGATGCTTGGGGTCTCGTTCATTAGTTTGAATGGGAGTCAGCAACGGCAGCAGCAGACATGAGGCTTAGGGTGGTCGAGTTGCCCATAGATAAGAAAATTGTTAGGATTTATAACAAGTTTTTTTTTTTTTTCTTTGATGGAACAAAACACTAGAAACTAAACCTAGAAGAAAAGTCACTTACTGAGGTTGGATTCAAGATAAGATAAGACGACCAAATGCACCAAACACAAATCGCACACAATTCAGAAGTTTTGGATAGACCGCAAGCGTTTTGTCTTTGCTACATTCCGATTAATACACGGTAAATTCCGATTAAAACAAGGAGCAACCCGATATTTTTTGGCCAAAAGTCCAAACTGTATAAATCATCTATTAAATATTATTTTAAAATTTAAATTTAATCCCCCTCACAATCAAAATATTCCTTAAACCTGCTCAAAAATAACTGTTGATATATAAGCTTGGATCTTAAGCCCCCATTTTCCGGCCTTTGGGGTAGATTTTACCAAATTTGAAATTGATTTACAATTATTGGTTCCGTTCCCCTATTCTCTGATCTTGGCGGTGGAATTTTGAAACATGAAAATTTTGTTTTCCATTTATTTGAACCAATTTTCGTAAAGTTCGGCTCAAAAATAATGATTCGCCTTGAACCCACTCTATTTCTCGTCCTTGGCGATGTAAATTCCAAGATCGGTAAAACATGTGCCCAATTATTTTGCTTGCTACGCTAACAAAACGAGTTTCAAGTGGGACGAATAAAAAAAGTTGTTTCCGTCCTAATTTGTTCGGGATGTTTTCCATCCCTTGGAAATGATAAAACTTGGACAGTTTCAGCTAACTATCATTTGCCGTTAAGACTTGCGTTGTTGCCCATGAATGGGGAATCAAACTATTTTATATTGGGACATTCTATATCAATTCAACCACCAAAATTTGTTGTTCATTCCATTAATATTAATTATGACCATAAATTAGATAGATGGAAATATCCTTGAATTGTTTAGTATAGTTCTCGAGATAGTCCAGATAAGACTTGGTTAAATTTCGTATAAAAATGTTCTAAAAATCATAACTTTATAGGAACGATCGGTGGAAAAAAAGGTCTTAGTGAGAAAAACTTTTTTGTTATCCATGATTCCTTTTTTTTATCTCAGGAATTATGAATAATATATGCTTTTTAACAGATCTACAAAATTTTGTTAAGATCGGTTGATTATGTACCCCTCCCACTGGCGCGCCCACGGGTTCGGTCACAACGTTCCCTTTAAATTGAGAACCGTGGTTCCGGTTCGTTCGGGTTCGATTGTTTATATTTATGTACATAATAATAATTTATGAGTTTGAGAGTGCCTTATAAACTGTGAGTTTTTGCAGTCAATCACATAATGATCTGTCTAGATTGACTGACAATCGACTTTGTATTTTGAGGTTCATATGCTTGACTCTCTCTTCTCTTTAGTGGGATTCCTGTGGCTATGAAACCTGAAAAACACGGCACTTTTGGCTTTAATGTGACCTTTAACGGGTACGGTTTAGTAACTGTATGGGCATATGTGATTAAGTCACAGTGACTTGTAGTCACAAAATCACACTGTTGTTTTTAAATCGTCACTGTGATTTGTGATTGCAGTGATGACTTAATCTGTCTCATCCTAAATTGTTGGTTTATAACATTATCAGGTATTTTTCAATGACCGCAGCATAGCTTATAGACTGCCATATTGTGAGTTGAAATGCTAAAAGTTTTAAATTCTGTTGTTTTTTCCTTTTTTTTTTTTTTTTTTTTTGTTTTTTTTTTTTTTTTTTTTTTGATTTTTTTTTTTTTTTTTAAAAAAAATTTATTTTTGGTTTGTTTTGTTTTTTTTTTTTTTTGTTAAAAAAAAAAAAAAATATCTTTTTGTTAACGATCAGTCGGAAAATGTGTTTTACTAAGAAAAGTTTTTGTTTTATGGTATGAGAGATCAAATTTTGATTCTCAAAGATTTTGAATTTATTAATATCTGATATCTATCTCATATATATATTCTTCCGTTTTAATCAGTTGGTGTACACTTTTGCAAGTGTATTAAAGCTTCGGCACAGTCGCCTTCTCGTTTTTTCTGTCCATGTATTGTCCGAACATAAAATGCAAGACAATTCTGCAAGTTTTCAAAAGAAGTTTTGATTTAAGGAAATAATCCGTTGTTATTTCTTTTCTTAGAGAGGGCCGTTCGATATTCCATTCGAGTGTTTTTTTATCAGGTACAGAATATATATACATATGCAACTTCAAAATTTCGCTTAAATTGCTTTATCGAAATTTTTTTATGGAAAATCGATTCCGATTCAAAGGGTATTGTTTAGCAGGTGCTGAGGATATTTTCCTCTAAGAAAAAACAGCACAAAAACGTATTGGACAGTATTTCAGAGACGAAAAACTTTGTCGAGATCTTAGATCAGGGCCGGCTAAATGGAGAGGACTGAAATATAAGCATGTGTTGGTGACTGCCACAGTAGAGAGCCAACTCACTTGCAAAATCAAGTTTTACTGTGCTCACCGATTCACACAGACATGACTTCGGCTCTCGTCTGTGTGAAAAACACGAATGCGCTCGGCCCCCAGTGGCTATGAGCTGACCGGGTCTGTCTTAGATAGATTCATCTTCAGAAAAGTTTTGGCAATACGATTTCAACCAAGTCCGGCTTAAAAAAATAATAAAAATTACGAAATCCAGGCTTAAATACGAACACATTAATGGTATAAGGGTCCCGTGGAACATTTTTCTAATAGCGCTGTACTTTTAGGTATAAGAACTACTTTTTGAAAACAAATTAGTTTTAAAATATTGAGTTTATATGAGTTTTGGAAACCACTGAACACACGCAGGAGCTATAGACATTTCAGAACCTGCGGAACAAATTTTTGGAATTTCCGGGACGGGCAGGATCGGTACCGAAAAATCAAATAGTTAAGGAACGCGGTCTGTGCTTAATTAATGCCTTTAAGTCTCTGAGGGGAGCTCTAGTGGCTCGCGAGACGAAAAGTTATATATTTTTCTAACGACGATCTTTTCCTTATCTTTTGGTGGCTTGACAACCCTAACGACCCCAAACCAAACGATAAGCATAGCAAATGGGACATTGAACAAAAAAAAAAAACTTGGTCAATGGGCAAGGAGCTGCTGGGTATCTCAGGAAGGGCAGGGGACGAGGGACTGTTTTAAATGTTGGTAGAGCACCCACAAGTCTTTTTGTGTGCTATTCACTATTGTGATTGTTTCTGTTGTTGTTGTTGTTATTATTGTTGTTGTTGCCGTAGTCGTGGCTGTTGTTCAATTGAATTCGAGCAAAAAGGGTCCAATTAAAAAGCCACAACAATTAACGAGCCAAGTGAGTTAACTTGGCATAAGTGGAATTTTAATTGGCAACACGAGAGTTGGCCAACACAGGAGCCAAGAGTGACTCGCCGAGTGCCGATAAGTGGTGGCAGGAGGCGGGGTGGGGGGGGGTGGAGAAGCTGGAAGCATGGAAAGAGAAAGAGAGCAAGAGCAGCAGCAAGCAGCAGCAGCTCGTTATGGGTCCGGGAGTAGTTAAGTAAATGAGCATTTTGTTTCACTAATGAACACTAATGAATGCCGGAGACAGTGCCGGGCTGTATGTATGTGTGTGTGTGTGTGTGTGTGTGCGCCGCCTTTTGTTGGTTTGGGGTTTTGTGTTGTTAATTAATAAACACGAAAGCCCAGACCCAGAGTTCCAGGCCTCATTGTGTGTGTGTGTGTGTGTGCCCAGTTTTTGAAGGGGTTAAAATAAGCAATTAGTTGGATTTTCGACTAGGCGCTCAGCAAATGCGCAGACGTTGAAACGGCAGTCAGAGCCAGGCAACAGCACAAAATGAGAAAGTTTCAAACTGTTGCCGGCGTCGCCGACGTTGCTTCTTCTAACGAGGCAGCGGCGCAGGAGTCAATGTAGGTGGAGGCGGCGGCCCGATGAGGGAGCGGTACCAGTCCATCTAGAGTAGGTAAGCCTGCCACGCAGCGGCTGGGAAAAAAATAAAAAGTTTTTTTTTTGTTTTTGTGCTCGTGCGGTTTTTCTCTTGTCTGTGTGGGGCTTAATTAGTGATGGGGCTGGCAATTAGCATAGACTTGAACCAGAAATGGAAATGGAGTTGGTTGGCACTGGGCTGGGGTGGGTGAGTTGTGTTTGGTTTGAAAGAGGGAACAACACTCAATGTCAGTGGGTCATACAAGTAGACACTTTAAGCTGATATATACAAATTTTTGATTAATTACCATTAAGAGGGTTTAAGGTTTCATAGCAAGTAGCTTTTGTGGGTATTCAAGTAATTTTCTGATTTTTCTAAAACTTTTAACAAGCGATTTATTTCTATAACTAACATTTTTTAAGCCACTCGAATTTCATAGCAGTTAACTTTTGTCAACACTTATTTTTTTAATACATAGCAATCAGCTTTTTTCTGAAAATAAATTTTCGGCTATTAAAAATAAAGGAATTTGTTCGTTTTTACCTTGATACAAGTTATGTATAAGATAATGCAAAAATAAAATTTTTTTTAAAAATAAACAGATATTTATATATTTTTTCGATAATCAGACAATGATCGTTATCCGTTTTCGCATATTATTTTTTGGTACTAAAATATCCCTTTGATATTAAAATATATTAAATTTGTCTAATTTTTTTTAGCAGAAAAATGACCAAATGATATTCTAATATCTAAAAGTGAAAATGCTTATATCCAAATGGATCTCATAAGAATAAGTACCGAGCAGCTTTTGTCAGCACTTCTATTTTTTTACAACAACTTTGATCAAGTGAGGAAATAGTCTCTTACAGAGAATCAAACCTAATTGAATTTAGGATTTGGTAGGTTAACCAAAAGGTTAAGGTTCTAGTCAAGGATGCAAACCGGTATTGAACCAAATCGAACCGTTATTTCGTGCTCGTAAAGCAAACCGCGAACCGAACCAGTATCTCTTTAAAAATGCTGAACCGAACCGAAAACTTCAAAAGGAATCGGTTTGGTTCGGCCTATTGCATTGACAAGATTGAAGTAACGTTAAGCGCCTACCTATAGGCTTAAATGAAAATATGTTCATATTGAAAGTGTGATCAAAATAATCAACTTAAAGAAATAGATCGTATCGGTTTAGTTGATTCGGTGATACAAGCACTTTTTCTTTTAAATATGTAAATATTATCTGGTATTTGGTTAGGTTAGTGTATGATGTCTGACCGTCAATAGGGCCAAATTGATCCACAGTGATGACATATTTATGAAACCGCAATAATAATCTGTGCACGCTTGGCTAACGTCAATATTATCTCAAGAGTTTTTCTAGGAAGGCTGTTCAGTGGCAGCAGAGGCGGCACAGTTTCTGATTAGAGACTCCAGTGGTTTTACATTAGGTTCGTTCAATTTTTTATGCTTTTAAAAAAATCATGCTTTTTGCCCCTCAAAGTATGCAAACTTTATTTGTTTTAAGAATTGATTATTTGATCGACATAATATGTAGTCAGTTATGGCAGCATCATACATAATCCACATTGTGCATTCACTCAGATTGTCAGAGCAGTTAAAGGTATACTAAAAAAAATAAACATTTTCCTTAATTATAAAACATAGCATACTAAGAGGAGCAAATATCATGATTTTTTATTTGTGCATAAACGTAGTATCTGTCTACCCAATATTTTTTGAAAACGTATCAAGATGTCCTTGGGAAGAACTTTCCCAAAATTTGCTAAAAACTCTGGTGGACAGAATTTTTGAGCGAATTAAGGTTAAGGGAGGTCATACTCATTACTAAAATAAATTTAAAAAAACTGTTTCCTAATCATTTTGTTGATTTATTGTTGTTCTTGAGGTGCGGCCATAGTTATGCACCAAGCATAAAACGAAAATTAAATCTTAACGGTAAATTTTGCATTGCTAGTGTTGTTTTCTTGTTGCTTGGTTAATATTTTTTTTTATTCTCTTTTTATCTGCATTCAGCAATTGTTGCTCTCCCCTCTTTGAGTACTCGTACACATTAAAAAAATTGGATGCGGCCATAGTTATGCACCGGATTTAAGTTCTAATTTTCAGCGGTTTGCATCCCTGGTTCTGGTATATTTCGGTATATCGGTACGTACCGGTATGTACCAATAACATTTTAAAAATCCTTTAAAACCAAAGACTTGACAGTATAGGATGGCAGTCTATGAACACTCAGAACCGAAAAAGTAACAGTACGAAGATTCGGCTCTTTTCAGTGCCAAAAATATTGGTTTTCGAATACCGGTTCTCAAAACGAGCAAAAAATGGGTTTAAATTTCGGTTTTCAATTTAGATTGGTTCTTCTCGGTATAAGGTTTTGGTTCAGGTTCCCTGATCTGTTATGAAGCATTGGGCGCGTTCAGCAGAGTCACCCGATCTCTAATCTTATTATATAGCGCCCTTTTGGAATATTTTTTGAAATTGACATTTGGAAAAGCTCCATTGAAACATCATATTAAATACAGGAGGAAAAGTAGGCTAACCAAGAAATATATCAATGATCAGGCAGCAAGATCTTCTGCTGAACTCGGCCATTGTTTATGACTGAATTTTATAGCAGGCAGCTTTCATTAGCACTTCTAGAGTCAGAGCAAGAGAATTATTTTTAAAAAATTGTTGTAAATATTGACGTTTTTACCTTTCTTTCATTAAAATTTCTTCATGATCGATTTCATAGCAGTCAGAATAATATAGAACTTGTGGTGTTTCAAAAACAGGATATTATGTACAAACTTAAAAGAAAGAGTTCTGGCAAGGCCTGTTTACAAAAAGAGATTGCTTTAATAGCAGGAATCTTTTTGTCAGCACTTCTAGTGATACGCCACATAGCTTTTCTACGAAAATGCATCAAAATTCCTTCACATAATGCATATGATATGTATATTTATTTAATTTCGCGTACCAAACCAATAAATTCCTTGTATCTTATATGTCTGGACCCCAAGTCCAACCTTTGTCATTCCCACACCTTATAAGTCTTTCAACTTTCGATTAATTAACTGAAAGCCCTTTTAAGGTGGTCGTGTCGATCACTTCCAGCAGGCGTTGTTTACACAACACATTTATTTATAATTATTCTTAAGTCTTATCGATCAAAAACGCAATTCCAAAAATAAATGAGATACAAAAAATAAACTTGAAGCATTCCCATTCATTGCCAGAAAAAGTCGTCTACTGTCTACGTATGAATCATGTTAATCAGCTGGCAAATCAAGATAAGTATATCATACGTACACCACCACCTCTGTGACAGAGGGTAGAAATGGTGTTTTTGTTAAATATCTTTTGACTTTATATGGCCAAGTGACTAGAGAGAGACGCGGCATTGTCTGCCACTTTGTGGAGGTGGCTGCCATGAGACTGACGCCGCAAACCCGTTCGAACGTTCAGCTGACGGAAGAAATCACACTAGCAGCGACAACTTAACTTGTCCCTGACGTCATCGATCTAAAATACAATAATTTACATGGCAGAAAATGAAATCATATTTTAGAATATTGCCAGCTTCAAGTTGGCTCAATCGTGTTTTGAAACGCCAAGTGAACACAACAGAAAAAATGTCGCTGCGCAAGAAAGAGGAATATATACCCATCAAGTGTGAGGGTTGGAATGGCAAATTCCTATATCCCGATGGTGCCATGAATGATGTCTCCAAGATTCGTCGTCACAATCAAAATGTCACGAATACCAACAATTTCTATGGTTTCAATACGGAGCCCATTGTTTTGCCCACCGCCTGGGATGGTACATTTGTGAAGAGTGGCGAAACGCGCATTAAACCCGAACGTAATCGTTCCGATGATCAGGATTATTATGATTTTGATACACAACCCACTGAGCTACCGCCTACTTGGAGTGGAGAATTTGTCACCGATCCCAATGATGTGCGCATTAAGCCGGAACGTAATTTCTCCGATCCAAGGGATTATGCCGAGGCAAATCGTTTCAAGTTGGTGAAGCAGTGAAGGAAGTTAATTTCTTGAACAAACAAATCACAAACTAATTATGCAATGACTTTTCATGTTTTTGTGTGTTTTTTGTACCTAACCTAAGCGTTATTTTTATACATATTTATTTTTACACTTAAAAAATAAAACAACAACAACAACAATAAACAAACAAACAATTGCTAGAAAGTTCCGCTTTTGGTCACCTTCAGAGTTGAATTTACGAGTGTGGGCGACGCGACTGTGATTGCTATTCAATGACCTTTAAAGGCCTTGTTTTGTATGATCGAGTTTGCAAATTGACTTTTTATATAAGTCACAATTATAATATCAAAGTGAAATTTGAATAGCTTATTGGAACTTTCGAGATTTTGTTTAGTTAAGGGGGTCTTCTACCTTTGAAAATATTTTTTTTCGATTTTTTTGTTTTGCCTTATTATTACAGCTTGAACTTTCCCCTTTCATCCCCTTTAAACCATTTTCAATTATTCGAAATAGTCTAGCAGATATATCCGTTTTAGTGGAGCAATGTTCTTGCCAAGTGAGTATTTTCAACGTTGCTGAAAACTTTAACCGCGTTTTTCTCTAAACCACGTTTTTTGACCTGGTAGCCATGATT
Organism: Lordiphosa mommai; assembly: GCA_018904225.1. Lineage (NCBI taxonomy): Eukaryota > Metazoa > Arthropoda > Insecta > Diptera > Drosophilidae > Lordiphosa > Lordiphosa mommai. The sequence continues at coordinate 978,651 of JAEIFT010000070.1, forward strand.
GGGCCAGTTCTACGGAACCGATTTTGATCAGCCATGTTGCAATCGACGCAGAATTGATGTAATTCTGGCCCGTACCTCAATCATGAAGATAAAAAATTTTTTACTATTTTTTTACACTAAACAACAAAAAAAATCGTCGAAAATCTAATTTTTTTTAAATGTTTGTAAATTTTAGAAAAAATTTTTTTATGATTGGGTACGGGCCAGAATTACATCAATTCGATCTAAACCTCATTTACCGTTTTCAATTTCGATAATATGGAGTCCCGGAATCATGGCCACCACCTCTACACCTTTTTTTTAGGCCTTATTTGGCAGGCCGATAACTTTTTGAACAGCCCTCGAATTCCAACATTTTTTTTTATTTTACTATTTAATTATTAGTAACACAAAACAAAACCATATTGAAAAAACTCTTATGGTTTTCTCTCCAGAATTTTTGTAAAAAACACTCATAAAACACTCGTCAAAGGTAGAATACCCCCTTAAACAAACATTTAAACAATCAGTCTCTAAGCTTCAATCATTCATCGTTACGTTATAAAATTTTCACTATATGTTCATGTTGATCAGAAAAGAGTCATAGGCTCTTCCCAAGACTGTGAACCTGTTCCGAACCCGTTGAAAAGGTTCAATAGTGGTTTGGAGCCATATCTTAGAAGTTATTAAAGCTAAAAACTTATAACTAGGGAATAATACCGTAACCGGAACCGTTAACCGAAATAAACCGTTTACAGGCAGGTACCGGTATCGAAACCGGAACCGATATTACAAATTTTTTGAGAACCGAAAACCGTAAACCGTTATAATAGGAACCGAAAAACCGGAACCTTACCGAAACGCTAATACCGGTATTGTTTCGGTTTCTTATAATTTATTTTATTGATTTATGATTATTTCAAATATATATTTCAACTGATAAATAACAATATATACACTCAGAAAAGAGTCTTACATTTTAGAAACTCGCCCTTAAAGAATATGTAGAATCATATTATCTTTTAAAGATAAAAAGCGGAAAAACGTTTCTTTGGTAAATATTAATAATATTTCTAAAAAAATGTAATGTAAGAAAAAGTTACCAATTTTATTTTCCAATATGTAAGAAAGCTTACGCAGATTTCATGTTTCAATATGTTTTTGTTTTTTTTAGACCTGATATACCTCTATTGGACCGTAGTCTTATAGTATGGGTTCAAATCTATCCAAAACGCGAAAGATCTCTATTTTGAACGGAGATACGGCAGATTTAAGAAAAGAAAATTCCTTAATTCTAGGCTTTTTTTCTGAGTATAGGGATACGACATGACAGAAAATTGTTTGTCCAAAAAAAAAAAAACTAGAAATTGATTTATTTAAAAAAAATAATTTTAAATGGCATATTCTTACAAAATAATTTTTAAGTTCTATTACATTCATTAATTTTTAAATATCTTGAATTATTAAAAAAAATGTATATTAAAAAAATTATACTTGTACCAGTACGTATCGGTATACCGAAATAAAAATCAAAGTACCGTATCGGAACCGAAATAAACTGAAAACCGAAATAGAACCGTTAACCGATATTCGCATTTCGGTTCGTACTGGAACCGGTACCGGAACCGATATTCGTTTCGGAATTAATGGTGAGTAAGTTAGTTTTTCGGAGTCAGATGTTTCTCTGGATCAAGACTAGTTGCGAACTCGCCGAACCGGTTCAAAAGTGGTTCAAAGTCATATCTCAACCTAATCAAAAATTGCTAGGAACGTAAAATTTGAGGTGTTGGTTTGAAACCGATTTAATAATGGTTCAGAGCAATATTTGGGCAACAAATTTTAACTATGAACCTAAAACCTACGGTTATACGGAGCTAGATTTCTTACGGATGTAAAATAAAATCCGTACCAGTTTGTAGAAAGCGAATAAAACTTGATCATGAATTCTCTCATAACAGTACAGCATTTTCTTAAGGTTCCGAGCGCTACAGTACAAATATTAGATTTCTTGGTCTAACCATTTAGGCTAAGCGTTGATGCTAAATATATGTAAAATCCAATTAAACCGGGAACTCTTAAGGGAGTATAAACTAAGGCACAGCCGAAGTTTCGAAGCAAACAGTGCACAATTTCACTTACATTAAGACACTACCAAGTTGAAGCTCAAAGTATTCCTACAACTGCCTTTGTCAGGACCTTTAATAAAGAGGATTATATATCATTCATTAACGACCGTTTTTTCATATTTCTGTTTTTTAAATATAGGTGGTCATTAAGTAAATTTATGTTGTCTGCTTTTAGGCTGCGTTAAGAATTATACGTGAGTCGTTGTAGATATTTTACAAGCTGCCTAAAAGTAGGCAGCATTCCTCTTTTTAATAACCATCTAGATATGAAAAACATGAAGATAAGAAAACGGCCCTAGGATAATTTTTTAAAATTTTATTTAAGCATACTTCTTTAAACAAGTGTATGAAGAAGAACGAGTCAAGGCAGAACAAATTTCTTTGGCATTTAATTAAACAAATAGGCGGACCTAGTTGTGTTCCCGGTCTGTTCCCATACAAGCAGATCATCTTATCATCATTTAAACTGATGACAAAAGTTGCTTGATATGAAATAAATTAATAAATTTGCACAAAAAGCTACTTGCTGTGACACTCTTTAATTGTAGATGGAACCCCCATCTAAATACTTTAAATAACATATATGACTTGCAGATAAAATGTATTTTTTTTTTATAACTTCATAAAGTGTCATTGTTTACACCTTTTCTAATATAGGAACTTAATTTCTTTTCGCATTAAAAAACAATAAAAGCAAATTTACTTTAGAACCCCTGATAAGAAAAGTTTCCTGGAAATAGCTTAAGCAAATACTAGGCAGTATTTTACCTACTTCTGATAATAATTTTAAATATTAAAAAAAGATTTTTATATCAAGTTTCGCTGATTGTGATCTTTTGTGTACGGGGAAACACTTGTCTGATAAGAGAGCGTATAAAAGGTAGCTCCACCTGCACTACAAGTCACAGTCAAAATGAAGATCTTTGTAGTATCTCTAGCCCTCTGCCTATTTCTGGGTGTTAGCCAATCGGCAAATGCCAACGAATCCTTGGAGGAATATATACGTCAGAATCAGCGACAATATGCTGCCCGGGTACAACAAAATGAAAATGAGTTGGCCCAATTCCGCATCACGTATACCAAACAACTGAGAGCTATCGAAGTCCAGGCTAATGAAATGCAAGAGAAAATGGAACACGCTCAGGCATATTTGAATCCCATAGAGTTGATAGACTCCTGGCATAGACAATGTGTGCTAAATTATAGCTCCGCTATACCCAGCATTGACACTACGCGTTCTTCCATAATCAGTTGCTCAACGAACGGTATGAACTATCTCAATGGCATTTTGAGCAGTGCACAGAGTACGTCGAACACTATGAAAAGTTATTACAAGAATAATTTGATTACCGCACTGGCGGACTGTGAAAAACGTTTTTCCAATAATCAGCTCAACTATACCCTATGCGTTACACAAGTGGTAAGTGTAGAGTGTTTAAGTTCTCATTTTGGCATTAATATAATTTGACTTTTTTTCTTGATCCCCAGATAACCAATGCCAATACGTACACGTTGAACAATCAAAAGAATTTCGTTTCATATATGCAACAGGCTGAATGCTCAGCCGATACACGTATTACCCAGGCCTGGCAATGTTCATTTGCGATTGTCTATACCACCAGCTCCACTATGGGCGCAGCATTACGACTAGTTGATGATTGCATTGCCAATAAGAGAATTTGTGGTTCGGCTTGCTCTGAAACTGCCTTTACAGGTTGTCCCAATTACTTGTACTCAAATCTAACCCAGAATGACTTGCGTAATGCTACCATTAAGAATCCATTTTATAATTGGATTCCAAAATCATGTGTTCAAGTGTATTTCGAAAAATGAGAAGGATTAAGCTGCTAAATGCTAAATACATATTTTACATGAAAAAATAAAGACTAACATCGACACCGCCGATGTTTAAATACCCTTGCAGATTTTTAAAGACGCTACCATTGATAACAAAAAAGTTTTTCTCACTAAAACTAGCTTTTAGACCGATCGTTCCTATGGCAGCTATATGATATAGTGATCCGATTTTGATAAATTTTTCTAGAACTATGTGGAAGCATATAAAACTAATATATACCACGATTGGAGGCGGTACGATGGAAAACAAAAAAGTTTTTCTCACTAGAACTTGTTTTTGGACCGATCGTTCCTATGGCAGCTATATGCTATAGTGATCCGATTTTGATAAATTTTTCCAGAATTATGTGGAAGCATATAAAACTAATATATACCACGATTGGAGGCGGTACGATGGAAAACAAAAAAGTTTTTCTCACTAGAACTTGTTTTTGGACCGATCGTTCCTATGGCAGCTATATGCTATAGTGATCCGATTTTGATAAATTTTTCCAGAATTATGTGGAAGCATATTAAACTGATATATACCACGATTGGATGGAAAACAGTTTTCTCACAAATAGTTTTAACCGATCTTCCTATGGCACATATATAAAAAAAGTTTTTCTACACTAGAACTAGAACAGTTTTTTTTGGAGCGATCGTTCCTATGGCAGCTATATGCTATAGTGATCCGATTTTAATAAATTTTTCCAGAATTATGTGGAGGCATATAAAACTAATATATACCACGATTGGAGGCGCTACGAGGGAAAACAAAAAAGTTTTTCTCACTAGAACTAGTTTTTAGACCGATCGTTCCTATGGCAGCTATATGCTATAGTCATCCGATTTGGATAAATTTAGCAGAATTATGTGGAAGCTTATAAAACTTATACATACCACGATTGATGGCGCTTCGTTGGAAAACAAAAAAGTTTTTCTCACTAAAACTAGTTTTTAGACCGATCGTTCCTATGACAGCTATATGCTTTAGTGATCCGATTTTCATAAATTTTTCCAAAATCATGTGAAAGCATAAAAAATTAAAATATACCACGATTGGTGACGCTTCCATTGACAACAAAAAAGTTTTTCTCACTAGAACTAGTTTTTAGACCGATCGTTCCTATGGCAGCTATATGCTATAGTCATCCGATTTGGATCAATTTTTGCAGAATTATGTGAAAGCATATAAAACTTAAATACACCACGATTGATGGCACTTCGTTGGAAAAAAAAAATTTTTCTCACTTAGACTTATCTTCTGACCGATCGTTCCTATGGCATCTTTAAGATATAGTCATCCAATCCGGCCGCTTTAGCAGCTTAATCCTTGAATTTATTTAGTTTCTCATTTTTGGAAATACACTTGGACGCATGACTTTGGAATCCAGTTATAAAATGGATTCATTATGGTTGCATTACGCAACTCATTCTCGGTTAGAGTTGAGTACAAGTAATTGGGACATCCTTTAGAGGCAGCGGCAGGGCAAGCAGAATCACAAAAATTCTTATTGGCAATGCAATCATCCACAAGTCGTAACGCTGCGCCCACAGCGGCGCTGGTGGTATAGACAATCGCAAATGAACATTTCCAGGCCTGGGTAATGCGTGTATTGGCTGAGCATTCAGCCTGTTCCATATATATAACGAAATTATGTTGATTGTTCAACGTAAACGAATTGGCATTGGTTATCTGGGGATCAATAGAAAAAAGTCAAGTTATATCAATGCTAAGCTGAGAGCTTAAACACTCTACCACTTACCACTTGTGTAACGCATAGGGTATAGTTAAGCTGATTATTGGAATAACGCCTTTCACATTCCTCCAGACCTGATATCAAATCTTTGTTGTAATAACTTTTCATATTGTTCGACGTAGTCTGTGCACTGCTCAAAATGTCATCGAGATAGCCCATAGCGATTTTTGAGCAACTAATTATGGAACTACGCGCAGTATCAATGCTGGGTATAGCGGAGCTATAATTTAGCACACATTGTCTATGCCAGGAGTCTATCAACTCTATGGGATTCAAATATGCCTGAGCGTGTTCCATTTTCTCTTGCATTAGATTAGCCTGGACTTCGATAGATTTTAGTTGTTTGGTATAGGTGATGCGGAATTGGGCCAACTCATTTTCATTACGTTCAACTCGGGCAACATATTGTCGCTGATTCTGAAGTATGTATTCCTCCAAGGATTCGTTAACATTTGCCGATTGGCTTACACCCACAAATAGGCAGAGGGCTAGCAGTATTACAAAGTTCTCCATTTTGACTGTGACTTGTAGTGCAGGTGGAGCTACCTTTTATACGCTCTCTTATCAGACAAGTGTTTCCCCACTCACAAAACTTTATATAAAAATAGTTTTTCAATATTGAAATTATTATCAAAATGTAGAATGTAGGTGGAATACAGCCAAGTAGGTGCTTAAGCTCTTTTTAAGAAACTTTTCTTATCAGGGGTTCTTAAGTATATTCGCTTTTATAGTGTCTTAACGCGAAAAGAAATTAGGTTCCTAAATTAGAAAAGGTGAAAACAATAACACTTGATAAAGTTATAAAAAAAAACGTACAATTTATTTGAAATATTTATAAGGGTCCATCTACAATATATTACGATATGTTATCCTTGATTTTGGGTCCAAACTTCTGTAAATATTTTGCTGCGTCCCTAGATGGTTTAGAAACACTACTGAACTCGGTGAGTGGGGTCATATTTCAGAATTTTTTTTTTTTAAATTTACATTTTACTGTTTCAAGATCGGTTCCGAACCATAATGAGCCGAATCCAACTCCTTCATACCATTTTAACAATTTCGAAATAGTTTGGAAGATATAGCCATTTTAGTGGAGCAATGTTTTTGCTAAAATGAGTAATTTTTCAGTTGTTTAAAACTTTTAAAGCGTTTTTTCCAAAAACCACATTATTTTAAGATTCTGATCATAACCCTTGATTTCCGTTTTTATTTCCGAAAACCCATAGTCGTGGCTTCCACCACTTTACCGTACTTTAACCACCCTCGAATTCAAAATATGTTGTTTTTGGTTTTTTATATAAATAATAAATAACTCAATCCTGGAAAACTCTAGAGATTTTGTTCTCGGTTAGTTTGCAAAACGCTCGCAATATCCGTTGGTTTCACAGAACTTCATATTCCTATTTGCAAATCCAGTTGGAAGGTTTGTGTCTAGGAATATGGTCTCAATTTATCAAGGTTCGTGTCTAGGATAATGGTCTCTCTTATGAAAATGGTATGGATAGTATAGTATGGAATATCAAATAGTATTCGGATCGGTTTGCTTTCATGGTTCTAAAAAAAAAGTAAATTTCCGATTGCTATGATTCTTTTGGAATGATCGATCATCTCTAACCTAATCTACTACAATTGATTACGATTATTTGCAGCAAGCTTTAAGCCTATTTTTTTGTACGAGAATGACTATATGAAATTCTTAATTTTCAGGTTTGGGCCCGTGTCGAGTCGTGCAAAAATCTTTTCGGTCTTTTTGGTTCCAAAATTATCGGTTCTCGAATACCGGTTTTTAAAAAATGGATGACTATATCATAGGAACGATCGGTCCAAAAACTAGTTCTGGTGAGAATAACTTTTTTGTTTTCCCTCGTAGCGTCACCAATCGTGGTATATATCAGTTTTATATGCTTTCGTATAATTGTGGTAAAATTTATCAAAATCGAATGACTATAGCGAATAGCTGCCTTAGGAACGATTGGTCCAAAAACTAGTTCTAGTGAGATAAACTTTTTTGTTGTCAATGGTAGCGTCTTTAAAAAACTGCAGACTTCTATTTTTGTTCTTAAATTTTTAAAAAAATATTTTTGTTCTTTTTTCTTGAATCAGGCTTAATTCTGTCTTCAATTTAAAAATATAATAGTTAGAATTTCATTTAATTTAAAATTAAAAGGACTTAAGAATCAAAAAGCGAACTTAAATTCCGAACTTAGGGCCGTTTTCTCATCTTCATTGTATTCAAATCTAGCTGCTTTTAAAGAAAATATGTGTTGCCTACCTTTTGACCGATTTTAAAATTTCTGTGCTTGTGCTTACGTTATGATCCACGTATGATTTTAAGCGCGCCCTAAAAGAAGGCAACATAAATTATCTCAACAAGCACCTAGGTTTTAAAAACCATGAAGATGAGAAAACGGTCATAAGGTGAATTTTAAGAAAAAATGTATGTTGCCTACATTTAGGACGCGTTAAAAAATCATACGCTGGTCATTGTAGACACCAGCATAGATATTTTTCAGGGTTCTTTAAAGTAGGCAACATAAATTTTCGCAAAAAGCACCTAAGAATCCATAAAGATGAGAAAACGGCCCAAAGGTGCTTTTAGAGAAAATGTATGTCGGCTATTTTTATGACGCCTTTAAAATCATATCAAAAGCATACCCAGCAAGCAATTTGAGCGTTTTCTGACTCTTTTCTGACACTTTTTTATGAGCATTCACAGTCATATAGTGTTCAAAAAAGAGTCCGGAAAGAGCGTTTTTTTTTCTATGAAAACGTCGCACATAATGTGAAAGATTTCTGAGTCTAATCTGACTCTGATCTAAGTGCTTTCACCCTCCCAATGAAGCATTGAAAACCCTCAGAAAAGGCACATAAAAGTTGATTTTTTAGGCACTTGAATCGCCTCATTAAAGGTTCTTATTTTTTGTAAGCGCCGTTTTTACTCTCTTATTACTTACAATAATTCCGAATATGCTCAGACATAAGAGCTTTTTATGAGCCCGTGCTTAGAAAACACTGAATGTGCTCCGAAAACGCTCCAATTTATGTGTTTACTCCAAAAAGCCTCTGAAGCTCGGCTCTTTTCAGACACATAGTTTTGAGCGCTCCAAACTTTGCTTGCTGGGTAGATACTTTTTAAGGAGGCCTAAAAGTAGGCAACATAAATTGTTGCAAAAGGCACCTAGTTTCGAAAACGGGAACATGAGAAAACGGCCCTAAGTCAGCTTTTGAGATTGTTTGCACTTGAATTTTCCCTGTTTAAGTACGGAATTCTTGATTTTTTCTGAATTTGGATACAAATACAGTAATTGTCATTTTTGAATACAAAGGCAATTTTATGGTTTGATTAATAAGCAAAATCATTTTATGGTTTTTTAACAATATTATTAAGTAACTAGAATACATATTTTGATCAAAAACCAACACTTTCTGCCCACAGTGCTCTGTAAGGCGCTCAGAAAATATGAGTACAGAAATTGGCTACATTCATTTCTAAAACTCAAAGCCGCTCAAAAGACACCGCCTACAAGAAAGAGATTCCCAGAATTTTATCTTTATTTGAAGATGAAAACATAAAAACGAGTTTTCATTTCATAAACCAAAGCGGCAGATGCGTGAGAATTTTTTTTTTAAGAGGCACAGACTAAGACCCAAGTGAGTAGAGAGGAAAACTGATCCTTTTGTTTGACATGGGCATTGTGGTACCAATTTTGGTAACGACACGAGTGCCGCTAAGGGGATGCGTGTGAAAATTTTCCAATATTTTTGTTATCTTACCAAATTTCTAACAGATGAACAGCAAATGTAGCAGGCATAAATCCTGCGGAAAAATTCAGCGTGTGAAAATTCTTACATATATGGAAAAACTGTAGAAACGGGCAATGGGAGAGCAGCAAAGGAAGCGGGGAAACTACCTGTTTCTGGGAAAAAAAAGGACCGAAGAATGTGGGAAAAAAAGAATTGAGCAGCGGTGGGAAAATCTATTTTTTAAGCGTGTGAATTTTGCTAGAGGATTGTGAAGTTGGAAGAAACCAGGAATAGGTCAGCAGCATTTCAAGCAGTAGAACTAACAAATTCTACCTGCTGAAGGAGGAAAACTATTATATTGATTTTAATCTTTGGGTTCCTAAAAAAAAGGATCATTGTTTAAAAAACGCACCCCAGCAGCTGTGGGAAAATTTTCAGCTGCCTGTTGCACAGCTCGTGTGAAAATTTTTCACTAATTGTTTTCAACGGAAAATTTTGTAACAGGCTAGCAGCAAATATAGCAACATTTTTCCCAATTTTTCTCAATTTTCCCAAAATCTTTTACCTGATCTAGTGGCCCGGGCCTGGGAAAAGGCAGCTGAGCCAGAGCACACGATCAGGTCAACCTGCCCAAAAAAAAGGGATTCCAAGCAGATGGCTGGGAAAATTTTCTACAGCTGCCGCCTGTTGATCCTTAAATATGTATAACGTGAGAATTTTACCAATTATGTGAGAATTTTTCACAATTTTTGACCAGGAGATCAGCATTTGTAGTAGGCACTTTGTTGAGTGAAAATTCTACCTGTTGCTAGCCTGGGAAAATGAGTCAACATTTTCATGGGAAAATAAAAACATAAAGCAAGGCATAGCTGGAAAATTAACACGAAATTGAGTTACCTGAAAGATTTTCTGGTGGGAAAATATTTCAAGTGTTGATTAGATAGGGCAATTAGCTATTAGGTTCGCAGCAAAAGGAAGAGTAGGATAAGCTAACTGTGGCAAGGAAGTGGTAACCTTATGTAAAAGGAAGTTGTGCTCCTTTTTTTTTTAGAGATTTGCTTACACCGGAAATTGTTTTTTTTTTTTCTCTAAATTAATGTGTATAATTTCCTGTACAACTTCCGGTTTTTTTTTTTACCAAAAAGAAAATAAATATTTAATCTTTTGATCGATTTTTTGGTTGTCTTACGCCTCTTTTTGAAAACCTATATTTCCTGGAACCTGAGAACCACCTGCTGGTATTTTTTTGTGAAAGCGTGTGAAATGTTTTTTGGTCTAATTAGTGGGTTTATATTAGGATAACAGCAAGCTAGGCCAGGATCAAAATTTTTATACATTTTCATGATTCTTTTCCTGCTCTTCTCAGTACCTATACCAACTATTCTTTGTCATTATGGTACAGAAAATTCCAGTTCTTGTTTATTTACTTCAAGAAATATTTTTCAGATATGCAAATTGTATCAAAAAAGGCAAGGCAAACAGTTTTAAATTGATTAAAAATTGTAACAGGCCCACAGTTTGGCCAGCAGGCAGCCCAAAGTGTTGCCTTACCTGTCCCAGGTGTAAAATAAAAAAACAAGTAAGAAAGTCAGTCAAGCCCGACTGTAATATACTCTGTATCTGTCACAGATTGTACATAAATGAAAACGTTTAGGTGTGGGCCAGTGCTGCCCATCGTAACTATTTGTTTTGCTTATAACTCGACTATCGTTCATCTGATCTGGAAATGGAGTATAGTGGATCGATGTGAAATGACGATTAAAATGTATGCCTAAATGGTTTGAACAATCTATCTATAAAATTATAGGAGATATGACGTTTTTTTTTAAATTGTGGGGGTGGCAACTCTGCTCGGAAAACGATGTATGAGAGCTTAATGAGTTTTGATAAGTAGAATATATGTCTAGAAGGTTCGAACAATCGATCTCTAAAATTTTGGGAAATTTGAGGTTTTTTTTTAAATTTTGGAGGTGGCAACTCTATTATCGTTCATCTGATCTGGAAAAGGAGGATAGTGGATCGATGTGAAATGACGATTAAAATGTATGTCTAAATGATTTGAACAATTTATCTATAAAATTATAGGAGATATGACGTTTTTTTTTTTTTTAATTGTGGGGGTGGCAACTTTGCTATTGTTCATCTGCTCGGAAAACGATGTATGAGAGCTTAATGAGTTTTGATGAGAAGAATATATGTCTAGAAGGTTCAAAGAACCTAACTCCAAAATTGTGGAAGATATGAGGTTTTTTTCAAATTGTGGGGCAACTCTACCATCGTTTATCTGATCGGAAAACGATGTATGGGGGTTCGATAGGTAATGATGAGTAAAATATATGTCTAGAAGGTTCGAACAATCTATCACTAAAATATTGGGAGTTTTGAGGATTTTTTTTTAATTTTGGAGGTGGCAACTCTATTCTCGTTCATCTAATCGGAAAACAATGTATGAGGGTTTGATAAATAATGATGAGTATATGTCTAAAAGGTTCGAACAATCTATCTTTAAAATTGTGGGAGTTTTGAGAAGTTTTTCAAATTGTGGGGGTGGCAACTCTACTATCGTTCATCTGATTGGAAAACGATGTATGGGGGCTCGATAAGTAATGATGAGTAGAGTATATGTCATGAAGGTTCAAACATCCTAACTCCAAAATTGTGGAAGATATGAGGTTTTTTTTCAAATTGCGGGGGCGGCAGGGGGCGTGGCAAAAATTAAAACTAAACTTGATCTGCCTGCAAGTATAAGAATTATATGTGCCATACACTTTAAACCTCTATCTCTTACCATCTCTAAGATATAAGCGTTCATACGGACAGACGGACATGTCTATATCGACTCGGCTATTGATGCTGATCAAGAATATATATATAGTTTATAGGGTCGGAGATGCTTCCTTCTGCCTGTTACATATATTTGCACAAACTCAATATACTCTTTGTACCTTCGGTACAGAGTATAAAAACAACCACCAAAATGTACCTTACTAAGGTTTCCTTTAAGGCTGTGTCTTGGTATCATTTGGCAGTCAACCCTCAAACATAAAAATGTCTTGGATTTAAACAGGATCACAGCAACTTTAGACACAGACAAGAAGTTACACACAACTTACTTACATTCAGGGTTGTTTTTTCTTATCAACAAAAATAAATTCCTTAAGACATTTTGTATGAGGCCAACAGCTTTAGAAATAGGGTTGAAAGTGTCACCTTTTGTATAAGGCACTCAGCATTAACAGCAAAATTCCAAAAAATTAAAAAATAAACTCACCAGTCATGTGGGCGTTGTGTGGTATGCCACTTAATCCTTTATCTTTAGGTAGTTTAGAATTTAAAGAATTTTACCTGAAAAGAGCGTGAGAGTTTTATTATAATTTTGTTGATCTTTCATTAGGCTCGCAGCAAACACACAAAGCGTGTGAAAAAAGAGGATCGCGTGGGAATTTTTTTTTTTTTTAAAAGTAACGTCTTTTCCCACCAGCTCCTGTTTCTCTTAATTGCTTGGCATGTGCGTGAGAACTTTCCATTGACTTGCTGGAGTTTGTAACAGGCCAACAGCAAATTTTGTAGCAGTTACTTGATGGTGGTTGTTTGTTCTGCTAGAGATCCTCGAATTTGTACGTTACGCTAAACGGATGTGGGTTTTTGTGTGTGTGTGTGGGAATTTCTTGGCCAACTGCCGTTACAACAAAAAAAATTGATCGGGAATTAAGCGTGAGAATTTTACCAGCCGGTGCTGAGAATTTGAGCAGGTCAGCAGCATGTGAAAGTAGGTTGAAAATTTTAAATGTTGTAAGCACATGTAACCAAATGGAATTTGATTGGAAGCCGCTTATACATATTTACATACAAGAATGATACATTATGCAAATTAAGGCACAGGCATCCGATTTAGATTTTGGACATTAATTTTGGTGACAAAGCGAGAGCTTAGGTTAAAGTGGGACCTAACAGATTTCGTTATGCCCTTTAGTCAGTGGGGTAAAGATTTCAAAAACATTCTTAAGTTAATTTGATGAAAGTTTGATCTACTTAGTTTTATTGACTTTTAACTAATCGCCTAAAGACTCGTTCAATATTTGTTGTGGGGGCGTAGTCAAATTTTAAAAGATTTTGGATTGGCCTGCAAACCGGGAAAATTAAATTCTAGAATAAGTTTCCACGATATCTTATAGCCCTGTTTCACTTGCACATTCTCGACAACATTCTCATAATGTTCTAAATATTAACATTCGTTCGATGTATTTTTAATGTATATGAAATGAAAAAATGAAATGAAAAAACAGCGAAAAGCCAAAATTCCAATGCGCTCACGTCGTCTTCTATCTTGAAACAATTTTTTACAGTTACATATATTTATTCTATAGCTGGAATAAATATTAGGATAGAATTTTGGAAAAAATCAAAACATATTTTTTCTGCTTCTGATATTCTTAAAAAAAAAAATTGCTCTTGGGATCGCTTTAATCCGATGCGTTCAAAAAATATGGTTTTTAGTAAATTCCAAGTCTCATCCGCATTATCTTGAGCACTATAGATGGCGGGGTGTAACAATTTTAGGATATTCTCATCTATATTCATAAAAAAAATTGGGGTGTCTGAGTTGATACAATCAGAAAATGCTGACGCGTTCCTAAAAACTTTTTAGTCTGAAATTTTCCCGGGTTTTGAGTTAAGCCTAAAATTTACTATTTAGGTAATACATTACTCGTCGCAGAAAATGGTAAAATATAAATTTTTCCAACTTTTAGGGCCTGACCAAATTTTTTAAGGATAATGCTATGTTCTAAAAAATAGTGCCAATAGCGTTCTGTGCATAATATTTTTGATTTTAATAGCTACTTTGTTTGAACCTTCTAAACAAACATATCTAAAACTATCTTTAATCATCACTACTATCGATGGCGCCAACCATACATCATTTCTATCGCAATTTGTAAAAAAACTTATATCTCCCAATCTTTGCCAAAATAGATTGTTTGAACCTTCTAGACATATATTTTAATCATCATTACCTACCGATCGCCATACATAATTTGATCCGATGAGCTATGAGCTATAGTAGAGTTGCCAACCCCCGCAATTTGTAAAAAAAAAACTCATATCTTCCACAATTTGTGATCTAATAAAATTTATTCTTAAAAAAACTCTTAAAACCCTGACTTTTCATGTATAAAAACGGGTATATCGAAGTCGAGCAGGGCCGACTTCAACTTACGCTCTTCGTTTTTTTAAATTTCTGGAGAAAAAACCATGAGAGCTTTTCTCTTTGTTTTTTTTTTTTTTATTTGTGTTATTTAATAATTAAATATTATATAAAAAAATTTTTTAATGTTTGGAATTCGAGGGCTGTTAAAAAAGTTATCGGCCTGCCAATTAGGGTCTCCCAAAAAAAGTTTTAAAGGTGGTAGCCAAGATTCCGGAACTCAAGGTTATCGAAAATGAAATCGGTAAATGAGGTTATATTCAGAATTGATGTAATTTTGGCCCTACCTCAATATATTTTTCAAATTTTTTGTTGGAGGAGGAGGAGTATCGAAAAAACACGCTAAGGGATCAATCATAGTATAACATACTCTCTTTTTCAAAAAAAATTCCTTCACAAAATGGCTATATCTGCTAAACTATTTCGATTAAATGGGGGATAAATGGGATAGTCAGGCAATAATGATTGCAAAACAAAAAACCTGAAATTTTTTTCTTCCCTTCAAACGCTTTTTTGGAGACCAAAATAAGAGTTATATTCAGTAAAATTACCGTTAATTTTTTTTTAACATTAAATAACAATTAACAATAAATTGTGAATAAAGTTTTTGTCAACTTAAGTTTAAGGAGCATTTTAAGTCAAATTTGATGGATGTCGTATAAAAATAAACGCACCTAATTTAATTATATTCATCCTTCTCACTTTTAATTGCATTTACTCCAGCTTATTATACCCTAGTAATTGGATTGGTAAGCTATTGTTAGTCTTATGCTATCAATTATTTTTCTATATTTATTAAAGGTCTCAGATAAGGTCTCCTTAAATTAACGCCACAGTTTAACTAAATGTTAAATTGTGTCATGGCGCCACCTTTTATATCTTTATTTAAGTATCTTCCATTTCATATCTAGCATCGCTTATCTTATTTATACAACTTCAACCACCACCAAAGAAGTGCTAAGAAATCTTGTTTCCTCATCAACAATTCTTTCTATTTCTCTACCTACTGGAATCTCTGCTTGCCTGTTACCACACAAGACATTTACAAGCATCGAATTACACAAAAGACAGCCAAACAGTCTTAAGAAAAAAGACGGCACGCGTCAAAGAGCAAACAACCCCCTTAACGAAATTAAAAATAAATTCCCTTTTCAAATGGAAGCCCTGCTGCAAGGCCTGCGTTCCTGTCCCTCTGACAGCCAATTAGCGATCATCAGCAAGAGATTATGAACCGTATTTAATTATAGAGTTTCAAATTACCACACAAGAAGGCCAAATTGAATGATCTTGATGTTTGTCACGATAATTTCATGTTTTTTAATAGGCTGACAGCAAAAGAAACCAGCTTCAAGCCGCATATGTGTGGTCATGCAGCTGTGCCAACTGAGTTCCTGCTACAATTTCACGCTGTATTGAAATGAACAGGAAATGGAACAATGCGATAGTTTCAATATGCAAATACAACAACAATAAAAAAAGAGTTGAAAAACTGTAGCATATGATTAGGTGAACAGCTACTGTAGAACGTTGATTGTGTCCTGGCTTCTTACTTACTTTATACTGCCTTTTTCTGCTTTGCTGTGAACCTGTTCGAAATCAATTAGTCCAGCCAAACCTAAACAAATAACTCATCATCAACGCCATTAAAATGAAATTACTATTGTTAGAGTTCCTGGAATATGTGGGTTCCCTTAGGGGCAAACCGCCTGCGGTTTAAAGTGCAATCAAGCCGAACTGTATGATTAGGTGAACAGCTTGAAAAGGCAGATGCTGCAAGCTGAGATTGATCCAAAAGGGATCCAGCTACCTGCTTTAGCCAAGATGTGGCTCAGGTAGCTGAGCAAAGTAGGTGAGCTATGGACACAAAATCTTCTCCGCAGAAACCTTCTAGGCAAGCTGTTCGCCTAATCGTTTGATACAGTTTTAAGCCTTTCAGGCTTTTGTGAAAGTGATTTGTGTTGCAATTTGACACCTGATTATATGTATGCCCCAGGGCACAAAGGAGTAAAGAGTTAAAGGTCACAAAACTAAAGCAAACGAATAGGGAAACAGCAAATGCCTAAAGATGACAAAGTAATCCGAAACCCATTAGCATTTGTGGCCATTGTCTGCTTAATCCCATTGTATGGCAAACGAACAGGTAAACAGGTTTTGATAGAAAGAAATTATGATCATTAAGGAAAATTAAGCAATCTTCTTGCTTAATGATGCATAATTTTTGAACAGGTTCACAGCATTACAGGCAAAGTGAAAAAAAATGAAGAGATGTGATCTTCTGCTGAGCAGCTTATCTCAACAGAAAATCACTGGAGCGTAATCATGTGTATCAAAGGAACAGGTCAGCAGGAGGATGTTAGTAGACAGCATCTCTGTGAAATTTACCTAAGCTGAAAAGAAAACTATAAAAGGATTGTTGGAAGCATTTAATCATGTGTATCAAAGGAACAGGCAAGCAACTTTAAATGTAGGATAATAGAAAAAATATCGAGGCACCATTTGGCAAGCATCTTGAATACCATTTGTCCCTTCTTCTAAGATCATTTGAGTAAAAATACTTAAGAAAGATCATTAAAATGAAAATCGATCAAGCATGCCTTTTTTTTGTCTTAAGAGAACAGGAGAGCAGCCCGTTGTAGGTGGGCAGGGCTTGAATTTTCCTTGAAAAACTCAAGAAACCAGACCAGAAAATTGTGGGAAATCTTTGAAAAACAATTTTTAAGTTCATTGAAATCAATGAAGCGTATAATCATGTGTATCAAAGGAACAGGCAAGCAACTGCAAGTGTAGCATAATAGAATAAGAATCAGGAGGAACTATTTTGAAAGCATCTTCAATACCTTTTGTCCCTTTTTCAAGATCATTTGAGTAAAAATTCTTAAGAAAGATCATTTAAATGAAAATCGATCAAGCATGCCTTTTCTGTCTTAGGGAAACAGGCTAGCAGCATGAGGAAGGCAGTGCTTGAATTTTCCTGTGAAAACTCAAGAAACCTGACCTGAAAATTGTGGAAAATCTTTGAATAATTATCTTTAAGTTCATTGAAAGCAATGGAGCGTATAATCATGTGTATCAAAGGAACAGGCTAGCAACATTGATTGTAGAAGTTCAGGAGATGAAAAATCTTTCCATGAAGATGAAAAATCTTTCAAGCGTGCCCTTGTGTGCCCAGTGAACAGGTTAGCAGCTTCATTTGTAGGCCAGCAGTTGCCTGGAAATTTTGTGGAAAATCTCACTAAACCTAATCCACTTAGTTAACCAAAAGGACAGCCATTGGGCAGCAGTCAGGTATAATAATTTTTTTTTCATTAAAGAAGGATCATTAAAATCATTTCTTGAAAAAAAACGGGATATAAATATTTGCCATGTCGCCCCTTGTAAATTTTTAATTTTTGTTAGGATCTCTTATGAGAAATAATTTTTCTGTCAAAGAAAACCAATGAAGCATCACCTTATGTATCAAATAAGCAGGCTAACAGCATCGCCTGCATGTGGTCGACGCTTCAGAAAAGCAGTGCCTAAAATTTACCTGCTTGAGATGAAAATGGTGTAAGAAAAATCATCTTCAAATACTCAGTAAAGCGTGCAAAGGAATAGGCCCAACAACATAATTTGCAGGGATCACCTACACCGAAAAAATTTTATATGATCTTGGTCTCAATATGATATTTTCTTATATCAATTAAATTAATGAATTAAAATAATAATGTTAAATTTTTTCGATATCAAAATTATATTGATTTCTATATTATATTATATTTTTGGAATTGATAGTTGCACATATCAATATGACATTTTAACAGGGATGCAAACCGTTCGGAAATAAGGATTGGTTTGGTTCTGTGGTTCACACAGTTTTCAAACCACTGATTCGGTTCATAGTATGGTTTTTGTAGCAATCCGAACCGTGGTTTTGGTTCGATTCAGTGGTTCAAGGTTAATATAGTATCACGTCTTATTCCGAATTTCCGAACTTTCTAAAATCAAACGTACCATATTTCCCTTTATTTGTGAAATCTATTTCTTAACTTCTACTTCATTTAAATAACTTCGATTCCAAATATATTAATTATATAGATAGACATCATTATCATCATATTGCCTTGCTGATCTGATCTTTTTATAAATGTACTTAATATAAAAAGACGAATTTAAGGGCGGTGTCCATAAGATCAATAAAAAATGCAATATATATCTTAGCATTTGTAAAACTGTGCGTATGAATTAGATTACCAGCTAAAACTTAGCAAAAGGAAGCGTTGTTCTATTGTTTGAAGGAAAAAAACGCATAATAATCTCTCTATAAACGTAAAATAGAGATCAGAAAAATAGAATACTTCTGATACATTAAATATCACAAAAGTTTAATGTGATTTGTATTAGATTATTGAGTGCAGTACAGTGGCTGATCTGCAGTCGTTGGGTAAAGTCCACTAAAGATATTACCGAGAGATTCTGGAGATAACTGTATAGACGACCAGTCTCATTTGTGCTATGGTGTGTGCCTTATTACCTATAGTTATGAGTCTGTTTCCTTCTTTTTATAAAGATATATATATATATATAAGATTTCTGCAATTTAAAGTGAATATATTTTCAATTTCAGTTTTAAAGGAGAATTCTTTTAAGGCTGTTTTCTCATGTTCATGTTTTTTTAAATCAAGGTGGTTATTATGAAAATTTATATTGCCTACTTTAAGGCCGATTTTTAAATATCTAAGCTTGTGTCTTAAACGACCCGCGTATAAGTTAAAATCGACCTAAAAGTAGGCAACATAGATTTGAAAAACATGAACATAAGAAAACGGCCCTTAGATTTTTATACTTTTTGTAAAATATAATTTTATGTTGGAATCCTTATAAGAACAATTTACTTTTTAAAGTTACATTTTCTTTGGTCGCGACTAAGCTCGCGACTAAGCTCTATAAAGTCCATTCGGAAAGTTCCATTTTCGTTAACACTTTCCAGCATTGCCCCCGATATCTAGTTGAAGAGACCATTGACTGAAATTAAAGCGTAAATTCAAGTCAGTCGTCTTTAATTCTTGAACGATCGCGTTTTAGAGGACTAAACGTATCAGATATTTACGATTTGTTATGCCTAGGGTATTTTTTTGATTTATAATAATACCCTAATGCTTGCTATACACCAAACCTCAAGCTTCATTTGATTTTTGATTATTAAAGGCATGTGTCACACTAACTTACAATTTATTATTTTATTTGTAAAGTTTATGTGATAGATAGCTTTATCTAGAAGATGAATCATTTAACAATAAGACGGGACATGTTTACAGGTTTTTATTAGCAAACAATTAAGAAAGTCGTTCAATACCGATTGCAAGATTCTTTATACCTGCAAAAGTTTGTATATAAGTGATAACTTGATATTTGCACACAAACAGTTCGTAATATAACCAATATATACCCATGATCCTACATTTTAGATAACTTCATTCCCATACGATTTGGTTCGTTTTTGGGTCAAAAGCGATTTGTAGGGATATTGACTGAAAAAATTGCAGCCTAATATGGTTTCTAGAATGCAAAATTTCGACCCAAATATGCAGTCAAAGTTTTCTAAAATTCAGGGTCAAAGAAACCTTATACTGCATAATTGGGCCTTCTGCTTTTCAAAAAGAATATTGGGCTGCAATTTTTCTAAGTGTAAGAAAATCAAAGAAGCAGGTAAAATGAAAACTGTGGTAGATCATTCCAAAAAGGACAATTAAAATCAACGAAGCGTGACCAAAATCCACAAAACTCACAGGCTAACAGCAATTTGAGTAAGTGTTAAGAAGTGGGAACATTTTGTTGGAAAATTTACCTGCTGCAGCATCCCAACCCACAAAACCTCAAATGAAATAGATAAAAAGAAAAATTCCCAGATAAGTGAGCTACAAATGCTGTTCACCTATTCGAATGAGACAGTTTTAAGCAGCTCAACTCTTTCACACGAGTGGAAATGAAGTCACGGGAAATGCTGGAAAAAAGAGTTAAAGGTCAGGAAACTAAAGCAAACGAACAGGCTAGCATATATATAGAAGGTAGAAAATGAGCTAAGGATCATAGATTTATCAAAGACAGTTTTAAGGGGAAATTGATGGAGTGGAAATCAGTGAAGCGTGACCAGAATGGATTAGACGAACAGGCTTACAACAACATGAGGGAGATGGTGTGAAGCAACAGCTGTGCAGCATCACAAAGATGCATTTTCAATTGCATGCGTTAACTTGTCATATTCCTGAGCTCCTCATCAACGGTTATGCTTGGCTGCATTTTGACAATGCCTTAAAAGATCGTGGGATGCAGCAGCAGCATCAATTTTTCCCAACGAACTAGTTCGATGTAAAAAGAGTTAAAATGATGCAAATGTGTAGCATGGGAATAGGCAAACAGAAATCAAAAGATATATAAACACTCTCTAGGAAAAGTAGTCTAACATATTAACAATGAATCTATGCAAATGTATAGCATTTCAATAGGTCAACAGCTGTTGAGAGTAGGTTGAACTCAAACTCTAGCAGGTAGAAAGGTCACTGTCCCGCCTAGAAATCCTGCTGGCCTAGTGGAAAATCCACAACCAAAACAAACAAAGAAAATTTGTTTAACTCTCTGCGGGGGGGCGGGAAAATCTGATCTAACTAAAAGATCTTTCACTGGGCAGTTTACTTTCACACACCACTGTGCGCCTAGTGATTTTCAATTAGTTAAACAAACAACAAAATATACAAAAGACCCCAAAATGCATCAAATGTTGTAAAAATTCACTTTAAACAAATTATTAAAAATTTTAATAGCACAAATTTCACTGCCTCAGTTGAAAAGTCTGTTCACCTAGTCGCTTGTTACACTTGGTTACACATGGGAGATGCTGCATCTGGGCAGGGGAGAGAGGCTGAGACCCTATTTTAAGGTCAAGTGTCGTGTCGTCTCGCTTCGCTTCGCTTGCCCTGAGAGTGCGCGGGCGGGGCATAGTCAAAAGTGAGAGTAAGAGTGAGAGCGTGTAGTCTTGCTTTATTTAATGAACGCCTGGTATAACTCAAGGCCTTGGCTCCAACTTTATGCTTTGGATCTTGGGATCCCAACATCTTCGAAAATATTATTATCTGACAGCTTACTGTCTTGCTCTGTTTGCCTCATAGTTTTACCAACTTTTGACTTTCGATTTTATTTGGAGACCTACCCCAATAATTGCTGTTACTCATATACATATATTTTTTGTTGGGTAATTAATCATAATTTCTAGGGAAAATTACAAAAATTTTACATGTCTAGTCACAGGCTAACAGCAAAATAGAAAAGTTTACACGATCTTTGACAAGTGCCGGATTTGGAGTGTTTATTTCGACTTTCTCCCCCTTGAGTTTACATAACGTATGTGTATGCATGTATGGCTATCTTGCTTGCACTTCGAATATTTGTATGTATTTTTGGCTGTCTTGTTTGTTGATCGTTCATAGTGAAGAGTGGAAAGGGCCATGCTGAAAAAAACACTCTAGTGAAGAAAGCATTCGAACCGCAAACGACCTAAATCGTATGGAAGCGATTTGTGGCACAGCTGAGCATATTATTATGAAAATATATACGTGGGTTGCTATTTAAGTTTCTGGCCTAGGTCACTTCTAGCCATTTTAGTAGCAATTGGACTTTTCCCAAAAAAAAGTTTGGACTTTTATCGATAAAAGCTCCATACAACTCTTTCAAGTGTGACCACGTTTGATATCGATTAACGATTAATCAAAAACTTACCTCGGCAGAAAAATGGAATTAACTCGTGAACATTTTCGTGCAATCATTTTTCACAACTTTCGACGTGGATTATCACGACGAAGAGTGCAACGATGAACTTAAATCTTTGTATGGCGATGAAGCACCATCCTAAAGCACTGTGAAAAATTGGTTTAATGAATTCAAGACGAAAATCGTCCAAAAACAGTCGTTGTGCCAGAAAACATTGATGCCGTGCGTGAACTGATAATGCAAGATCGTCATGTGACATACCGTGAGATAGAGGCATCCTTGGGCATTTCTTCCACCAGCATGCATTTGATATTGCATGAACACCTGGGCGTAAAAAAGGTTTGTTCTCATTGGATCCCGCACAATTTGACAATCGCTCAAAAAAAAGCTCGTGTGGATTGGTGCAAAGAAATTTTGAAAAAATATTATCGCGGTGTTTCAAAAGACGTTTATAAGATCGTCACAGGTGACGAATCATGGATCTATGCTTATGAGCCCGAAACAAACCAGCAATCGACCGTGTGGGTCTTCGAAGACGAGCCAAATCCAACGAAAGTCGTTCGTGGAAGAAGCACTTCGAAGCAAATGGTCGCCTGTTTCTTCGGTAAAACTGGTCATGTGGCGACTGTTCCGCTTGAGCAACGTAGGACGGTCAATTCTAAGTGGTACACCACAATTTGTTTGCCTGAAGTCTTTGGAGAAATTCGAAAAACGAACAAGAGATGACAGATCATTGTGCACCATGAGAATGCGAGCTCACACACATCAGCTCACACCAGCGCCTTTTTGACCGCCCAAAACGTCGAATTGATTGATCATCCGCCGTACAGCCCTGACTTGGGGCACCCAATGACTTCTTTCTATTCCCGCACATCAAGGGAAAAATGCGTGGTCAACGATTTTCGTCGCCAAAAGATGCTGTTGAAGAGTTCAAAAACCATGTTTTGGAGGGGTCTCAATTGGAGTGAAAAAAGTGCTTCGACAATTGGTTTGAGCGCATGCAAAAGTGTATAAATCTTGCTGGAGAATACTTTGAAAAAGAATTAAACCATTTTTGATCATAAATATTCGCGTTTTCATTATTAGACCAGAAATATATATAGCAAACTACGTACAACCAAAAGATCGATATTTAACGCCGAGAATCCGAACAGCAATTTTAAAGAAGCTTTTTCATGGCCATTTAACTTCACAGTTGGCGCCCATAGCTGGTGAAGGTGACCTGGAATCGAACCCAGTCCTTCCGCAAAAAACTTCAAAACTTTAAATCAGAGAATCAAACCGAATCGAATTTCGGTTCCGGTTCTGGTACGTACCGAAACTAATGTTTCGGTAAAAGGTTCTGTTTAGGTTCTAGTTTATTTCGGTATTCGGTTCCGTACCGGTACCTTGGTTTTTATTTCGGTATACCGGTACGTACCGGTATGTACCGGTATAATTTAAAAACCTTTTAATCCAAAGATATAATAGAAATGGTAGCAACCTACACAACAGAAAGTGGTTATAAAGAAGGAAAACTAAACATTATAAACTTTACCTCAGAAAAAAATGTCCTAATAATAGAAGAGCAAGAAGATCTTTTGATATCTGATGAAATGTTAAATACACTGTTTTCAGATAACGTTACCGATCACAATTTAACCCTGCTTTTAGGTTAAGTCCATTTGGGCCAATTAGTAATTCATTTCCTTTGTAAATGCAAAAATTAAGAATAAATTAATAATATTTGGAATTTATTGAACCAAAATAGATGCAACGAAATAAGATGAAATTGTTATTTTTATTGAAAATTTCAGTATATACCAGATGGTCCCTTAACTTTACATTTGTAAGTTTTTTCATACGTTTACCCTGCGTTTTACCCTGAAGAAATCCCTTATTGAAGTAATAAAAATGAAATTACAAAAAAAAAACTCAGAACCGAAACTGTACCGGTACAATGTTTCGGTTCTTTTCGGTGATTTCGGTTCCAAAAATAAAGGTTCCGAAATACCGGTACGCAAAAAATAAATAATAACGGTTCCGGTTCTGGTTCTGAGTTTCAATCGGTTCTTTTCGGTATACGGTTCCGGTTAGGGTTCCGGTTTGACACCCTGCTTTAAATTTAAAATTTTTGTATCACATTAGCTTAGGAAAAAATATCGAACTTTAAAATTGTTACTCAACACAGTTACAGTTCAAACATTTCGGTTACCAAAAAAATTCCAAATTAGATATGTTTTGCCGAGCCCTGCTGAAATCGCTGGATGTATGCCTATGTCGCCATGAATCGGTTTTCAGTAAATTGGTAACGGAATTTAAGCAGCCCAAAGTAAAATCCCCCTGCAAAATAACTGTTGTGGGAGCCGGTCAGGTGGGCATAGCCACAAGCGCCTTTCTTTTGTTGCGAGGGCTGACCAACCATTTGACCCTTTACGATGTGCGATATGATTGGGTCAAGGCGGAGGCTTTGGACTTTCTGCACGCCTCCTGTTGGCTAGGGAATCCTCGAATAGAGGCATGCGGTGATGGTACGCTGACCAAAGATTCGGATATCATTATTATAACAGCCGGAGCACGACCTTCGGGCGAAAATCGTTCTCGTCTCTCGGTTATGCATAAGACGGTGGAAATTTTAAGGACGTTTGTTTCCAAGCTGGTTGAGTTGAGTCCCAAAGCGGTTTTTGTGGTGGTCAGTAATCCGGCCGATGTCATGACTTATGCGGTGCAGCGTTTGGGCAAATTGGAGAAGCATCGTTGCTTCAGCACGGGCTGTCATTTGGATTCGGCACGCTTTCGTTATGTAATTGCCAAACGACTTAAGATGCCGTGTTCCGATGTGCACGGTTATGTGATTGGAGAACATGGCGATAGTGCTGTACCGGTATGGTCCAGTGTATCTGTGGCGGGAATTCCCCTTAATAAAGTGATTAAAGATCTGGGCACGGATAAGGATAAGGAGAACTGGAATGAGCTCTTTAAGCAAGTGACTTGTGCGGGAACTATTGTTAGTGCGGTTAAAGGCTATACCAATTGGGCCGTGTCTTTGGCTGCTGTGGATCTGGTTGAGGGCTTAAGGCAGAATTCTGGACGAGTTCATTGCGTTGGCACTGATATGCAGGGTATGTGTGGCATCAAGGAGCAGGTGGTTTTGTCTTTGCCCTGTAAAATTACCGCCAATGGAATAAGTCATGTATTGCAATTGCCTTTAACGGATGAGGAACAGGAGAAACTAAACAAATCGGCCGAGATTTTACTCAAGGCTCAGTGCTCTTTGAAGTTATGATTGGAAGCTATTCACAAACTTATTTTTTTCCTTTGTTTAGGTCTGGGAATGCAGCGGGCAAGGCTTTAATTCGTTTTAAAATAAATTACGGATAAAAAAATTACGGATAAAATCCTTGTAATAATACTTATATGGCAATCTTATCTATAATTGGTAGAAATCGTATAATTATATTATATTGCTCCCTTAGGAAACATCTGTCATCTGATGAGTATTAGAAGTCAGCGATAAATAGTAATTCTGACTTAAACTTATAATGAAACACTTATTTCAACTGACTGACTGATTCATTAACGCCCAGGCTAAACGGCCATATCTAAAAAGGCAACATTCTTAGGCACGCGTAGTCCCGTTTAGGCACGGTGCCGAGTATTATATAAAAAGCAGTTTTTGAAACACGCTACCATTGACAAAAAGTTATTCTCGCTAGAACTAGTTTTTAAACCGATCGATCCTATGGCAGCTATATGCTATAGTCATCCGATTTTGATAAATTTTTCCAGAATTGTGAAGAAGCATATAAAACTAATATATACCATGATTGGTGACGCTACGATGGAAAACAAAAAAGTTTTTCTTACTAGAACTAGTTTTTGGACCGATTGTTCCTATTGCAGCTATATGCTATAGTCATCCGATTTTGATACATTTTTTCAGAATTGTGTATAAGCATATAAAACTTATATATACCAAGATTGGTGACGCTACGATGGAAAACTAAAAACTTTTTCTCACTAGAACTAGTTTTTTGACCGACCGTTTCTACGGCATCTATATGATACAGTCATCCGATTTTGATCAATTTTTCCAGAATTATGGGAGAGCATATAAAACTAATATATTCTACGATTGGTGACGATACGATGGAAAACAAAAAAGTTTTTCTTACTAGAACTAGTTTTTTGACCCACCGTTTTTATGGCACCTATATGCTATAGTCATCCGATTTTGATAAATTTTTCCAGAATTGTGTGGAATCATATAAGATTAATATATACCACGATTGGTGACGCTATGATGGAAAACAATAAAGTTTTTCTTACTAGATCTAGTTTTGGAACGATCGTTCCTATGGCAGCTATACGATATAGTCGTCCGATCCGGCCGATTCCGACAAATGTGCAGCCTATGTGTATTTAACGACTTTTTGCAAAGTTTGGTCAAGATAGCTTTTAAACTGAGGGGTGAGATAGCATAGAAACAGAAGGACAGACGGAAATGATCTTAACTCAAGAATATATATGCTTTATGTGGTCGGAGATGCTTCTTTTTATGCGTTACAAACATCGTGACAATAAATACCCTAGGGCACACCTAGCGCGAAAATTAAAAAAAATAGATTTTTTATTATATTTCGATAGATTACACCTTTAAAAATAACATATTAAAATTTCAAATCGATATCTCAAATAGTTTTTGAGTTATAGCTAGAGAATATCATTAGATTTTTAAACAAGTTTTTCTCGAAACACCCTATTCCCAATTTGCTGGAGTGATTACTCAAAGACAAATGATCCGATCACTACCGAATTTTTTTCTACATGTTCTTTATATAGTTCTCCATACCATGACCTATAGATTTTTTAATTTGATCAAAAATCTACCAAAACTTTGGGTGAAATTTTTTCTATCGTAGTTTATGGTACGGAGAATATCTTTCAGTTTAACGAGTTTTGTTTTTTTTTTTTTAATTTAATCCACGGAGACGGCCGGAATTACTGCAGCAGTGGTGTACCTTTATTTCGCGCCGTCGAAGATCGTGTATAACTTACAAAATATTAAAAAATTTTTTTCAAACCACGAGACACGCTCTACTCTACTTGGAAGTGTCCAGAACTGATTCTTTTATAGTTGACTAAAGCAGCTCAGTGACTCTTTTTGGCCGCGTTCAGCAGAAGAACTTGCTCCCTGATCAATGATATATTTCTTGGTAATTTACGTATTCTACTTTTCGTCTTATGTTTGATATGATATTTACACGGAGCTTTTCCAATTGTCAATTTAATAAGACACCCTAAAAGTATGCTAACCAATAAGAGTAGTTTTTTTATGCCGATCCGTGATCAAGTGTCTCTGCTGAACGCGCCCTTTCAGTCTCTTATTCAGTGACTCTTGCTCATTGTTGACTCTTGCCTCTTGTTCAGTGACTCTTATTCAGTGTCTCTTGCTCAGTGACTCTTATTCAGTGACTATTATTCAGGACTCTTGTGCAGTGACTCTTATTCAGTGACTCTTATTCAGTGACTCTTATTCAGTGACTTTTGTTCAGTAACTCTTATTCAATGACTCTTGTTCAGTGACTCTTATTCAGTGACTCTTATTCAGTGACTATTATTCAGTGATTATTATTCAGGGACTCTTGTTCAGTGACTCTTATTCAGTGACTCTTATTCAGTGACTTTTGTTCAGTGACTGTTATTAAGTGACTCTTGGTTAGTGACTTTTACAACCTTTAACCCAACTCTACTATTTAAGCAATTTTTCAAAAAAAAAGTGTTGACAGAATTCAGGTATTAATAAACCCAAATTTATTAGTAATATATAATTTTTAAAAAAGTTTGAGAAAAAACAATTTTAGATAATAAAATGGCCATAATCAAAATAATAATATTTAAAAATTTAGTCAAAATCCTATGCATTTTTTTTTATCCTCTTTATGAAAGTTCACAATATCAGTGAGTATTGCATCTCACTTAATTTCCTTGCCGTGTTCTGCAAATTCTCCTTTTCCTCATCGGTTAAATTTAATTGCATAACATGGCTAATGCCATTAGTAGTAAGTTTGCAGGGCAAAGATAAAACCACATTCTGCTGAATGTCACTGATGCCCTGCATATCCGTACCTAAGCATAGAATTCGTCCCTCATTCTCTCGCATGGCTTCAACTGCATCTATAACAGTCAACGCCACAGCCCAATTAATATAACTGTTGGTCTCACCCACCGAGGTTTCAGTCACCCTCCTAAATAGTTTACCCCATCTCTCCTTCTCCGAGCTCAAATTTTTAACCAATGGATCTCCCGCTACATATAAACTGGACCATACGGGTACAGCATTTGCACCATGTTCACCAATCACATAACCCCGAATATCTGTAGTTTGCAACTTGAGCTCTTGGGCGATAATATAACGAAAGCGTGCCGAATCCAAATGACAGCCGGTGGTAAAGCAGCGATGCCTCTCCAACTGACCCAAACGCTGAACGGCATGGGTCATGAGTTCGACAGGATTACTGATCACCACAAATACCGCCTTGGGGCTTAATTTGACCAATTTTGGGACGAATTTTTTCAAGTATCTCATATTTTTGTCCATCATTGTTTGATGAGCTTCCTTGCTGGCCGTTGGGCCAGCGCCGGTAGCTACAATTATAATATCCGAATCATTAGTATGGGAACCATCACCGCAGGGCTCTATATGGGGATTGCCTAGCCAACAGGCGGCATGTAGCATATCCAGGGCCTCCACTTTAAGAAAATCCCGACGCACATCAAAAATGATTAGGTTTTTGGTTAGACTACGCAACAAGAGAAGTGCACTTATGGTAATCCCCAACTGACCATCGCCCATAACAGTTATTTTACATTCGGATTTATATTTAAAAGATTCCAAAGAATTGCGTAAAAACCGTCGAAGCATGGAAAAATTAAAAAAAAATTTTTGTAGAAAAACCAAATGTTTAGAATTTGTTGAGTTAAAAATTAAATTTAAATTCGATCATTGTTGAAAAGCAAATGTGATCAAGTTTTGAGAAGATCTTGCTTTTTTTGACCTTTAGAAAATTTTACAAGTTATGAAAAGAATTTTTTTGTATTTTTCTTTCTTCAATTTTTTCCCGATTTATTATTTTAAAGCTTAATTTTAAAGTCACGTCACTATTTATCATTCACAGTGACTTAGTCACAGTTACAACGATATTAAGTGATTTGTCTATCAAAAAGAGGTCCATCCCAAATCCCCAAACTTAAATTACGGTCACTCTAAAAGCCGAAATACCAAAAAAAAAATTTTGATAAATATTTGTCAACCCCTAACTGGTCACTCTAATCTCAACACGTGTTCGTTCTTTCAATTCTTTTCATTTGAAAATCTTTTCTACTGTCCAATGCACGCTTGTTTGCTTAAATTCTAGAGCCAGCGAGTGCTATTTTATCAAGGACAAAGAGTGAACTTTAATTGACAAAACTTACCAAAGTGCTTGGCCTTATCCCTGGTTTAGCATTTTCATTAATTTGTCATACAAGTGAAAATTCATTAATTTCCAGAAAGACCCTGCCAACTTTCTCCTGTCCAATGCACGCTTGTCTGCTCATATTCCAGAGCTAACAAGTGCTATTTTATCAAGGACATAGAGTAAATCCTCATAGACAATCTTACCAAAGTGCTTTGCCTAATGCCTGGCTTAGTATTTTCATTAAATTGTCGTACAAAAGAACCACCTTAACTTTACAGAACTGTCACTGGCAGCAGGCGTTGAATATTTAACGATATCCGATTTATAAAGCTAGGCTATAGTTATGCAATCAACGCTAGAAAATATTTAGGTAACATTTAATAATGTTTTGGTTGTAATATTAAACAAAAACCTAAACATTTTGAGGTGTTTAACCACAAATGTAATTATTGTAGTTTAACCCTTGTGTTAGCAGCAAATGTGAACTCAACAAAAATATACACTTTGCCATTATGCTATCATTATATGGATGTAAAACTCAATTTCTCGAAATAATTTAAATAATAAAATACGGCATTCCGAATTGCCTTTAATTCAGAGATAAAAGTTGATATTTGTAAAACAGTTAGGTTAGGTTGAAAAATAGAAGGCTAAAATCGGCTATGCCGATGTTTTAAACACCCTTGCAGGTTTTGAAAGACGCTACCATTGATAAAAAAAAAAGTTTTTCTCACTAGAATTAGTTTTTTGACCGACCGTTTATATGGCAGCTATATGTTATAGTCATCCGATTTTGATAAATTTTTTCGAGAATTGTGTGGAAGCATATAAAACTTATATATACCACGATTGGTGACGCTACGATGGAAAACAAAAAAGTTTTTCTCATTAGAACTAGCTTTTTGGACCGATCGTTCCTATGGCAGCATTATGATATAGTCATCCGATCCGGCCAATTCCGACAAATGTGCAGCCTATGTGTATTTAAAGACTTTTTGCAAAGTTTGGTCAAGATAGCTTTAAAACTGAGGGAGGAGATAGCATAGAAACAGACGAACAGACGGACGGATAGACGGAAATGAACTCAGCTCGTCATGCTGATCAAGAATATATATACTTTATGTGGTCGGAAATGCTTCCTTCTATGCGTTACAAACATCGTGACAATTTTAATATACCCTCTGCAAGGGTATAAAAATATTTTTATATGTTTTATGCGCTAATTTTTTAAAAACCGTTAAAAAAATGTTTTCCATCTCAGAAGATATTTTCAATTTCAAATTTTCTACAAAATGAAGATATGGCGAAACGATGTTTAATGTTAAGTACATTTTTATCGAAAAGCTTATAGTTTTAGAGAAAAAGACAATAAAATGTCGTCCTAATAATCGCGAAGATTTTTGTTAAAAAAATGTTTTGTCTGACATGCGACTGTTTTCAGCTGGGATGAAAACGGTTCTGAACCGAACCCGCTTTTTTGTGCTCGTAAACCGAACCGCTGTTCTTTCAAAATGCTGAACCGAATCGAAAACCCCCTTTTTAAAATGGTTCGGTTCAGTTTATCGAAGTTAAAGAAGAAATTTCACTTGTGAGTTTAGAAATTTTTCTAAGGTAGTTGAAGTGTTTCCTCATATATCATATTTTAACATTTGCTGTACCTTCAAGTTATGTATTTAACAATTGTATACAGATTAGTATGCGTTCTTCTTGTTCAGAGGATAGACTGAAATCCAGTTGATACGCACCATTTTTGAAATACCAAATACTACATTTTTGCTTGTCAACAATCCTAGAACTTATTGACAGAGCCTTTACATCGGATACTTTTGTAACTAGTATCTATGCGACTGCTTGCTTACGGATATGGATATATCATAAACCGGATAGTTTTAAGTTAAGAACGTACTTATATCGCATTTTTTATAAGTAGACTCAGAGTCAAAAAAACACCACCGCATGCAGTTCTCTGGTTTTTATATAATAAGTACATTTCTAATAAAACCAGCTTGCTACTACGCGGTACCTGATTTCTGTCTATAAAATTAATATATTTCTCTGGAGAATCGAAGTTATTTAAATGCTTTCTAAGATATCCATTTCAATAATTAAGGGAGATTGTTGTTAGTTTTATTTTCGAAAGTTCGTAAATTTGAAAGCAGGATCTCACGGCTGGCTTCGTTTTCGAATAATATATTAACCGTGAACCACTGAACCGAACCAAAAACGCGGTTTGGATTGCTACAAGTACCATATTATGAACAGAATCGATGGTATAAAATCTCTGTGAACCACAGAACCTAACCACTTATTATTTCCGAGCGGTTTGCATCCCTGGTTTTCAGTATTTTCCTTGAAAACTATTACTTTTTCGAAAATAATAAATATGCACAGAGAGTACCTTTCTTAGTTTAGAGCCGAGAGCTACAAGTAAAGATCTGCACGCCGATTGCTGGCTCTTGGCTCTTTAGCCGAGTGCTGTGGCTCAAGAGCCGTTTGATAGCTCCCGAACTGGGGCTCCTCTCTCATATCAAAGAGCTGCTAGTCAAGAGCTACGCGCTCATCGATGCTGCCTGCCCTCGACCTGCGGCTCCCTGCTCTGAGCGAGAGCAAGAGCTCGCGAGTAAGCAATTCCGAACCGTGACAAAAACATT